>JAKWJA010002496.1:2029776-2629776 GCA_027704765.1 Solanum habrochaites
TCTATCAGGTCGTGATAACAACAGGATAACATTAGAGCCGATATATCTTATGAATGATGATATTGGGTTTGATAATTATCCATTGCCCTTAATTCATGATGCATTAAGTCTGATTTAGTCTATTACCTTGCAAGATAAGTGGGTGTAATCAGTTGCAACACAAGGATTGAGTCTGAGCTCAACTGTCTACTGAATATCCTTGCACTATTTCGTGGTGATCCATTTCGTCTTGTCGGTCTCTTTTGTTTCGTCTATTGTCCTTGTTTCCAAAGGAAGGATCGCAACATACAAGGCACGGTTCGGATTTGCTCTAACCTAACTAGGCGAGTGCAGAGGAGTCCGGAAACAAGTTTTACGAGGTCATGCGTAACCCACCCCGCCCCATTGTCAACCCCTACAATTGTAAGGAAAATTCCTCCTTCCATTTGAGAGGTATGGGAATCGTTAGAGGATGACGTCACCACCAATAGAACTAACACCATCAGCCATGAATGTCACTACATACAATATTCTAAACCCTCCTTATCACCTCTCTCTTGCATTTCAACTTAGATTAACAGTGTGCAGCAAGGGAAAACCACCGATCCATCTTGTCCTTTAAAACAAATCCGTTTCAATATGGTCACGCGAAAAGGTAATAGGTCCCTCCGCACCCTCTTTGACCACTTCCAATATAAAGTTTGCATTTGCTAGCAACACACTGATGCTGTTTTTGACTTTTAACTAGCTGTTTGGATATCCTAAGGGAAGCAAGAAGAGTTAATATGGGATTGTTCGGTACGGACGAAATGTGGAGGGTACATTGAGCTACTACACGTTACTTTGCTTGCGTAGTAAAACTGATTGAGTAAAGATATTCCGCCTGAATGGACATTATCTCTTGGATCGGCCACTCCTCCGCAATTCCTTATTTTAGTTCTCATTTGGCCCAACGGAGAGAAGCCATAAGAACGAGAGAACTATTCTCAGAAGGCAAGGCAAACGAGCTTCTTGGACTGAACCAATCCTCGTTGTCCTAACTATTCTTCCCTACTTGCCCTATCATGCAATTTTCATCACCACCCTTTTGGGGCTCTTCATTGTCGTCTTTGCACCTGAAGCAAAATAGCTCGTACATCTTAATTTGTCGGAATTAGCAAATATATAATCAAAGAACACATTGCAAATGGACATGAAGCAAAAGCTTTTTGTTACTTTTTCATTCTTTCTAGGTGGGGGAAGCAGAGGCAAAGCTAGAGTTCAAGGTACGGGTGCAGTCAAGCCTAGTAACTTTGATCCAAACAATGCTTGTCTTAAGAAGCGATTTAATGTGTGCAAATTATTAATTTAGAACCCGATAACTTAAAAGGGCTAGAATCCGGGTCCATAAACTTCAAATCTTGGTTCCGCCTCTATGGGAGGAGATTCTTGTATATTTTGCCCATCAGCTGTAACACTGGTTTAAATTTTGAGAAGGTATATTTAGATATACCATATAGACAAATTGAATGTACTACCCTCACCTCGAAATGTGCCTATCCTTCATCACATTTTAATACTTTTCCGTTTGCGTGGTGGGAGGGGGTGGATAATATTTTCTGAAATCCAAGGTTTATCGACTTACCTTCAACAAGTTGTGATGCTTACACTTACAGCTTGCCTATTCAAACAGCCATGATTTTCGTGTATACTGGCCTATCCGCTAGTAGGGAGGGGGCTTGTACGTAGAAAAAATAGAAGACAGATATACATAGGTAGATTGTTATCATACATATCCCTTGCTTCTAACATCTCTCTTCTTAAGCCAATTTACACTAACACATTATAAATCACAAGTCAAGCTACATGGTTGCTCATTTGTGAAGAAATAAGCCATTGCATCGTTAGGAACATTTTCTAATTCTTACGAGTTATATGGCACAGCAAATAACAAGTAAAAAATTTAGTTTCTGCTGAAAAGTCACACACACACTAAACAACTGTCTACAACAGAAACAAGTGTACGGCAGAATATTGGTCCCATGTCATAAACGGAAAAAGTAAAACGGGAACCACAACTAACCTTAACACTTCGGATAATTGCCCCTCCCCTGTGTTCGTCACATTCGCTGAATGACTGTACCACACATTTGCTCTCCGGCAACTTCCTAACCGCTGCTACTATTCTTTGCATTTTGTGTCCCTGCCAAAGACAAAATTAGCTCATAAGTTGCAACTTTACATTTAGGAGATCCCATAAAAAATTGTTCGCACATGTTCATATATATGCAGGCGAATGCCCCTTCGTAATCAAACCTTGGAGTAAATTTATTGGTTTGCACCCCTTTTGACTTTTGTTTGAAAAGCATAATATCATCTCTTCAAGTTTCTCCATCTTCTAATGTCATCTCCTGGAAATGAGTTATCAAAAACACCTTCTGCAAGAAGTGTCTGGAAGGAACAGAGGTTTCCTCGAATTGAAGCCTCTCGACCACAGCTTCTAAGACTAAAAGAGAGAAAAGAACACAAAAACAATCAGCTGGTTGAGCCACCTAAATCGAATTTTCTTTCTTGTTCGAGTTCAATATAAAGCCAAAACATGACGGAGAAAGTGAACAACAGAGAAGACAGACAAACCTATCTGGAGGCGCAAAAGAATCAACAGGTGGTAAGTACTTCAGTAGTTGCTGCTGTTCATCACTTGACAAATGAGTCGTGAATTCTTCATAATTAAGTACATCCTGTACCCAAGTATTCACATAATCTTTCAACTTTTGATTAATACGAGTAAAATCTAAAACTGAATCAATTTTGGAAATGGCCAAGACATGTATTGTTGAAGAGGAAGCAAACCCACACAGGTCAAAAGTTGTTTCACAAAAGATAAGTTCACAGTTTAAGTCTACAAGAACCCGCACTAAAGTACGAACATAAGAGACATATATACGGAGTCATGTTCAGCACTGACAATTTGGCATTGTCGGGAATGCTTTGGTTGGTCATTAATAGAAAGCAAACAAAATTTCTTCATAGGAACAGAGAGAATAAATCCTTCAGGTCTAATCGTCAAGGTGATTATAACATGTCCAAGATTTGTAGTTTCGCATGTGATCCTTGTTTCTTCTGCAAAAAGAATTATAAAATAAAACAATCAGAAAGATAATTAAGCAGATATGATGCATTTAACACCTCATATTCTGTCTGAACACGCGCAGCACATATTTTCCTTTCTCAAAGGACTTTTATGCTAATCAAGACACTAGAGAAAGCACCTTTTAATCTGGTCTTGTTCTATAGCTGGACCAGTAGGTTTCTTGATTCTCTCCGTACCGATAGAATTGACACCCTTACTAATATTTTTACGGATGGGTAGTGCAATCGTGAAGAAGCATCACTGATAAACGGTGCTTGTTGTCAACGAACAGAGCTAGCTTCCGATTCTTCTTCTCTACTATGTGGTGTACTAAGGATGCCGATTAGTTACACTTCCATGTCCTATTTCAACAGAAACCATAGGCTTGTCACTCTCAAAAAGCAACTCCTCCTCGGAGGATGCAGACAAGTATGAACTTTGTTGTTCATGTAAAATGGTATATAGGTCTTTAGTGAGCTTTTCTACTGAAGATGGCTTTGGACGATTGAAACAGGTTCTCTTCCTTGAAGGCACCGTTGAATCCCATATATTGGATTGCGCTGGACCTGAAAACAAAATAACGTGTAAATATTTCATGCAGCTATTGAAATGGAGAGCAAGAAACTCCAAACATAACTTAAAACATTCAAAAAACGCTAAGAACCAAATACTCTATCAAGCTCACGATTGGCCCCCAAATTGGTTTCATTTTTAGAGAAAATTCAGGCCGTAATATTAGAGAAGGGCCAGTTATTATCCCAAAATTCTATACTGGAGATGGGAGAATGTGAAATACTTCTGAGACAACAACGACATACTTCATGAAATCCTCAAACTGGGGTAGTTTACTCAGACCTTACCCTACCTCGTGGAAGTGTAATGAACTCAAAGTAGTATTAAAGGGAATGGATGGTGAAAAACTGACACCCTAAAAAAAGATGCCGGGCATACAAGCCAGGAACAGTACATCAGCAATATAGAGCGATCACCTAACACATAATTAATCCAGATAACAAACCAAGAAAATACTACTATGAACAGAGACGGTTTTTTTAGACTACCACCAATTCTAAAACCCGTTGAGAAGCAAGACAACACTCACTATCTCCCGCTAATCCGCTACCTCCATACCCAAATTAATAGACATCGCACAGAAACAGAGGCATATCACCCAAAGTAGAGTCCCTGTACAATTTATCAAGTAGCTATTAAAATATCTACTCATGTAATATCTGTATCTTCGATTAACAACTAACTCAGTTTCAATATCAAAGAGAATGACCTCAACTGTAACACAATAATCCCGCCTCTTCTGGAGAAGGGAAATGTAGTTCACAGTTTAATGTTTGCAGTTCTTGACTTTTGTTTACCTGTCAAATCACTAGCTTCAGCACTACCAAACTGTGCACAGCTCTCAGAGTTTGAGATAGCAGAGCCAGAACTTGATCTATTGCTAGTATCTTCATCTAAGACCTTACGGAAACCTAGACTATAATCAGGAGTTCCAACTTCAGCATCATCATGACTTTGCTTTCGTTTCAAAATCTTTGCCTCTTTGTTCTTCATTGAAATGTTTTTGAACCGTGAAACCCTGTGTTCCTCAAAGTCACAAGGTTCTGCTCTTGCATGCAGAGGAGTATAGTTCGCCAAAGTCCCTTTTGTTCTCCACCGAGATCCACATGCGTTGCACAGTATTGGCTTTTCTGGAGGTCCATTACGCCAAAGTGGAGTACCTGCAGCACGGTTTTGAGGGTTAAGAATGTACTCAAAGTAAATGATCTCGGGAAGAATGAATGGTATCTAAAATCCTGAAACTTTGGACACAATGGAAGCATCGAAGAAAAAGAAAGAAGAAACTAATTAGCAGGCATGACATTTCATTTCAAGGAGAACCGAAACTAGAACGAAGTAAAGATGGGCCAAATGAATGGTCACTTCTTAGCAAATTAACAAAATGATACCCAGCTTCTTGCCTCATCTTTTCAGTCGCAAAGTAAAAGAATACTGGCATCTAAATAGACGAAAGATCTACAATGATAGAAGTACAAAAAAAAAAAATTAAGTAACAATACAAAACATAAACCCTAAAGAAGTAACTCATTACTCATTGTCATGAGACGCTGAGGAAGTTATTATCCAGTGAGAAGCAATCCGACAAGCAAAAGAAAGCCATCCACTCACAACTATCTAAGATGTAGGATAAATAAGGAGCAACCGAACTCCATAGATTGTCCATCAAATCGGTCATGGGATGACTAAAAAAGCCAAGCTTAGAGAGTTATACTCCTAGACAATAAAAGGGCCATCTGGCGCATGAAGCATCACACATTCACGTAAGATACGAGGAAGAGCCTCAATCCAAGGGGCAACATGATATCTTTAACAACCTCCTGTAAACCTACTTGAACTCGAGCCATTTTACAGCCCAAACAGTTTATCACCTCTGTGTGCATGAACAATTTGCCACACAAGGTAACATCAAGCAAACAAGCATTTCCAATATCAAGATGACTTTCAGTAATCACATTTGGAGAGAGTATCCAATTCAACGGCAACCTAAAAATTTGATCACATGGGCCACCTATCACAATTTCAAACCAGCTCAACAGCAGCGAGCTGGAAACAAGCACTTGATCACATGATTCCAAAAATCTAAGATAAACTTCAGGCTTTGCTTAGTGAGACAACTGACAAAGGGTGCATCAATACAACTTATTTGGTTCAATTAACTTAACGGAAAGCATGATTAGTAACAAGCACGTAGTTTTAGGAAGACTTTACATATTATAAAGTTCAGAGGACATGAAATAGATGAGTCTTCTCATCTTTGTGCGGTATTTTCTCCCTAAAGGACCATATTAATGCCACATTGAGCAAGAATTCAGCTTGCACCAATAGCAACTTAAAATACAAGCACCTAACAAAGTACACTTCAACTTTAGGAAGCTATGTTACATGGACTACTTATATGAATCCCATATGTATGTGTGTAAGCATATGGTATTGGTATGCGCAACATTTCTAGTTTTTAGGTATGAAGGGTTGCGTATACCCTATAACCATTGGTCCTAAACGCATTCGAGGAAATCCGTTTGATATCAAGGCAAATGAAGGATCCATCACACATAGTTTAGAGGGGAAATCAAGAATTCTACACAATCAAAATATCCCAAATTCTGTTGGAAACAATAAGGGAATAACATGAACTCCTAGATGTTTTAGCAAGATTTCTACACACAAATAAACTATAAGAGAGTCAATGGTTGAATTAAAGCAAAAAGTGAACTATTTTCAGAAATGAATTCTAACTCAAAACCCCAGTATTGAAATTCAGAGATTTCACTAACAGTACAACAAACAAAATTCAAAACTAAATGCACTGGATGCATAATAGTACACATCAATCTTTATTTGTTCAATGAGTTAGTATTTGTTCATTTTTGAAGCAACAACCATATGGATATCCAGTTTCATTATTAAACAACTCATCTTAGAATATTTTTTTTTTGAATAGAACAACAAGAATTCTACAGACACACACACAAAAAAAATAAAGACTCCACCTTTCTTGAAAATTCACAAAAAAAATACATTTGAAGAACAAAGAACTCACTTGTAACACCACAGTGATAGCAAGGTCCTTCCTTTCCCATCTTCCCAATCTTTTTTTTTCCTTAAAATTTCACAAAAACAATTAAATTGAAAAGGGAAGGAAAAAAAAACCAGTCTTGTGAAGAAAAAACTTTTTTTTTGTCTTCCTTAGAAAATTTTTTTTAAAAAAAAAAGTATAAAAATACAATCTTTACAAGTTTTTGATTATTCTCTTCACTCTTTTAATAGCAAAATTTATACACTTTTTTCTGCAACAGACCCAAAAAACCTTCTGGCAGAAACACACAAATCGCAAAAAAAAAAACACAGAGGAGTCTGTATCTTAAAGTCCTCAGAAAACCCCCCACTGAAAAAACACAAAAATATATTAAACAAATTTATCAAGAAATTGAGTGGGTTTCTTTTTTTCTATTTTGTTTTTTTTTTTGAAAAATCAGCTGAAAATTTTGTACCATATTTTTTTTTACATTGGGCAAATGAAAGACCATTGAGGAATCTAATAATGGTTTAAAATAAAAGAAAGATGGAGTTGTTTTCTGTATGGACCTTCTTTGTTTTCTCTTGTAAAATTTGTTTGTACTAATGCTTTCAAAAAATTAAAAAAGTTTTTTTTTTTAAAAAAATATGTAATTCATAGGAAAAATATCTAATATAATAATAATCATTTTATTGCATCATAGTTGGTAATTTGATATTTTATTACTTTATTAGTCTTAATTCGTATCATATTAGGGTTTATTAACGAGTTCGCATTGACGTGTCATAAGACTCGTATACTAATTCAGGTTCATACTCATTAAGGGAGATAAGGCTTTGTCTATTTATAATAAATATAATTTTTTTTAAAGAAATATGGAATTCAATCGAAAAATATATAATATATAATAATCACTTTATTGCATCACGTTGATATTTTATTATCTTATTAGTTTGAATTTATATCATATTAAGATTTATTAACGAGTTTGCATTGATGTGTCATAGGATCCATATACTAATTCGAATTCATACTCAATAAGGAAGATAACGCTCCGTTTGATTTGTCTAGTTATAATATGTGATTTTCACACGCCGTTGCCCTGCCCTTCTTCCAACCGCCTTTTTTCCCCCATCCTTTTCGTTCTTTTCCCTTTCCCCTTGCCTTTTCCCCTTTCATTTCTTCCTCTCCCCTCCTCCCGCGTTTCCTCTCTTTTTACTTTATTGTTTCCCGCTTTTGCACCTGTTCCCCTTCCTCCTTCTTCTTCCGCCTTCCTCTCTCCCCCTTCTTTCCTTTTTCCCCCCTCTCTTGCTTTTCTGCATTTTGCCCCCCTTTCTTCTTTTCTTGCTTCCTCGTGTTGTTGCCCGCTTTCGCCCTTTTTTTCTTTCTTCCCATCTCCTCTTGCCTTCTTTCCCCCTTGTCCCCTATTCCTCTTTCCCCGCTCCCCCTTTGCGTTCATTATCTTTCGGTTCCCTCCACGGGGCGTAAAGGGGGCATGAAAGCAAAACGAAGAAAATCACTTGATTAAAGAGTAGAATCACTTCCAATGGGGCATTATGATGACAGGAGGTGTGAGGAATTTGAGTTGGAGCCGTAGGGTGGGGGGCTTCCGCAAAAGAAAGGGGGGGTGCAGCAAGTAGGGACAGAGCCGTGGTGAATATAGGGTAGAAAGTAATAAATCATAGCTAATACTTGATAGAATAGAGTGGTGGGTAAGAAGGAAAAATGGGAAAAAAGAGAATAATAGGGTGGGCGGATAGTTGATTGGGCAAAGATGGGGGCTAGGAAAATAAGTGATGTATAAGGAGAAAAACCGACGGCTAATGAAGAGCGTAAATAAGTGAGACATTTCAAAATAAATTGTCTCCTGCCACCCACCTACCACCCCAGTCCCACCTCTTGATCTCATCTCACTCAACCACCGAACCCTCATTTCCCACATAATGACGGTCTCACATACGATGAGAAAGAGTGATTGGTATTCTTATATGATATTGACATCATTCCTCGTGAGCTACCTGTTAAGATTGCGTTTGTTTCAAGATTCATGTATTTTCTTTTTTATTTTATAGTAGCACAACTCCTTCCAATTATTGTTTATCGAGGTTAGGTCTCCATATTAAATTGTTTCAAGTTTAGATGTCTAGTTTTGAGCGTAAGGTGGCATATTGAAGAATTCATATCGAATGAAAAAGAAACGATTGATCTCCTTAATAATGTTGGACAATCCCTCGTATGCTGATATTGAAGGTTAAATTAGATTCAAGATACGTTTCTTACGCCACCTTATCTCACGCTCATATTGTGTACATTTATTTATTTATATCTAATTAATATACATGAGAGTATTAAATGAAATTAACAAATTTTATTTACGACTTCTTCACATTTCGCAAAAAAAAAATGTATTTGTGTAAAGTACAACATCCATGGTAAAATAGATGGGCAATTTAAATGGAGAGATACTCCATATGTCCAATATAATTGCCATGTTTCCAATTATTTAAGCTTTGATTTCACAGAATTTTTTTTTGGAAGATAAATATAAAATGAGGAGAATTGTAATTCTAAAATTAAACTTATTGTAAAAAAAAAAAAAAAACATATTTGATCTTGTAATAAGAGAAAAAAAAGACATTTTTTTTTTATTAAATTGGATTATTAGTGCCTTAAAAGGGTTATTTGTTTGGTTGAACCAAGATTTAATAATTTTGAGATACAATACAATATCATTATATTTTATTTCGCATTTGATTATTGATGACAATTAATTCTACTAAAATAGTAAAATTAACTAAATTTCATAAAATATTTTTTATTTTTCTCATCAATTAATTATATTGTGCCACGTGGCACAAATTCACCTACTTCTCATGGTATTGGTCATTTTCACTTAAAACACATCATATGGGATTTAAACAAATTGAGTCAGTGGGAAAAAAAATACAAAAAGATTATGTCTTTTTTTTAATTATATTTTGTATTATTTTTATCTTCGTAATATTTTATGAAAAAGGATTATATAAATCTTTAACTAATCACATATCGCCGCGAATATATTTATATAATTCATGGCCAATCTAAGCACAGACTATAAAATGTATATAAAAAAAACAATTAGGTATATATTATCAAACCCTTATCTCAATCAAAAAAAAAATTACTTAATATCAAATAAATATTAAAAGAGTAATTTAAAATAGTACCAAATTCTTTTTCATATGTTAAATTCAAATATTGTTTATTAGTCTCTTTACTTTTTTTATATAGTTGAAACTTTAAAAAATCGATCGAGTTTTGTATAAAATTTGAAATTTTATTACTTCGATTAATTTCATTTGTGTTTTACAGAGTAAAATGTTTTTTCTATTTTTCGAGAATTTAAAAAAAATTATATTTAAAAAATCCTCTCATTACCAATCCAAATAAATGATTTTGCAAACTATTTTTGTTTTTTTAGCAATTATCATAACATATACATCAAAATCTTTTAATTAACGCATACATTTCCCTCATATAATATGATTTAAACATAATTTAAATATTTATTTCTTATGTTATATAAATTTTTCCATATACTAGTAGTCGTGAATACAATTTATAAATAGGTTATTGATTCGATGATTATAAGGGAGTAATAGAATTCACAGACTTCAAATTCACTTTATGTGCTATATCAATTTCAGACCTTTGAATAATCTAAATTCGTATGTAGATATTTAAGTTTTGTGGACTCTACAATTCATGTTCAATTCGAATTAAGACGCTAGAAAATGTGTATTCAGTTTCAACTAAAATTCCTTTGCGTATAGCGATTAATTGTATTAAATGCCCTTAAAAGAACATCTCCCAATAATCATAAACTCTGGGTATTTTTAAGGATCAAAATCTGTATTCGCAAACAACTCCACCTCTCTTCATATAGAGTTCAAATCTAATCAATCCTAATTCCGAGAAATACGTCCTCCTAATAGTCTCCTGAATCATGATTCAATCGTATGAAGGAGAAAATCAAAGGAGGAACAGTATTGTACCACATCCTTGATGAATAAAGTTATATTTCTTATTATTTTATTGTGATTACAATTTATTTTATCTATCACTTTACAATTTGTTGCAAACAAATCTGGCACCCAGTGGGGATCGAATTTGCCTTCATCTCCTCTCTCATAAATTGAATCTGAAAATTTGAACAGGCAAAGGGGAACGAATGCGCACTTGAAACCTCGTCTTTGAGTTTCATTGACTCTACACTCCGACAAACTTTGAAGTAGGGGTTTTTTGTAGACATAAAAATTTTGTAGGACTCTACAAGACATGTTCAATTAGAATTCTTGGATGCTACTCAACCCTAAACCCTAGTCCACGCCTATATAAAGGGTAATAAATTTTCTTAAAAGACATGTCAAATATTCCGCGAATTAATGGAATATTCCTATAGATATAGAGGTTAAATCTAAATCATCCTAGTTTGAGAAATACGTGCCATAACGACCCTCGAATCATGAATAAATATTACGAGAGTAGAATCGAATGAGAAATAGAATTGTATCGAGATAAATAAAATTATATTTTTTCATAATTTTTTTGAGATTATAATTTATATTCTGTCACTCTAAAATTTGTTGCAAACATCATGTCATGTAAAGCCTATTGAAAAAGGAACCACCCTCTACCAAAATAAACATCATTCTCAAAAACTTTGAACCAGAAATTTTCAAATTAAAAAATAGAACAAAAAGAAAGAGAAAAAAAAATAAAATACGATTACTTTTACATAATGAACGTGGTCAAGAGTGTTAGATGAATAGATCATGGGGCATTTGTCTCCATAACAACATCACTTGTGTCATGGAATTAATTTAATCTGTAATAAAAGTTTATCTCAAAATGTTTATATATTTTTGGAATTTAATCTTTTTTAATTACTAAAAAAAGAATATTATGCAATTTATGAAAAAATTTTGGGAAAAAAAACCCATAGGATAATTCATACGTAAGCCCTTAATTTTATGTCTGAATTTCAGAGACACACTTAGACTTATATTAAAGTCCTATACCCCCCCCTTAAAATTATTTATTAATAATTTCCTCCCCTTTTTCCTGCCTACGTGGCACTATCTTGTGGGTCCCCTCCCAACGCTGATTGACTTTTTTTTTTTTTCCAAATTTACTATTTAGAAATTACATATTTTTCTTGATTTCGTGTATTTAGCCTATGGATCTAGCACCTCGGAGCATCTCAATTTTTTTTTAAAAAAAAAATATGAGGACCTCGGGATAGTTAGGAAATGTAATGTACAATCACTCATTTTAAGTATCTTTTTGCATTTACAAGCCCAACTTTTAGAAATGATCGCGACTTCTTGATTTCGAGTTACTAGCCATGATCGGGCGCCTTAGAGCAATTCAGTTTTATTTATTTTTTTTTTGAAAAAGCTTTATTAATTAGGACCCATCAATAATAGTTGAGAAACGATACATCCATCCCGCAGTTATTTTTCTTATATTATACGCCACTTTTAGATTTAAACACACTTTTTGGTTTCGTTGTGTATCGGGTTAAATGATCAGCCTTACGGAGCCCTCATTTTTTTTTCTAAAAAAATATTATGAGGACTTCTGTAAGGAGTTGGGGAAGCGTTACATACAACCCCACCATTTCTTACAGGCATATTTTTGCATTTTACAAACCCACTTTTGGAATTAAATGACTTTCTAGGTCTTTCCTGTGTAATAGCTCATGGATCTAGAGCCTCGGGGCACCCAATTTTTTTTTCTAAAAAAACCTTTATGAGGACCTTCGTAATGAGTTGGGGAGGCGTTACATGCATTCCCACTATTTCTTTTAGGAATATTTTCCAACTAGTAAACTTGTTCGCGCTTTGCGCGATGAAGACCTCCGTAATGAGTTGAGGAACCATCACGTATAGTCACACCATTTTTTTAACGCACATTTATGCATTTACAAGTCCTTTTTTAAAATCGCTCTAATTTCTCAATTTTTTGTGTATATTAACCCATATTTGGCTCCCGGAACACCCAATATTATTTTCTTAAAAAACTTTATGAGGAACTCCGTATGAATTGGGGAGCCTTCACGTATACGCACACCATTTTAAACGTTCATTTCCATATTTACAAGCCTTTTTTTAAGAATCGCCCAAATTTTCCAATTTTGTGTGTGAATGTGCCTATGGATCTCGTATCCGGAGTACCTAAATTTTTTTCTCAAAAAACATTATGAGGACCTTTGTAATGACTTGGAGAACCTTCACGTATACTCACACCATTTTTTTAATGCCTCATTTCCGAATTTACAAGTTTTTTACTAAGAATCACCCAAATTTCTCAATTTTTCGTTCGTATTTTCCCATTGATTTAGCGCCCGGTGCACCCAAAAATATTTCTCAAAATTTTTACGAAACCTACTTATGATTTTGAGAACCTCACGTATATCACAACACCATTTTTACGCCTATTTTCGCATTTACAGGCATTTTTTTAGGTATCTTCCAGCTTTCTGATTTTTCATGTGTATTAACCTATGGATTGGCACCAGGAGCACCTAATATTTTTTCTCAAATAAATGTTATGAGTACCTCCATAATGAGTTTAGGAACTTTCATGTATACTCACACCATTATTTTAACGTCCATTAACGCATTTGTAAGCCATTTTAAGAAATTGCCCAAACCCTAATGTTTACTGTATATTAGCCCATGGAATTTACACCCGGGGCACCCAAAAAAATTTTTCAAAAGAACTTTATGAGTACTTCCATAATGAGTTCGAAAACCTTTATGTATACTCACACAATTTTTAACGCCTATTTTTGTATTTATTAGACTTTTTTAAGAATAGCTCAAATTTTCTATTTTTTGTGTGTATTAACCCATGTATCTAGCGCTCACATCCATGAAAATTTCTCAAAAAACTTTATGAGGACTTACGTAATGATTTGGGGAACCTTCACGTATACTCAAACCATTTTCTTAAAGCCAATTTTTCGTATGTATTAGCCCATAGATCTAGCGCCCAAAGCACCCACAATTCAAAAAAAATATATTAGTACCTCTATATTGAGTTAGGGCACCTTCACTTATACTCACAACATTTTTAATGTCATATTTGCATTTACAAGCCTCCGTAAATTTTTTTCTTAAAAAACATTATAAGGGCCTCCGTAGTGAGTTAGGAAATCTTCACGTATACTCACGCTATTTTTTAACACCCATATCCGCATTTAAAAGCCCTTTTTGAAGAACCACCCAAATTCTCTAATTTTCGTGTGTAAAATGTCCATAGATTTGGTGCTCAGATGCACCCAACATTTTTTTCTTAAAAGAATTTATGAGGACATCCATAATGAGTTGGGGCCACTTCACTATACTCACATCATTTTTAATATTCATTTTTCTATTAAAATATTTCTTTAAGAATCGTCTAAAATGTCCTCAATTTCCGTTGCCTTAGCCTATAGATTTTGACGTTAGGATCCGAATTTTTTTTCTCAAAAATTATAATAACCTTCGTAATGAGTTGGGAAACCTTGACGTATACTCTCTTTTTAAAGTCATTTCATAATTTAAAGGTCATTTTAAGAATTACCCAAATTTCCTGATTTTTCGTGTGTATTAGCCCATGAATATAACGCCCAGAGCACCCAAATTTTTTTCTCAAAAAACTTTATAAGGACCTCCATAATTAGTTGAGAAATCTTCACGTATACTCACCATTTTTTATCTTCGTTGTCGCATTTACAAAGATCGTTCAAATTTCTCGATTATTCTTGTGTATTAACTCATGCATCTGGCGTCGGAAGCACTAAAAAATTCACAAAAAACTTTATGAGGACCTTTATAATGAATTAGGGAACTATCACGTATACTCAAACTATTTTTGTAATGTTCATTTTTGCATTTAAAAAAAATTATGAGGACCTTCGTAACGAGTCGAGGAACCTTCAAGTATACTCACACCATCTTTAACGCTTATTTCTTAATTTAAAAGTCCTTTTTAAGAATCGCCGAAATTCTGATTTTTTGTATTTAGCTCATGGATCTGGTGTCCAAGGAACCAAAAAATATTTAAAAAACTTAAGGAGAACCTCCGTAGTTGCTTGGGTATCTTTACATTAGCTCACACCATTTTTAACAGGTTTTTCCACATTACCAAGAGCCTTTTTAAAACCTCTCTAGTTCCCCCATTTTGTGATTATTAGCGCTATGCATCTAGCGCCCGGAGCCACCTAAATTCTTTTGTCCAAAAAACGTTATGATTGACCCCGTCATGAGTTGGAGATGCTTCACATATACTCACATCATTTCATTTGTTTAAAACGCTTCATTTTCCGCATTACAGTTTCATTTAATAAGCCGTCGAATTTTTCAATTTTTTCGTGTGTATTAACCGATAGATCTGGAGCCCAAAGCACATAAAATATTTTTTAAAAACAGTTACGGGCGGACCCTCCATACAAATTTTGGAGAAATTTCATGTATAGTCACATCTTTTTTAATGTCGTTTCTGCACTTACAAGTCCTTTTTAATAATTGCCACAATTTTTTTATTTTTTCGTGTGATTTAGACCATGGATCTGTCGCCCAAAGCTTCCAAAAAAAATTTCTCAAAAACTTATTTTTAGGCCTCCGTAATGAGTTGGGAAACCTCACGGTATACTCCACCATTTTTTTGTATTAGTTTATGGATCTGTGCCATGTAGCACCCAATATTTTTTCTCAACAACCTTTAGAGAACTACTTTAATGACTGGGGAACAGTTTGTATGTGACAACATTATTTACCGTTTCTTTTGAAATACGCTCAAATTCCTTCGATTTTTTCATGTTATTAACACATGAATTTTTTTTTCAAAAATATGATGACCTTCCGTATGAGTTGACTCTATTCATAATACAATTTACTGCTGATTTTTGCATTTACAACAATTATTTTAAGAATTATCCAATTTTCAGATTTTTCGTGTGTCATTAGCCAATAGATATACGCCCCAAAACACCTATAAACATTTATCAATCAAAACAATTATGTGAACATGTGTAATAAGTTGGTGACTTTTCACATGCTCATAACCATTTTTTTAATTTCTACTTTGATGTACAATCCTTTTTTAAGACTTGTTTAAATTCTTCTTCATTTTTTCTGTGTATTACCCATGAATCTTGCAGCCTGAAACACCCATGGTTTTACTAACAATATATGAGAGGACCTCCGTAGGATTTGTGGGAACCTCACTTATACTCACCTGATTTTTATAAAGTTCATTTTCCTATTTACAAGCTCATTTTTACGAATACTTAGATAATTTAATTTGATTAGCGATATTAGTACATTGATATGCGCCCGGTGCACGCAAAATTTATTTTTTTTCAAAAAAGTGTAGGGACCTCCGTTAGGAGTTGGGGAACTTTCATGCATACCTCCCACAATTTTTAACAACTCATTTTCACATTTAACAATCCCTTTTAAGAAATCACCCAATGCTCGTTAGCCATGGATTCTGACAACCCGGAGCAACCCCAATTTTGGAAAACGTTCACGTCTATTTCACATCATTTCTCAACTCAACGTCATTTTTCGCATTTATAGGACTTGTTTTTTATGATCAGCCATTTTTTAAATTTTTTGTCCTTCATTTAGCCATGGATTTGACAACCCTTAGTACCAAAAAATTTCTTCAAAAACTATAATAGGCCCTCTGTATTAATTGAGAACCTTCACTTATATCTACACTAGTTTATTTTAACGCTCATTTCGAATTTTATAAGCCTTTTTTAATAATCGTTTAAATTCTCACTTGTTTTCGTGTGTTTATCCATGTATACGGCGTTCGGATGCCCGAAATTTGTTTTCTCTCTTTCCCTCTCAAAATAATATGAGACCCTTTATGAAGTTATGGAATCATCACGTATACTCACACCTGCACACCACCATTTTTTTTCAATATCCTTTTCTCGTCTTTCAAATCTTTTTTTTGAAGAACGCTTAAATCTTCGTTTTTCGTGTGTATTAGCCCATGGATGTGCGCGCCTGAAACTTCAATTTTTTTTCTCAAAATTTATGAGGACTTTTGTGATGAGTTAGAGAACCTTTACGTATACTCACACAACAAAAGCTTTTTTTAACGCCATTTCCTCCATTTTGCAAGCCTTTCTTTAAAAATCACCAAACTATTTAATTACTTTTCGTTGTGTAACTAACGCCCAAGATCTGGCGCCCGTAGCGCTAAACTACTTTACTTCTCAAATATTTTTAGAAGAACCAATAGTTTGGGACTTTTTACGTATAGTTACAGCATTTGTTTAACACCTATTTTCGCATTTCAAGCTCTTTTTTAAAGAATAACTCAAATTTCTCTATTTTTTGGGTGTATTAGCCCATAATTCTGGCTCCAGAGCACCAAACATTTTTTATCAAAAACTTAATGAAGACCTATTTAATGAGTTTGGGAACTTTCACTTATACTCACATAATCTTTTGACGATAATTTTCTCATTTACAATCTCTTTTTTAAGAGTAGCTCAACTTCCTTAATTTTTCGTGTGTATTAACCTATGGATTTGACGCCAAAGGACGTATCTTTTTTTGTCAAATACCTCTATGGGAACCTCTGTAATGAGATTGGAACTTTCACATATACTCCCAGAAAAAGGGAAAAGACGACAGAAAAAAAAAGACGCGAAACAGACCTATAAACAGATGTTTGAGACAAAGGGGTATGTTGTTTTGTTGGCAAAACAAAACAAAAAAAAAAGCATAGTCTGCTTGGGGAATTTTATGGCAAAAGTAAATGCTAATATTGTCGTATTGCTCTATCTGTAAACTAAACCATAAAAAGAAAACCAGACCATTTTTTGAAAACCCTATTTTACATTTACAGCCTTTTTAGAAAGGCTCAAACTTATCAATTTTTCGTGTGTATTAATCCATGGTGCTAGCATCAGAGCACCCAAAAAAATTTCTCAAAAACTATGTGATGACCTATATAATGAGTTTGGAAACCTTCATGTTTACTCACACAAATTTTTAACACCAATTTTCTCATTACATGCCTTTTTTTAGAATAGCTCAAATTTCTTGATTTTTCGTGTGTATTTGTCCATGAATCTAGCGCCTAAAGAATCCAAATTTTTTTTTCACAAAAACTTTAATTTGATGACATCCATAATGAGTTATGGAACATTCGTGTACACTCACAACAATTTTCAATCCTCATTGTCGCATTTGTAGGCTTTTTTTTAAGAATCATCCAAATTTCCTAATTTTTCATATGTATTAGCCCATGGTTACCGCTCGTAGCATCCAATTAATTTTCAAAAACCTTATACTACCTTTGTAATGAGTTAAAGCCCTTCAGTATACTCACACTACCATTTTTTTTTTAATAACTATATCCATGATTTACAGCCCTTTTTTAAGAATTCATCCAAATTCATTGATTTTTCATGTGTATTAGCTCATGAATATGACTCTTAGAGCAACCAACATTTTTTTCTAAAAGAAAATTTATAAGAACCTCCATAGTAAGTTGGGGAACCTTTACGTATATTCAAAACAATTTTTTAACACCTATTTTCGAATTTAAAAGATTTTTTTAAGAATTGCCCAATTTCTCATTTTTTTGTGTATGTTAGCAATGGATCTGGTATCTGAAACACCATTTTGTTTTTCTCAAAACACTTTATAAGGACCTATGTAATGAGTTAGGAAACCTTAATATATACTTGCACCCTTTTTTTAACACTCATTTTCGTATAATTATGGTGCCTGGAGCACCTAATTATTTTTCTAAAAAAACATTATGAGAATTTCCATGATGAGTTGGAAAATCTTCAAAAATATACTCACACCACTTTATTAAAATCTATTTCCGCATTTACAACTCTTTTTTGAAGAATCGCGATTTTTCTTGTGTATTAACCGATGAATCAGACACTTAAATTATTTTCTCAAAAAATGAATTGAGAATCTTCACGTATACTCAGATCAATTTTTAAAGTTCATTTCCGCATTAACAAGCTTTTTTTTTAAAGATCGCCTAAATTTCTTAATTTTCGTGTGTATTAACTCAAAGATCTGACATCCGGAGCACCCAAAATAATTTTCTAAAAAAAGTTTATGAGTACCTTTTATAATGATTTGGGGAACTTTTACATATTCTCAAACAATTTTCTAATGTTAATTTTCGTATTTACAAATCATTTTTTTAAAAAAAAATTACTCAAATTCCTCGATTTTTCATGTGTATTAGCCCATGAATCTAGTGCTTGAAACATTAAAAAAAATTCAGAAAACATTATGAGGACCTCCGTAATAGGTTGGGGAACCTTCACGTATAATCACGCCATTTTTATAATGCTCATTTTCGCATTTACAAGCCTTTTTTAAAGAATTGACTAAATTTCTCAATTTTTCGTGTGTATTAAGCCTTGAATTTGTTGCCGCGAGCACATACTTTTTTTCCCAGAAAAGACTTTATGAGGACTTGCTTAATAAGTTAGAAAACCTTAGTATACTCACACCAGTTTTTAACACCCATTTCATTTACAATTTTTTTTAAAACAAATCACCTAAATTATGATTTAATGCACACGAAAAATTGCCTAAATTTTGTAAAGATGAATTTCAAAAGATTATAAAGATGCTTTATCTAATTGGCCAAGGTAGACATACTTAAAACTATTATAACCCTAAATTAGTATTACTTTTATTATACATGTATATAATTTGTGTTATTTCTTAGAAAAAATGGCTTCCCTTCGTCTAATTAGTTCTTATATTTTCTTTTCACGCGATTTTTTAAGAATTCTAAATAAAAAGTATTTTCTCAATAATTTATATTTATCTTTTTTCAGTGTAATTAATGTCTTTTACTTTTGAAAATAATTAAATTTTAATAGAAATAGTTATATTTTTTAATTTTATGAAATAATAAATACTTTGAGACGAGTATTTTTAATAATATCACTAGCTATATAAGACTATGAAATTATCATCCTAGCATTTAGAATAATCTTCATATTACATTAAATAATACTCCCTCCTCCGGTATTGTTTTGTTCATTATGTCTATTTTTTTTAAGTCAAATTATAAAAATTTTGACTAATACTTTAAGATTTACTTTTTTTCATCATCTAATATATAAAAATTGTAATTTAATACTTGTTCATATAATTTTAAAATTTGTAATTTTTTGTTTAAATATCGAATTAATGTGATCTAATTTACCAATAAAAATTAGTCAAATTGATTTTTGATGAGCGTAACATGACAAATAATTTCGAACGCAGAGAGTAATGAATAAGGTCATGGAAGAGTAGAAGTACGTGTCATGCCACAAAAGGATACGGTGAATGGATAATTTATTTCTTTTTCTTAATTAGATATTTCGATTTTGAACTTTAGATGTAAATTTTTTTTGAAAAGAATGATAACCTTTAAATAATTATACTAAATATAAATTTAAATAAATCGAGTTACGTATACACCGAAAATAAAAATAGTCATGTAGGTGGCATTATTGGTTTTCTCTATATCATTTATATTTGTTAAAATCTCACTTTCATTACAATTTACATTAGACCACTGAGAGATATACTATACTAGTTTGTCTCATTCATTCATTTATTTATTTCCAAAATTAAGTATCGGAGATTGTTTATTTTTTTGTTAAGACGTTTAAATTCAAATAAACATTTAAATATTAAAATTACGATACGTGGATCTAAAGATATATTTCAAATATTAAGATATTACTCCATATTGAGATAAAAATAATAAATAATTGAGATGATTTATTCTATAAACATCTAAAATTATAAATTTTGTTTATTAGTTTGACTTATATGGTTATCGGTTTATAGAAATGTTAAATCGTTATAGAACCATTAAGATACTGACTTATAGATTATTGATTGTTATCATTTCGGTTTAGATTTGACATAAAAAAATCATTGAAAATCACTTAAAAACAAAGTGAAACACCAAACAAACTATGCAGATGAGTTCATAAGTTACATCTTGCTCAAAAGCAAACACTTTATATTATATTGTAGAATAACCAAGAGCTCTAAGGCAAAGACATTATATACAAAATAGTATAAATATAATTATTTAATATTCGATTACCGATTAACCCGTTAAGAAAATACCTCAAACTGTTAAGAACTGATAACCCGATAAAAATAATAAAATCAAAAAATCTAAACCAACTACTCATTAATGATAAATCAATAACTTTTTTTCAATTCGGGTTATCGATTTTTGAACCGTTAAATTTTGACGGAATAAACAATCTTTTAACTATATTAAAACTTTATAAACATTTAAAATTAACTTTAAAACCATATGGGTATTTTATTATTTTTTTTTTGTGTTAATTAATTATAAAAGTCATGGAAGAGCCATTTCAATATCTCATGACGTGTATGTAAAGAAGATAATAATTAATTAAAGTCAAAAATGGGTACCCCATTAATGTTTGAAGTAAAACACGTTTGCTTAACCCCAAAGGCTTAAAGAAATTAAGAATAATCACTTCCATAATCAGAAAATATATGATTTTTTTCTCATTTTAAATTTAATAAATATAAAATTTAAGTGCAATATCAATAAATTTAGAATACTATACAAATAAAGTATTTTTAATATGTTAATATGTTGGTGTAAGTTATTTAATACTTAATATTTTTCTTAGAAAGTTAAATATAATTATCTTAAAAATACATTAAATAAATAATTTTTCAAACCACTAATGAATTTTTGGGGGGGAAATTATTGAGACGAACTTATTGTGTGTTGAATTATATTCAAAATATTAAAGTAGTAGAAAGAGGACAATATAAGTGATTAGGCTAAAAATGTCTCTAATTTCTTAATTAGTGGGTTGCTAGAATAATTGAAATTTTAAGTGAAAACCAATGAAAAGACATAAGTTTGTGACGGAATTTTTTTTTCATTTGATGTTTAATATCTGTAGTGAAATTCGATTAAATTTCTTATAGAACTTTTTTTTTTGGTTAAACACTCCTAACAAAAAAAACTATTTTAGAAATCTCAAATTCAAATTCAATGGGAGATCGAATTGTGATTATAGGAACATGAGTTTAATTAGTTGATTAATTAGTAAATAAGAAAAAAATATTATTAAAACGTGTGAATAGATTGATTTTAAAATAACAACAATTGATTATTCTTGTTATAAAATAAATTCGTACTTTATCTTTATTATCTTTTCTTAATAATGAGAAATAATTTAAAAGAATCGAATCGATTTTTAGAATTGTGGTTTTAAAACTCACTCACACATCCATTTTCCATGTCATGAAACTTAAACAATGTATAAATAACTAACTTGAGTAATATTTTATTTGTTTTAATTTATATGAAGATATGTTTGAATGATAATAAAATTTAATTTATGATATTAAACATCACATGAGATTTCTATAACCATAAAAGCACATTAGTGAAAGAGTAACTTTTTTTTAAAGTTTAAAGAAATCATATATAAAAGAAACTATATCATTCTTTTAATTAATATAACTAAATTAAAAAATGGGAGAACGTTTTACGAAAATATCGTGAACTATCAAAATAGCTAAATATATCATGAGTATATTTCGGCTCAAATCGACCTTTAATAACCTCAAACTATAGGGTCAAAATACCATTCTCATTAACAGAATCGTGTAAAAAATGTCATATAAGCCAATAGAGTTCCACTCATGCCAGTATCTAATAAACTTACCCTGATTTCTCTCAATTTTCTCCCATTTTCCGTAAATTTAGAAATGATTGTCACTGAAGAACAAGAGCCCCTTCCCGCATTTCTCCATTTCCTTAAACGTATTTCAAAAAATACATAAGTCTAAGGGAAAGGGTTCGATTCTTCAGTGAAATCGTTTCTAACGTCTAAGGGGAAATAGAAAAAATTGGGGAAATTAGGTTAATTTTTATTTTTCTAATGGCATGAATGGAACTCTAGGCTATGTGGCATGACATGTGGTATCCCATGACATCCAAGTGCGTTTAACAGATCTGTTAATGAACGGTATTTTGACCCTATAGTTTTGAGGGAAGGTATATTTTGAGGCTCGAAATATATTCAGATATATCTAAGCTATTTCGAATATTTTAAGAGTATTTTTTTGAATCCGTTTCCGTAAAAAAAATAATGGATGTGTGGGAGGTGGGGTAGTAGAACTTCTTCTCTTTTCCTAATCTTTTTATATTTACATGTATTCCTTAACCATTTAAATATTTTTCATCTACAAATGTGGGATAACAGAAGATATTTATTCCTCTTTTCCAATTATGTTGTAGGATATTAGATTTTTGTTAGATCTATTTTTTTTTTAGCTCTGTACTAAAAGAAATAAAACCCAGAAACTTATTTAAAATTAAAAATAAGAAAAGGGTTTGGAGAAATATAGAGTACCAAACTGGTGTCATTTTGATTTTGATCGAAAATTTAGCAATGTTATAAAAATGTTGGCATATGATAATAACATTTGGTAAAAAAAAAAAATTTTTAATGTCAACAAGAAATCTGAAATTAAATACACAAATTTTAATATTTTATATCAGGACAAAAGATCAATAATAAAATCCCAACATAGATGGGAGATTTTTTTTCCGTATATCTAAAGTGTAAAATGGCATGTTCAGACGCTGATTCCATCTCACGATATCATATCATAATATGATATCACATGACAAAAAGTCTACTAAATTTATCATTAATTATTTTTTTTATAACATATAAACATAAACCTCATAAATAAATAAAATTTAAGAACTCATTAAAAAATTGCGAACAAACTTAATTAGTTAACCAAATACTCTTATAATATTACAAATAACAAATATAACTAAATCCACAATTCAACGATGAAAAACTCGAAGCACACAAATTCAATATTTGTGTACCCTTTAACTTTCGTGAAAAATTATACGTGGCTTATACTTTTTCCGCAGAAATTCATTTCACTACTTAAAATTTCTAATGAGTTTATTTTATGTTATTACTCGCGGGATTTATGTTTCTTGTATTTAAAAAAAAATTATAAAGCATCAACTTAGTTGATTGATTTTATTGATACCATGCATAATTTGAGTGATTTTTTTGATATACAAATGCATAAGTTGAGTGATTTTAATTGATCTAAAAACGAAAGCATAATTTGTTACATATCTTGGACCCCTAACTTGGCTTCAATTTAACTTTGACCTCCACTTTCATAATCACAAATAGACCAACTCTAACTATCCAGCTTTGAAATAATAAACACATGAGTACTACATGATACAATGCATAGGACACCACTTGGACAAAAATGACATGTGTGTCTATTTGTTCACAACTTTATAACAAGTTTCTATTTGTGCACATCCAAATGAGGACATAAATGTGATTTGAAGTCAAGTTAAAGACTACTTAAACAAAGTTTTAAATAATTTTGCTAGATAGATTCTCAAAATTGACTGACCTTTTAACATATTAACTCGCCAAAATAGATACAACTTAAAGAATATTAAATATATGCAATGAACCTCCATTAAAATCTAGAAGAGTATATAATCCTCCTTTGAACTATCCATTTACTCAATGTAATAATTGATTATTACTAATATTTAAACAAGTAATTAACTAAATATTTATAATATTTTAATCAAGTTAAGGGGTAAAATGGTACTTCAATTTTTTAATTTTTTTTCTTCTCACTTTTAATAATATATGATATGATACGATAATATGATATACCATTTGATAATATAATGATATAGGACAATTTTGAACTTACTTACAATCTTCAATATAAACCAATGGTTTACTAGCTCCACCCTAGTATATATACAAAATATATAATGGGGAAAGGATTATAAGTAAATTATAAATTAATCAATTTACACAAAATTCATAGAGCTACGCAAGCTTTTTTCCTCTCAGGCTTCATCAAAAAATAGAAAATTATACAGTTAAATCCGAGAACGAAGAAACTTGAGATATTCTACTTAAGGTAAAAAAAAGGGCAGTCCGGTTCACAAAGCAATCCCACGTTAGCAGGGGCCAGGAGACGTACCCGAGGGGTAATGATGTAGACAGCTTATCCTAATGCAAGCTATTCTACGGAAGGTGAAGACAACAATTTCAGCAGAAAGCCAACCATTAGGCCAATGACTCCCACAACAATTGCAAACCTCAGAGAGAAGCCTGGATCATTCCGACTTCTTCGTCTCTTCATCATTTCCTGCAAGTTACAGAAGCAGAAAAATATGAAAAAGGTGGGTGATAGATTCGTCTGTAGAAGTTGAAACAACAACTATGCCTCAACCCAGGCGAGATTGGGTGGACTTTATGTATCCTCACTGTTCACTGATTCATCATTTTCTTCTCAAAGAGCTTATGTTCCAATTACATCTACCCAAACCAGACTCTCATGGACTAGCTTCTTTATCCTCATCCGTCCATAACGCGAGTAGACTTTCCTCAACGTGTTGAAGATGGTATGAGTTCAAAATTGAAGCACGTGCAAGTCATCATCATTCTCGTTTCCCGAGAGACACGAAATATCAAAATGTTAGATACTTTTTTACTCTTGTATACCTATATAAATTAGTGGCCAAGTTAATTTCCTATCCCCTTCTTTTTTATATATTTACTGCCTGCTCCTAATAAAGAAAGAAGTATCTATAAGAAAGTTCCTATTCACCAGACCTATCATGCTTTCCCTGCTAAAAGCACAACTTCGAGATTAAACTATCGTATCTTTTTTACCATTTGAAATCCTATTAACTGCAAAATAAGGTGGCTTACATGAACTATTACCGAGTCAAACAAAAGAACTTTGACATATATTATTGACCACTTACCGTGTATTAATGAGGATTACTCTAAGTAGTTAAGCTCTGCAGATTGATCCAGCTTATGTTCTATTATTTATTGATTTAGACTAGCATACGCCCTATAAGAATTAAGTTGCAACTATACACATTAAAGGGAAAACATAAATAAGTGAACTAACCAGATCCTGGATCAGCTGTTGTGTTTGTCGGACAGCTGCATCCCTTTCATCTTTGATACGCTGCAACGCTTGATTCTATACCAACAAAGGGAAATTTTTAGCATTAAGTGGCACTTAGCTGCTGTCTATCCTCTATCTTCATGTACATAGTTGTAGTAGATCATTGCAGAATATTGACCAAAAAAAGATCATTGCAGAATATTGACAAAAAAGAGATCATTGCAGAATAGAAATAGCATACAAGCAGAACTCTTCCCAGTCAGACACCCAGGGCACTTAAATTTATCCTCTTGTAGCATACTAGAATACGCAATTATGATTAGAAATGATTAAAAGATGCAGACATGTGCTTGCAAACTAGAAATGTGCATAAAAGTTCCCCTACCATCACAATCTAGGTATTTCCTCAAGCCTAACAGAATATTCGTTGACCGACTATATGTGGGGGAAAATTGAACACAATGACATTACAGATAACCAGTGCTTAAAGTAAGCAGTTTCTGGGCTATGGTATTGCATAGTTGCCTTAAAGTGGGAGGCAAAACCATCTGTTTTCAGAATCTTATCATTAAATCAGGATATCAGGTAATTACTGCTTTAGAAAAGTCACTGAATGTACTTTTTTATGTTTTTGTATTGCATAAGTGGGGAAATAAAGTAACAGGTTCTTTTGAAAAGTTACTCAATACATTACATGCTCCACATGTTTTCCCAGACTTCAGAGAGGATAAACTCTTTGTTGCGAATGAGGCAGAGAGAGAGAGAATGAGAGAGTAACTAAGCTGAGTGAATGGAATTTTTAGTGACTGAACTTCTTAGATAAATGTTCCAAAAAATAAATCCTGCTTCAAGCACGGGCCCCATATGGTGCTCCTTTTGCTACCCAATGTGTCTTATATGGACATCTTCATATGGGTCTTATAGGAAGTGTTCTACATTATAAATCAATTCCCAGACACTGGCAGTCAACTAAAAGCACAAATCATATCAGAAAAGTGAGCAGTCTCTGGCTTTTCAATATAGGATGAGAAAAGTAGAAAGGCAAATATGAGAAATTTATCAGTGCACAAAATAAGCCTAGTTTTCCAAAATTAAGAGAATTTTAGCTGCATGCTTATAAATCTCAGCCACTAGCCATCATGCCCCAAGAAGATCGGCATTATTACATCTGGGAAGAAATATATATCCCTAGTGAAAAATGTGAGGTTCAAATAAGCACTTGAAGTGGTAGACAAAAATGCTAGCTAAAGTTAGAACTTACTGAACTGAAATCAGAACTTTGTCGAAATACATCTTCATAAGGTCCAGGAGAAGAATGAGAAGACATGTAAACAACCCTAAGCTTGCACTCTTCTACAGTTCTTCCACCATCCTTATTAAACTGGATGCATGAAAGATAAATTAATAGAAGTATAGAACATTTATAAAAAATAAAATAATACTAATATTATACAATGGGAAGAAGGTTATTCACTCTGTAAGCATATTACACAGATTCTCTTGACAAAAAATTCTTACAGTATCAGGAGGAAGTTCATCAGTATCATTATTCACAATTGCGCTCTGTAGGAGGAATTTGTCCTTGCATTGCATATCTGCTGGGTACTCCTTTTGAGCTTGAAGGGTGACTGCAGACACATCAAAAACTTAACCTAAATATAAAATGCCAATCCGACCTACTGAAAAGATAACGATCTTAGGATTACAATAGTAGATGATTGCGGAAGCAATTTTGATGTAACAAACAACATGATAAAATTGTTTGAGTCTGTTCTTACAAAAACAGGTGGTCAGCCCTATTTGACTTTGTAACTATCACCTTTTTTGTAATAAAATTGTTACTTCACCAAAAAATAAACGACCAAAAGACACAGATAGTGAAAGAAGATCTGTCTAGTTGACATCCCTTCTTGATTAACTGCACTGATCTGGTCAAAGCGAAGAGGGGTATATCATATAATGTTTCCCATTTTATAGATGACTTCACACCGCAGAAAATGTATGTGAAATAATCCTTGATTCCTTCCCTTTTTATTGGTTAATTAGTATAAAATCCCCATAATGGTAACATTTCTGTGAAAATCAATATATTACAACAGAGAACTTGTGCAGTGTGACACTTAAAGCCATTGAAGCATCGCTTCGTCACAATCCTGAAAAATAAAGGTTTGTAGTCCACCTAAGTGAAAGACAACTAACAACTCACGTGAATAAATCTAAGCCACCATACAACATTTGGACGTTTCTCTAGACTCTAGCTATATATAATCTAATGCAATATCCCACTTTACTTCTAGGATTGAGGTATTCATTGATTCAGTTTCTGTAAAATATTAGGCCAACAGTGTCTTTAAACATATCCTGTTACAACAAATAACACTATCTATAATTTAGAAAAAAATGTGTGAATTGCAAAGACATTCAAGCTCAAGAACGGCACCTCGAATGAAACCTGAATCCCATGGCTGTATAATACCAGTGTTTGGTCGGACAAAGTACTTCTTTGGAGAAGTAGTTTTCACCTATCAAATAAAAACAAGCAGTATAGGTAGATTGAACCATGGGAATGAGTTACAGAAGAAATGAAGGATTTGTGGAATTTCTTCCAATCGAGATGAAACAAACCTTAAAAGCAACACATTGATCTGTGCTGTTTGTGACTTTAAGATCACAGTAGCTTTGTTTGTCCAACTCAACTGAGACAGGAAATGCAGAACCACAACAAACATGAGTGTGTATGACGCATAAAAATATTCAAAACGTATTTGATATAATTGTAGGTGAAGACAAAGATGCTTGATTCTCCAAATAGTAACATTGCCATATAAAATGAAACAGGATAAAAAATATGATTTTGAACAGTTATTTCACCATATCCACTTCTCAATCATATTCTTAATGTTGCACAAATAAAATTATTTCACAATGTCTATTAACTCTTAAGTACAGTGAGTATCAGAATTATCCAACTTCTCAAGCAATATGCAGTCAATTAAAGACCTGTCTGTTTGTGTCTTTAAGATCGTAGTAGCTTTGTGTCCAACTCAACTGAGACAGGAAATGCCAGAACAACAACCAAACATGAGTATGTATAACGAGTAAAAATATTCAAAATGTATTTGATAAAATTGTAGGCGAGACAAAGACGCTTGATTCTCCAAACAGCAACATTGCCAAGATAGCATGAAACAGGATAAAGAATATGACTTTGAACAGTTCCTTCACCATATCCACTTTTCAAACATATGCTTAATGTTGTACAATGAGATTATTTCACAATGTCTATTAGCTCTTAAGCACCGTGAGTATCAGAGTTGTCCAACTTCTCAAGCAATAGGCAGTCACTTCCGATCAAATGAATAGAATTACAAATTTCCACATAACAGAAAATCTTATTAATGAGAATAACAAAAATAGCACAGAGGTTATACTAGGCAGCATTTTTCCATCAGAAAGTTACTGAAATTATACAAAAATCTTGCAAAATGTGGTTGCTTAAGGTTCTGCAAAATCTTTTCTTTTTGTAATGAACTAAAGAGTTTGAGACTGTTTTCCCACTCAAAATCTTCACGCAAAAGAAATACTATTATATAATAATGTTTGTAAAAACCAGGCTCGAAAAGATTTTCTCATAAGTTGTCCAAAGAGCTCTTTTCTGGTTAATGTTGAAAAAGACCAACTGAAAGCAAAATCATTTCGCCGTTCTACTTACACATCTTAACTTGTAAACCCACACAACAAGATTCTTAAACAGAAATTCTTACACATCCACATTTTCTTAACAACAAATCAACAATGACGAGAGAGAGAGGTTACATTGGAATTTGAGCTCCGGAGGACTAACAGATATCAACTGGTTGGTAGCACCAGAACTCATGATGAAAGCTGAAACCTGATCAATCACTCAAATCAAATCAATTACAACAAAAACCGATAACCAAATCACAAACATTAGCACCTACATCAATCAGAACAATGCATCTCAAAACAAACAAACAAACAGATATCAATCACAATAACAAAACACACACACGAAGAAAAAAGAAGATAAAATGAATCTTGATTAAACAAAAATTGATGATCACGGAAGGGTGCAAGGGGAAAAAAAAGTCAAATCAAACTCATGGAATTTTTTCTAGTGAAATTCATAGGTGAAAATGCATTACCTCAAAACTCACTTAGCTATTCCGATTTCTCAGCAGAGAAAAAAAAAGAAGAGAAATTTCCGTTGTGAAACCAAAACCTGATCAATCACTCAATCATATCAAATCACTACGATAATCACTCAAATCAATAACTCTAGCACACCTATGGTAATCACAACAAAGCATGTCAAAACAAACAAAACATATATAAATTGCAACAAAAAAAACTGGACCTTAATCCAACGAAAACTCAGTATCAGAGAATGGCATAAGGAGGGGGAAAAACTCAAAATCAAACTCATTTTGAATCTACTAAAGTGAAAATGCATTACCTCAAAACTCACTTAGCTACACACCAAATTAAAAAAGTGAAATTTTCCGTTCTGACTCCAGATTCTAACCAATCACTCAAATCAATACAAATCACAAACCCTAACATCTCTAGTAATCACAACAATGCATCTCAAAACAAACAAAAACATAAATCAAAAGCAAAAAATAAAAATAAAAATAAAAATCAGACATCCATTAAACGGAAACTGATAATCACCAAACAGCGTAAGGAGATAACGAAACCACAAATCAAACTAACAGAACTTTTTAGTGAAACTTCGGCTGTTAAAAATACATTACCTCAAATTCAATATCCCGAGCAAAAACATAGAATTTTTTTTATTTTCAAATTATCCGAAGTGAAATAGAATTTTTATCACTAAATCAATCAAATCAATAATCTATAACTAAATCACAACAATGCATCTCCGAACGAACAAAAACAGATATCAATCGCAAAATTAAAAAAAAACAACAAAAGAACACCTTAATCGAACGAAAATTGAGGATCAAAGAAATCACGAACGTAGAACAAAAAAAAGCTTCAAATAAAAATTTACAGAGAAAATGTGAATGAAATTCGGAAGGGAGAAAATTGCATTACCTGCAAAATTTTCCGAGCAGAGAGAGCGAAAAATGAAATTTTCGGTTGTGGAGATGTTTTTATAGAGGTGACACGTGGCGGAGAGAGAAAAAAAGGTCCGAGTCAAAAGGAGAAGTTAGGAGGGAGTGGGCTGATCTGTCAAACACAACCAAATGAATTAATTATAATAAGTATAATTAATTCGATTTTGATTATTGTTATCGCCCATCATTATCAACTAAACAACTATAATCATTTGTCGTTGACAACCTAGAACGATGATAATGCCTTATTATATCATTAACGGTTTAGAGCTATCTAAGTCTCGGAAAATTACATTATATCTAGGTTAAATCTTACCTAAATCTTATATTTAATTTGAACACTTATTATTGGATACCTAGAACATGATGCCTAGGTTTAATTCCTTGTGTCTGTATTTTATTTTATTTTTATAATTGTGACTTATAAAATTTCGATAATATTTTAAATCACAATTTTAAAGGTAAAGGAGTACCTTGGTATCAATTGGTGCAAAAGTAAATATAGTCTATATATCATCATTCAACTTTCACTTGAATGATTATCCTCAATTATTATTAAGTATCATTAATTAATATAATATTTTATTGATATACTATCATATTAATATAGTGTTTCATTAGAATTCATATTTATATAGATGGAATTTATATATACATTCAAATTTTAAAAAATAACATGACTTTAAATATTTAAATATGAATTCAAAATTCAAATATATCGATAAATCAAAAAAATACTACTCTTATGAAGTGAAATCATAGAAGAAGCCTTCAGAATTATCTTTGCTATAGACATACTCAATATTTAGCTCCACAAATGAATTAATCATAAGCTCATATTTAAAAATTTAACAAATGAAGACTAGAATCAATTTATTTATTTATTTATTATTATTCTTATTATTATCACTTTTAATTGGTATTCTTAATCTCATCAAGATTCATCTCGAGCTAAGATCAATTTTTTTTTTCAAAGGTATATAGATAGAAAGCGGATACAAATAATTAGAATATCAAATATGAAAACTATTAGGATGTCAAATGAGTAGCTCTCTAATTGAAATATGAACAAATCAAATGAGATAAGTTAATAAGTGAATTTGATCATTAATCCATTTAAAGGTACATGATTGAGACAAATTAAGTCAAATGCATCCCAAATTCATAATACCAAAAACAAGTTTAACTTTTATGTATTGATATTCAAATTCACAAAAGCTTATAAAATACATAATAAACAAAAGCTAGTTTTCATTTCCAAGAATATATATATATATATAATTACTAAAAATAGTACAACAATTCTCTTAAACAACTAGTGAAGAGAGAATCAATGTCTACCAAAAGCCCAAAAATTAAAATAAAAAGTTCCATACGAGATTCAGAAAAGAGTCGCACCATATTGAGAAAATCAATATAATTTAAATTTTTCATCGATCTTAATTTTCAAGAATCTAATTAGAGATTGTAATTATAATGTTTAGTTCAGAGTTGTCTTCATCATTAGTTGGACTAATCATCACAAGATCTTGATTATTTTCTCCATTAATAATCCAACATGAAATATGAATAGCCTCATTTCCTTCAATAAATCTTACTTTATTAGCTCCCAAATCACCCCAATTTGTTGAAATTATAGATAATAATCCACTTTTCTCCTCCTTAATTATCTCCTCTTTTGAACAATTTTCCACCTTAATACTTTCAAAATTCTCTTTCACTAAAAAAGTGAAATTTGAAGAAATATTTTTACCAATTTTTTCCTCTATTTCTCCAATACATTTTGATGCAAGATTCTTGATGAATTCATTGTTGTTCATTTTCAAAGGGGTTTTGGGATACTTGAAAATTAAAGTATTTGTGAGTTGATTTTTTGTTTTTGGACTAGTAGTAGATAGAGTTGGTGAAGAACCAATTTTTGTGAAATTTGGTGTGTAAAATGCTGGTATTTTTGGTGAGTCAATTTGTGAGACAAGGTTGTTGTGGATTTTGGACCAAGATTTTAAAAAACTTGTCATGGCAAAAGGGTCTGCTAGAAATAGACTACAACTTATTCCGATTGAGTATCCTCCGCACTTGAAATTTGTTACCTGAAAAGTAATGAAAAGAAAGATTTTAAAATAGAAAAGTTAGTCATCAAAGTACAGTAATCGAGTCAAAATTTTCATTAGTAAAATTATATGTATGTGTATTAAATATTTAAATATTTTAACGTCATTAGTAAAATTTTAGCTCGATCTCTAAACTCTAATTATTCTATCTACATGGTATCATTTTTTTTTTCAAAGAAGGGTGATTCTTATCATATATGTGGTGTGCCCTATTGGCCTAAATCGAATGAAAGCCCTTATTGGTCTGATTTTTTTTTTAAAAAAACATGTTTTTTACAATTATTTAATCTAAATTTTTCATATGACAAGTTCAAAATGTCAAAAATAAAAAGTAATTTGGGTTATATTTTACATATCTTGGTTTAAAACCAAATTCTTTTTTTAAATAAAAAATTGTTTTATTTATACTATGTATCAAATCAAAATCAGGCAAACAAACTAAAACATGAGGAATATTTTCCAAGAAATTATTACTCCCTCTGTCTAATTTATATGATCCTGTTCAAATTTTGAGAATCAAATGAATTCGTGCATTATATCTTTTATGTTTTTTATATATTTGAAAACTGAATAAAACAATATATTATAAGTCACAATAATTTATAATTTAAAATATTAAAAAAATCATTTACTAATAAAGAAAAACCAAATTTGTTTAAATCTCGAAATGTGAAAAATATTACATAAATTGAAACGAAAAAAATATGAGTTTATTCTTGTATTTACCTGGATTAAGAAAAGGGGAGAAAATTGAGGACTTGTTTCATGAATATCTTCCCAATAAACAAGTTCATTTTCTATATTTTCATTCTTCTTGTGATCAATAAAATCTACCATATTCATTGGAAAATTAGCTTCAAGCATTCTAACACCAGAATCATTTGAAACTAATTCATAATCATCCTCTAATTTTCTTAATCTTCCAGCAAATATTGGATTTTCAACTATTGCACTACCTAATGACTCCTTAAACCAACCAGCGGCTATCCATCCTGAATCTGTTTCTGATGCCTTGTTATAATACAGAATCATGTGAAAACGCCTTTGCAAATTACCTAAGTCGAAATTCTCAGGTATCACGATTCGCCTTGAGAATCGTGGATCGGTTATCTTCATTGGTATCACAGTTTGAATTGCTTCAACTTGCAACTTGGGAGAAAAAAATGGAGCTCCATTTCCATTGCAATTAGTTGCCATTTTCAAAATACTTGAATATTGTTGTGTAACATTACTAGGCTTTATATAGGAAAATTGGACCAACACCCCTCAGCCAACCCCACCCCCACCCCAAAAAAAAAACACAATTATGGCTTTATGAATTTTAAAATTTATTTATTAAACAAATTTTAAATTTTTGTGTGGTTATAAAATATGGAAAAATTCTTTTTGGCTTGATAATTATTTCATTAAGGATAATAGCTAAAATTTAAAATTAAATTTCTTCTGATTACAAAAAAAGTGATATTCTTTTTAATGAATTAAAAAAATTGTGTCACATAAACTGAGACACACTAAATAAATGATTATCTTGCCTTTCTCTTTTTTTTTTTCTTTTTGGTTTTCCATAATATATGATATCATTTGATATTCATATTGAAATCTATTTGAATACAAATTTACGCTAAATATAATAAAATTTTATATTCAAATTCAAAGCCTCTAATTATGAATGATAACTTGTTTTAAAGAATGACAAAAGGCTCACATCGATGGTTAATGAATGGTTGGACCCTTATAGGCTTTTAAGCGATCCGCCTTCCGTGAGCTAACTGTTGAGGTGTGAGTTAGGCGTAAGAACCTAATTTCACATAGGTATCATCAGCAAGGGTCATCAACACACCGATTGTTCAAAATGACCTAATTCACAGTCCGGATCATAGCAGGGCATCTCACCGAAATGCTTAAAAGTGCACCCACGCACCATATGCCTAAGCATGGAGTGAGATGGGGTTATTAAGAATGACAAAAGGCCCACTCGATGGTTAATCTAAGGCGTGAAGTGGATGTTAAAGAATGACAAAAACACATCGAAATAAGAGTTAGGAGTAGAATAATTTCACATTATCCTGCCTTCGTCTATATTTATGGTGATAAGACAAGATGATATACTAGCTAGGAAAAAGCTCATCATTAATTTAAAAAAAAAATATCTCCATTTCATTTGTGGTGAATTTTCGTGCTACGCTCAATATATACATGAGGTATGATACTTTTTTAGGAAAATATTTTTTTTTATCTAATATTAATATTTTGTGTAACCCAAGAAATAGTTTAATACAGTTGGTACAATTTTAACTCAGGTAGAGTCACCACTCACCATTATAGTTATGGGTCGATTTTGATGTAAATTTGGCATTTAAAATATATTTTAAAATATTTAATATGCGTAAATAATTTTATTTAAGTAAAAAGAGTCTGAGACCTGTTGATAATTAATTTATGTTGTTGCTGTTTCTACAGAGTTCGTTGATTTCGCGAAGTAGAAGCCGGAGGAAATTGAAATTTGGAAGTTATGATTGAAGTTTAATGAATTTTAATTTTTTTTAAAAAAATAAAGTAGAAATTTTTATAAAGTAATTTATATAAATATACATCATTAGTAGTAAAATACTTTTAAAGATATGATGGTTTTAAGTTTAAAACTGTGAAATTGATAAATTATCTTACATTTAATATCATAATAATAATGGACCAATTTTCATGTTTTTCTTTAATTAAGAATGGGGAAAGACACAGAGAAAAGAAATAAATAAAATTAAAGTGATGTGATACTAAGGTAAGGCTAAACCGGTCTTTTATTAATTTTTTTTTGTCATAAATTGAATCATCCAAAAGATTTTGAACAAATATATTAATTATTTTCTCGTACATCATTTAAGAAGTTGTGCTGGAAAAGTAAAATAAAATAATTAAATGGAGAAAAAAAAAAGATAATAATTTTGACACACCACTTTGAATATAAAACTCACCATGAAGATGTGAAAATAAATTAAAAATCGAATACATTTTTTTGTGTGTTTTGTTATAATTTATTTAACAACTTAATGGATTCTAAGTTGCAATAGTGTAAAATTATTATTTAATATTTAAATTACTTAAAAGATAATTGTAGTTATAATATTTGTAGCTTGTTAATTAGGTCAAGTTTTTTTTTAACATGTGATAAATGAAATTATGATTTAAAGTTGAGATTATGTTAGGATGTAATTTAAATTATTTTTAGGTTGTATTTTTTCAGAAATAAAAGTTGTTAAAAATTGGTAACTAAAATGCAAATTTCATTTAATTCTTATCCCAACTGCAGAATAAATGGCAATCGTGCTTCATAAACAAGATATCAGACTATTCTAAAACACCCTATTGTTAAATTACACTTCTCCATGTGCCTTTTTATAATTAAATATTTATTTTTACAAATTTTTAAAAAACATAATTTTATGTAGATCTCTAGTTAACAATAGTTATTCCTTAATATAGTCCGTTTAAATCATATAGACAATTTTTTCTCACCAAATATGACTTTTTCATTGCAAAAATTAAGATAATAGATATTTTTATATAATAATATAAACTTGTAAGTCAAGTTAAATAATATTTTAAGAAATTGAAATCACAATTATTATCTAAATTAGCTTTTTTCAAATGCACCCTGTTTTTAAAGCACTAGATTTATTTCTTATTTTTCCAAAGCTAAAAAAAATATACTGTTTTTTAATATAATTGTTAGAATGATATTTTTAGTTATTTAGTTAGTTGGGGGATATGTTAGGTAAAAACATTATGATGAAAATATTTTTAAACCAAAAAGATGATAAAAAAATAAAATCATCTTATTTCAAATAATTTATTATACATAGTTAATTAAAACTAATGTTTTTTTAATAAAAATAAATAAATATACAACTATTGTTTTGCGAACTCTCGCGAAATAATTGTACAACATTAGTTATTGTAGTTGTCTCTTCATAATTGAGCACTTGTAACATTTAATACAATGTTTCTTTGATACTTCTGCGTTCGGTATTATTTGTTATAATTTTTATTTTTAGAGACGAATTATAAAAATTTTGATTAACATTTTAAGATGCATTTTTTTCATCATATTAATATGAAAAGATTGTGACCTAATTTATCTTTGAAAATTAGTCAAATTGACTTTCAATAGGTGGAACATGAGAAACAATTCTGGACGAAGGGAGTATAATTTAGTAGTAGTACTTCATTCGTTTACTTTTATTTGTTCTATTGCGCTTTTCAAAAGCTTATTTGATTAATTTTTAAAGTTAAATTCGATTGCATTAGTTCAATATTTTAAACAAAAAATTTAGATATTCGAAAACTATACGAAAATATTATAAATTTTAATTTTTTTTATATCAAATACGATGAAAAAATACATCATAAAATATTAATCAAAATTATTATGATTTGACTCAAAAAAAAGAAACTATAATAATTAAAAGTGACATAAATAGTACTCCCTCCGTCCCATATTATAAATCACCTTTTCGATTTGCACTTGCATTAAGAAATAAGGTAATTTTACCCTATGCCCTTATTTAATATTTGTTTATGACAACTTTGTAATAAATAATGAAAGGGTAGATTTCAAAAATATAAATACATTTGGATGACTATTTAAATTTACTTTTTTAAGTTAAATTTTTTCACCAATTAATCCAAAAAAAATTCAAGTTTTTCCCAGCTCAATTTTTCTATATATTTTGTGTAAAATATTTATTTATATATAAATTATTAAAGCAAACATGACAACCTCACAAAATATTCAAATTCCATTACTTCAAATTGATCTAAATTTTCCTACTGAATTTTATGTTATTGATAATGAAATTAGACGATAAATGAATTTTAGTTCTAGTTCGACAAATCATTTGATGTCATCTTGCTTGATAAAATTTGTCGAAGCTTCAACTTTTAAGATTATTTTCAATAAGAGTATAATAAGCAAAATTTGGTATTTTATAAAATAACATATATTGTGATTCAATTATTTTTTTAAAAAATAAATGACTTATAATATGAGACGAAAATAGTATTGTATAGTACATATATTTATGGATCTTTATATAGCATTATGCATGATTATTTTTAAAAATATGAATAGTACAAGCAAATGGAGCTTATTTTTAAAAAAATTAACTATATTAAAGACAGAGAATATTTAAATGTATAATTAATTTAGTTGTTAGTTGGAAACAGGTGAATGTTGAACTTAGCTGTTAAATATTTAATGTTCATGACGATGTAGGTGACAACTGACAACATTAATTGTTCATCAAATAAATTGGAACATGTAGATTTTGAATTTCTCATATATAAAAAAAAAGTCATAAAAAACAATAATTTAAATGAATTTGAACGAGTCAAAATGAACGAGTAAGGCTTAATTTGAATGAATCGAAATGTGTTAAGTTAATAAATACTTCCTCTTGCATCAATTTATAAGATCATTTGATTGATATAAAAAAAATATATAATCTAAAATAAATCATAAATATTTGTATGATTATAAGTCATTTTATTAAAAATAAATTTGATATTTTAAAGTTAAATCATTACAAATACAATATATTCAATGAAATTCCATAAGTGGGGTCTGATTAAATACGTGTTGATCTTATTACTATTTCGTGGAAGTAGAGATGTCGTTTCTAAAAGAGGCATGACTAAAGTTAAATTATTTTTAATATAAAAATGTGTTAGACATTTTAGCAAGATCATATTTTTATGAGTTAGTTTTGTCATTCCTTCATCCTGTCTTTTAAATATTTTGTGCGTCCTTACAAAGACACTTTTAATTTATATCATCCAAAAACAACTTTAAAAAATTAAATTTAAAAAAAATAAATTCAATACTAATAGCTAGATTTTAAATTACATATATTTAATGAATTTTACGATACAAATATACAATTTAGGTTTGAAATAATGAAGTCGATAAATTTTTTCTAGCTAACCCATAATGATTATGTTGTCCTTTTTCAAAGGTACACATAGTTATAGCAATAAATATTTATATTTTGACCAAAAATATTTAATCTCTCTCATTACCTGGTAACAGACACATCATATTTTGGGGTCAAAATTTTCACTATATTAAAAAGAATTAAATTAGAGTGGAGAATTTCTTGCAGATATTTTAAATTCAAAATCAGAAAATGTATTTCATCATCAATAATGTGATAGTGAGAGAGATTTTTTAGATTTTAAAAATAGTACTTAATAAGGAGTGTGTATGAGTTATTAGGCAACTACAAAACCCCCCCCCCCCCCCCCCCCCCCCCCCCCAAAACACCCCCACCCCCCCACCCCAAACTTAATTGACCTATCAGACTCTAAAAAAAGGGTAACACTTATTTGGAAACTAGAAACTTGTCGGTTTCAAAGCGAAACTCGATGTTACTTTAATATAAGGAAAATGTTTTTTTCTGAAAACAAGTAGATTTTTGATTTATTTTTTTATTTTTGGTTTGTGAGTAGAAAATATTTTTCGGAAATGATTTTTAGTGTTTGATTTATGAAATGAATAATGTTTACGAATATTTGTTATTTTTACTGAGAATAGAAAATCATTTGAAATTAAATTATTTTTAAAAAAAAAAAACTGGGTGGGGGGTGATGGTATGGTGGGGGATGTCGGCCATGAACAAATAAAATTGAAGTTGAAAATATGTTTTAAACTAAAAATTATTTTTTGGGTGGGTAGGGCTGGGAGGGGGATGAGCGGGAGGGAAGAGGCTGGGGGTGGAAATAATAAATTGGAAATTAAAAATATTTTTAAAAATAAATTTTATAATTTTTTTTGGAGGGGTAGGGGGATGGTAAGGGCTGATTGGGGGGGGGGGGGGAGGGGACGGGTGAATGAAAATTGAAATTGAAGTACTTTTAAAAATAATGTTTTGCAAAAACAAAAATAAATAATTTGAAATTGAGATTAGTTCTAAAATGTATATTCTTTCGCTTTACACCCAAAAAAAAATGTTGTTTATATATATATATATATATAATAAATAAATGCAAAAGCTTAATTATAGAGTTTTTAAATGAGAAATAACAGAGAACTTATAACTTTAGATTTTCTGAAGATAATAATAGTTTTTTATCAAATAAAAGATTAATAGTATTTTTTTTAATCAAATTAAAGATTAATAGTTTTTTTATCAAATATATTTTAATATAGTAGACATGTAAAAGTGAACGAAAGAAGTACTATTTATCTCTCTTAAACATCTTACTTATTAACACGCGTTGACACTTTTCTAAAAAAACAAAAAATTTAAGATAAAAGGTGAATGCACAATATATAGTACGAGTTCAGACTTGGTTCAATCTTCGTATACGTAGAGAAATCACTAAATATATACATATAGTGAATTGCAAATCTAGTTAAAATCAATTAATTGTGACATTTATACGAATCATCAAAGTTTATATAAATTCAAATCTTGAATACTTTTTAGGTCGTTGTATTTTGATCAATGTTGTCAAAATACAAATATTTAGAAAAAAAAAAAAAAAAACCCCTGGGGGAGATGATAATATTTGGTTTTCTACAAAAAATAAAGTTTGGTTAAATAAAAATTTATATTTATTGCTGCCTTGGACCAAACTATGAAAAACAGTATAGTACGAATAGTCACCCCAACTGTTTATAAGGACAATTGCAATGTCAATGTTTGTGGTTCTATTCAACTGAGAGAGGACAACTTAGTGTATGAAATTGATTTCTCAACTGGCAGGCCAATAAAATAATCTTAGGGGTTTAGTGTTATTTCTTATCATTATTCATGCTATTTATATTTTATAAGAATAATATAATCATGTAATCTGTAAGTAAGATTGAGAGGAATATGTATTAACTTTTATTTTTATCTATGAGAAAAAAGATGTGGATATATGTAAAGGAGATGGAGGTTGACTGGATATCATCAACGAGGTAAAGGTCCCAGCTGAAAAAGTATAAGAGAAAAACAATTATACATAACGTAACTTACAGAGAACATGATCTTGGATAGAAGGTTCTGGGATACACGGAATAAGATAGAATCATTGTGTTGTTGATTCCTCTTAAATATCAATCATACCATTAGTAGCAAAGATAGAGTATTAAAAATGAAAGGACCAAATATTTTTCCTTATATTTGTTACCAGAAAATATGATACTAGTGTATGAGCCATGAACGACGAAAGGCGACAAGAATATACCTCGCGTAAGTCGGACTCGTCCGGTGGTGGGGGGGTTGTCCACGTATATAATAAAGGTGACACCATTGATACGTAATTTTTTCAATTCAAAAACTAAAAGTCTAGAACTTGAATGAAGAAAAAAAAATCAAAACAAAAGATAGAAGTACTCAACTTTGAAGACTCATAATTGAAAAAGAAACATGATTGTGTTAAATAAACACCAACCCCAAAACTGATTGACAAGAAAACATCTAATTTTTACACTATAAAGAACAATATAGAGTTCTAAGCAAATCTAACAAAGAGTGCCAAGGTTCCGGCAAAATACACTGTGATCATCAAAAGCCAAGTATCATAAATGATTTGGGAAAAAGGAGGAAGACGGCTCGGATGACAGGTTGCTCCTTTTTCTAACTACAATCCTAACAGGATTGATCCCTACTTGGCAGCCAGAGGGGATTGGCCAAAATTTCGATTGGATGGGGCTGAAACGCTGTTGTTTCCAACATATCCACCGCCATAACCTCTTCCACGGCCACGGCCCCTACCACGCCCACCAGAACGGTAGTAATTTTCTCCCTCAGCAGGCTTCAGAAACTCGTTTATGGTTTGAGTCTGTAAGAATTTGAATGTATCAAGCAACACAGAATTGAAACAGTTACACAATCTATTGACTCAAACCATTTGTGTATCAATGTCTTGTCGTCAGCAGATAATGTACTAAGATTGGGTACCCTAATAAATGAAACAGAATGCAATGATCTTAAAAGTTAAATGATATTCTGTGGTGAAACCATAAACTATAATATACTGATATCACATGAATGCACACGGATGTTGGGGAAAATTCGAATAATGACACCTACAAATTTGTAATCCCTCATTCCATTTTTCATCAAAAATACAATAAAGGGATGAGAATGGTTTCTTTGCAGCTGCTGAAGAATGACTGGAGATTGATCTTTCTGTCTAAAAATACCATTGACTTATTTTACGTGATTCTGGAGGTACAAAAAACACTTTTTTTTTTCAGTTGGGAGGGGGCGCTGCAGGATGTAAGTGCCTCCACTGAAGCAAACCCCTGCTAGGAATAATTTTTGATAGATAGATAGAGTTTATGGAACGGAATGGATCCAGAGGAACAGATTAAAAATGGAATTGCCCCAATACCAACTACGCAAGCCTAAAAAGAGCAGCCAAGAATACCTTTTTGGCTTTTTCCACTGCCTCCTTTTTCTTATCTTTTTCAGCACCCTGCCCAGACATACAAGCATGATGAATATAGCAGCCTACGACACAATCAAGTTCCAAATAGAGCAATCAAAAGCAGCAAGCACTAAAATAAATCACCAATTTGATGAAGATCTCATCATCATTCTTCTTGTTTGAGAGAAGTTGCATGGATTGAAGTTCTTTTCCAATTAACCTTTATTTTTCGTTCCGCTTAGAGCCACCAAAGCTTTCATTTCTCTCCATACCTTCTATACTCCTCGAGGGTTCATTATCTACACCTAAGCAGAGATAGATTGAAAAATTAAAAGTTCTGAACAGTGACCATAGATACATATGAAAAATAACAACCGGAATCATGCAAATAACACTAGCTACAACATTGTAAGTCAAACCTCTACGAGAAAGTTAATCCACATACTAATCAAAGTAAAGAAGCACCTAGTCTACCAGAAAAAATTAGTTTCAAGTTCATAGAAATATCTGTGACAGGAAACATTTATAACAGCATAAAGCTAATTTAAAAAGAAACAGTGAGTAGTAAATGAAAAAAACAATAGCAGCAAATGGTTTTTTTTTTTGGAATGGGTATGAAACTACCATAGGAAATACTGGGAAAACATTGAAGAACTTACCAACAATAAATAAAATACATTACTGGTTTCGACATGTTAGACTGATTTAATCAACAAGGAGGCAGTCCAAGAATTCAATATTGAATTTGCACCCCATTTCTCTCCCTTCCCCCCAATAGCACCCAACTTAAGAAAATGATAGTGCCAACAAAGATATCAATTGGCAACAATAGAACAAAGGCATGTAAGCAGACAGAGGAAATAATGGTCTTCACCAGAAAATGTCAGTTACCTTCTCCTCAGGTTCCTTCTCTTCTGGCTCAGCAGCAGTAGAATCCTTGTTGTTATCTCCAGCATTTTCCTGCCCAGTTTGTTTCTCAGCCTCAACAATCTTCTCACCATCAACAACAGGTACTTCAGTCTCCCTGAATTTGGATTAAAAAAATCAACATTACGCTACTACAAAAATGTTATGGAAAAAGCCAAGAAACATAACGGAAACAAAAAATAGAGATGATAATCTCACGCCCCCCGGCACACCATATCATCTGCAGTAGTCCCCAACTTACCACGACCAGAGCCCCTCCCTGTTTAATATACTCATTCCTATAGAAGCTGTTTAATGAACACAGACAATAAGATACACACATGTCGCACAGAAAAAAGGCTGGATACCACAATAAGCACACCTTAGAGTTACTGAAAACATAACGTAGGGATTAGTGAAAAGCACTTGTATGAATTCAATAATAGCAATTCACTTACCAACGGCCAGAGAGTGACACTTTAGCGATCAAAACACTCTCCCTTGGGCGTCAATTGCTCATCACAGCATTCACCATTATTGAAACCACACGGACGGACCTCGTTAGAAGCCCCCACGAGATCCACGACCACCTATCCTTTCAGAGACATTCATGATTCTCATTTCTGGGCACTTTACCTCCCAGAGAATCCATTATTGGTGCCAACAGCTTCTCATCAGCGCAAAGTCTTGGTTAACCCACGTCCACGTCAACGACCACGGCCCCCTTCCACGTTGGACCCCCGCGGCCTCCTCCTCTCTGGCCATCACTCCTGGCTTCCCTCACTGTACAAGAAGGGTGACAAAATAAGTGAGGGGGAAGGAAAAAAGTAATCACAGATGCCATAAAGTCAACAGTTGGGGCAATGGCACATTGCGTAATAAAAATATTAAGGACAAAAATTAAAGGCTAATTCCATGATTAACATATATTATCCCAAACATTCGCCATGTATAAGTAAAGAACATTCATTAAATAAAGGGCCAAACGGCGGGAAAAAAAGTACCAAGTAACCCCCCCTTTCCATTGCCCACTGTAAGCAATCACATATTTTCAACAATAAAAGATGTAAAGGGTTAGTAATTCAATAATATGAAGTAAGGGGCAATACACAGGACACAGCACGAAAGTAAAGACTAAGCACCAACTTAGCTTGAGGTAGCAGTACTATTTATGAAAACACAAGTAGTACAACACGAGGAAAAGGTTAAAACCGCACCCAAACCGCCGATATGTCATCTGTCACCGAAGTTCGATTCAAAACACCGCGTTTTTTAAAACAAATATCAGCAAAATCCAAAAGAGTTTTTTTGTAGATGGACCGAGAAATCCATATGTGACACCAAACATCGCCAATCACAGTCTTCTAAATCGGCCTTTGGACCAATCACAGCCCTTCTTAACTCTTTGGACAATCAACCCACCCCGTCTCCTAAACTCCCCCGCCGCCTTTGGACCAATACAACATGGCACTAACTCGGGCTTTGGACCAATCACAACCTTCTGAACTCGGGTGGCTAATTGCTACTACTAGTACCGTTCTCCACGAGAAAAATACGGGTTAGTTTGGTGTGGTTTGTGTGGGGACTTCAACTACGTGTGACTAAGCACAAATTGATGTTAACTTTCCCTATTATAGAAATAAGGTACTACTGACAACACAAGATAGACACATCAGACAGAGGATACAATCATTAAACAGAAAATATCGAGTCACAATTTCCGCCCACACAACAAAGCCCCCTAGCCCACAATTAACTCACAATACCAGCCCCAGGACATTATCATGACTGAAAGCCATACCTGTCAACACAACGAGGAAAAAAAATTATTCATTCAGAAAGAGCAACTAGACATTGAAAGTGAATATGATACAAGTATCACCATGCAAATAGATGTTTCTCATAAAAGGCATAAAATAAAACCTAAATCATCTACCCAACACATTAAGAAATATGACGATATACACCAACCCAAATCACAAAGATTGAATATTTACCAGCCTGTGAAGGAGGAACCGGCTTGGAGGGCAACTTAGCAGCAGGCTTAGCAGGCTGAACTGGAACCTTCTTGGATGGTGCCAGATGCAACAGGAAGCCTTAGAGTGAAGCAGCAACTAGCAAAATTGGGTCCTCAACATATAATCCAAAATGGGCGAATGGCGTTTCAAAGTAGCCAGTCTTTTTCATCTTCTAGGAGTTCCTAACAGAATGAGAGAGAGGGGGATGACCAAAGAAGATTTTACAAGAAATCAACCGAAAACTCTACAGATTAAAATCCATGTAAAGATGAATTTAGGGTAAATTTGCAAGAGAAACAAATTTGTGGGTGGGTGTTATGTTATGAAAAAAAAACCTTAACCAAGCGGCTGATATTGAAGGTGAAGTGAACGAAGCTTAAAACCAGATAGGTGGGGTCTTAGGGAGGTTATATATTGGGTAATGGGCCGGGCTGTGCTTTGTTTGGAAATTTCTTGGGCCCTTTCGTTTCCAAGTACAATGTATTTGAATACATTATTTAGAAAATTTACAAAAAAAAAATCCATAATTTGAAATATTAATACGTAGTACATTTAGTTTGAAATTACGAAATTTATCCAATTTTGATGCGCTTAGATACATGAATTTAAAATTACGTATAATTTGGTCTAGATTCTAGATACACTACATCAATATTAGAATGTATCTATGACCATCTCATTGTATTATCTGTATTCCAAACATCTGACACATCACCAAATATATTCTTTTGGCCAACATTTTTTCCAAACATCAAGTTGCGAGATAATAATAACACACATGAGACCATATAGAAGACAACATATTATTAGGACACCCTTAAATTCAAAACAATCCACTAATGTGTGACTGACTAGGGTCCCCCATATCTGTATACATTCTATAACGCAAAAGAATTCAATATCAACTTTCGTTAGACATGGTCCATAATTAGCTTGCCTTGCTAACCTCAAATTACAAGAAACTCATCTTTAAAAAGAATGGTTTAGTTTCTTCCTTGACTGTTCTTTTAACTTCCATAATCGTCTAACATTATACTACTGACGTCCCGAGACAGATCGTCAAAACTCGGCGTTAAGAAATTATTGTGTGAGGTTTATTAGCTGACACGTTCGTTGGACGTTTCCATCAAAGGTGCCGGGTCGAATTTGTCATGCTTAATTCTGTTTCAACTCCCAAAGCCTAGAACGATCCACGACAGTGGGAAATTTTTGCTAAAACACAAATAATACATGTGGCGTAGCTTAGAGAATTCTGTGAACACAAGTCAGACTTGACCAGAGTCGCAATAGCGATGTATCAGCCTAGCAAAAAATAAAAAAAAATGCTGGACCGCTCATTGCCCCAGTTAAAGAAATGACTTTATATTGTTACGAGCATTTATTATAAAGTTTCTATTCTTGATGGAATGGGGGGGGGGGGGGGATTGAAACACTACATACATTGCATGTCCGCAAAGCGGGTGAAGGGTGCGGTGGGGGGGGGTCAGTTCGTCTGGTACCTCCGATATCGATTGTAATGTGGCATTAATTCAATACGACCCTTGTCTTCTTCAACGTATATGCACGACTAGCACATTCACTTTCAAAGGAAGGGGATACTGCTTTTAAAACGGATATTTTCATGACTATTTTATCATGAAACTAATTATTTCCCTTCCCTTATCATCATTAATATACATCAATATGGTGCCTTGAGACTCAAACCCAACATTTTAAGTCATAAACAAATGAGGGACTCTGAAATCCAACATCTTTTCTTATTCATAAATCAATGAGAGGGACTTGTCCAATCCATGTCTTTCTCAAAAGCTCAACATTCCCTGATATCTTCCCCTGGTGTCGATTGGACATAAATTCATCGTCTTATTCTTTTGTGCATACAAACTTAATTTAGCGATCTTACCCACAATGAGGCTCAACTCAATCGCTTTAAAATAATTGCAATTTCATACACTTTTTGATGAGCATAAATATGACACATATTATAAATTACACACAAATTGAAGAATATTGATTTCTTAGAATCAACACTAGCCAGTTAATGATATAGTTTAATAGAATTCACGTACGCTCAATATAAAATTGAAAACATTTTTATCAACTAAATTGTGCTTATTTCTTATTATAATAAATTAAGCAATTCCCTCTTCCCAGTCGGTTAAACCTTAAACGTATAAAATTCGATAAGTCTCTTTAAATACTTACTTTATATGTACCCAATACAAATCTATTACTACACATATTATTAACATAAAGATCCACTCCACTTAAGATAATAAGAGACCTCTATTGCATAAGTAATGCAATAATCATCTATTTTATAGCACTTTATCCCGTCTTTCTTCATCAATTCTTACAGAATAGACAGTGTTTGATAACGTGTTATAAACTATATAAATTCGATGAAGACAAGAAATTAGGGAGAAGATAAAAAGACTTCTTTCTTTACCTGAATATATATCAGAATATCAATACATCTTTCGCACTCAATCTTATTTTACAATGAAGAAAAACCTTTATTTATGGAGAAAGCCCTTACTATGTCCCAAGTAGGTTCCTACCATATCCTACAAGGAACCCACATAATTATACATTCACTATAAGACCGAATTGTCATATTATAACCCTTTCAAATATTGGGAGATTGTAAACTAAAAATATATTTTTAATAAGTAGAAACAAGTCAAAGTGAACGAAAAAGACTGTTTTATCATCTCTCTTAAACAATCTTACTTATTAACAAGCGTTGACACTTTTCTAAAGAACAAAAAATTTAAGATAAAAAGGTGGATGCACAATATATAGTACGAGTTTAGACTTGGTTCAATCTTCGCATACGTAGAAAAATCACTAAATATATACATATAGTGAATTGCAAAATCCAGTAAAATCCCAATAATTATGACGAATTCACATCAAAGTTGTGAATTTCAAATCTTGAATTCATCATGTTGTTTGTTAATTAATTTTTATGACAAAACTAACAAAATATTTAATGAATCTTGGGAGAATGATAATATTTGGTTTTCTAAAAAATAAAGTTTTGTGGTGTCAAATAAAATTTTATATTTTATGACATATTGCCTGGACCAAACATAAGGACAACTGAGAGGGACAACTAGTTTTATGAATTTGATGTATTCTCAACTTGTCCATGGCAAAGTGAAATCAAGATCATATTTATATAACTTCTCTTTATACTTATGAAGGAACCTAAAGGATTTGGAACATGTGTAAGGAGATGTCTAGATCTTTCAGTTCGGAGGTATTGACTATGATAAGCAATCAACATGTAAAGATCCCTGAAAAAAGTATAGGAAAACAATATGTTACACATGACATGACCTTCACTATAGAGAAAACATAATCGTTTAAAAAGAAGAGTTATGCTGTATACACTTAATAAGATGATAATTAGTTGTATGTTTTTGAATAAAAATTCCTAACAAATCTACCAAATTAATTATCAAGACCCATGTAGGAGCGAAAGATAGAGTATATAACAAGGAAGGACCAAAATATTTTATCCTTATTTTGTTACAGAAAATATGCAATTCTAGTGCTAGAATATCAATTTTTTCAATATCAAAACTAAAGTAGATAGTACATACCTAAAGTTCTAGAACCTTAAAAGAAAAAAAAAGTCAACACAAAAGATAGAAGTACCTCAACTCTTAAAAATAAAAGAAAAAATTGATGAGAACTTTCGAGTCGGGCTGGGTTTGTTCTCAAGAAGAAGAGCCTAGCGTAATAATTGCCAAAGGAGTCTAGCCGAGAATCCTAAAATTTCCTTAACTTTTAAAACAAATTATTTTTTTTGAAAGGAAAAAATACAAAGCCACACCTGTATAGTCTTTCTCGCTCTCTCTGGCCATCACCGTTTGAATATCGCATTCAAAAAACACAAAACTAGAGGAGAAAAAAAAGTGCGATGAAGGGTCACCAGACAGTCTTGCAAATGCAAGGAAGCGATCGCCTTTCACAAAACTGTTCATCCAGAATTATGAAGTATATAACATTAACTTCTATAAACGAAACATAACCACGCATAAACACATAGGAGGATTGAAAAAGTTGTAATCGTACCAATACCCACCTTGTTAAAGGTAGAGGACGACGGTTCCGCCCGACAGTAGTCAAGACTCATAATATTGAAAAGATAACATGATCGTTTTCCAAATAGGAACTCCAACCAAAAACGATTTGATAAGATAAAAGCGCTCTAAATTTTACAGCTCTAAAGAACATGTATACGAAGTTCTCAAAGCAAATCTAACAAAGGATGCCCAAAGGTTCCTTCCGGCAAATACGCTGTTAAGCGATCAACGCCAAGTATCATAAAGATGGGAAAAAAGGAAGACGGCTCGGATGACAAGAGTTGCTGGTCCTTTAAAAACTAAAATCCATACAGGATTTGATACCCTTCGTAGATGCACCAAGGGGGGAATTCGGCCACATCTTCGATGGTAATGGGGCTGACAAACAACGTGTGTATTCCACATATCCACCGCATAAAGACCTCTTCCACGCCACGGCCCTACCAAGCCACCCCATAACGGTATGAAGTTTCTCCTCCATTCCGCTCAGAAACTCCGGGTTATTGTTTGAGTCTTAAAATATGAATGTTTCCAAGCACACGAAGTGGACCGTTCACAATCTATTGACTCAAACCATTAGTATCAATGTCTTGTCGTCAGCAGATACTGTACTAAGTATTAGGTGGTAATCATGCACGAAAACGATAAATGAAGACAGACAAATGGCAATGATTCGGTAAAAATTTAAATAACTCTGTGGTGAAACCCATAACTAGAGGTAGATACTGATATCACATTGAATGCATACAACGGATGTTGGGAAAATTCGAAAATGACACAATACAACTTGTAGTAAGCCCTCATTCCATTTTTCATCACAATACAATAAAGGGCGAAACTGGTTTCCTTTCGCAGCTGCTGAAGAAATACTGGAATTGAGTTGACAGGCGTTTGCTGTCTCACAATACCATTCTACTTTATTTTACGGATTCTGGAGGGGTAACAAAAACAACTTCTTTTTTTTTTCAGTTGGAGGGGCGTGCATTGGGGCGCCTGCAGGAATGTATTATGCTACTCAACCTCATCACACCTTAAGCAACACCCTGCTAGTACATAATTTTTTATAATAAAATTTTATGGAACGAATGGATCACCAGCAACCAGATTAAAAATGCATGCAACAATCCCACATAGCACGGATAAAAAGAAGAAGCCCAAGTTCCAATGTTTGGCTACATTTCCACTGCACTATTCTCCTTTTCTTATCTTTTTCACACAGCACCCTGACCCAGACATACAAGCATGATGAATATAGCAGCCTACGACACAATCAAGTTCCAAATAGAGCAATCAAAAGCAGCAAGCACTAAAATAAATCACCAATTTGATGAAGATCTCATCATCATTCTTCTTGTTTGAGAGAAGTTGCATGGATTGAAGTTCTTTGTCCAAATTAACCTTTCTTTCGTCCGGCCTTAGAGCCACCAAAGCCTTCCTCTTCTCCTCCATTACCTTCTCATCGCCTCGAGATGTGTCCTCCTACCACATAACATAGATGAAAATTAAAAAGTTCTACAGTGAACCAAGATACATTGAAAAATACAACTGAATCAATGCAAATAACACTAGCTCCAACATGTGAAGTCAACACCTCTCCGAGAAAGTTTATCCCCTACTACCAAAGTTATGAGAAGCACCTAGTCTACCATAAATAAATTAGTTTAAGTTCAATCGAAAATCGTGTGACGAAGGGAAACATTTATAACAGACATAATGCCCATTTAAAAAGAAGAGTGAGTAGTCATAGAAAACAAACTACATCAGCAAGTGTTTTTTTTTTTGGGGAATGGTTGAGAAACACTCCCATACGGAATACTGTGAAAAACCTTGAAGAACTTACCAAAAAACAAAAATACATTACTGGTTTCGCCAATTTAGGGATTGCACTGGGAATAATGGGAATAACTAACTGAGGCTGAGGATTAATTCCTTGTCCAGACCTGATTTAAACTCGAAAGTGATACGGTCACAGAAAGGAATTCAAACGAAGAGGTAATAGGAATTTGCAACTCCCATTTCGCTCGAAGCGCTTCCCCCCAATATCACCAAGCAACACCCACTTAAGAAAAGATAGTGTGTGCAACAATAATGACGTAGGGCACTGTAACAGACAGAGGAAATAATGGTCTTCACGCAAAACATTTCAGTTACCTTCTCCTCAGGTTTTTCCTTCCTATCTGGCTCATGCAGCAGTAGAATCGCTTGTTGTTATCTCCAGCATCTTTCACTGCCCGGAGTTTTGTTTCTACAGCCTCAACAATCTTCTCAACCATCACAACAGGTAATGATAGATCAGTCTCCCTGAATTGCATGGAATTAAAAAAAACACAGGTAACATACGCTACTACACAAAAAAACTTTAATAGGTAAAGCCACAATGCAAATTAGGAAAACAAATAGAGATGAGATCTCACGGTGCATATTCATCTGCAGTAGTTTCCCCAAGTCCCGTCCCACGACCAGACCCTCCCGTTTAATATACTCATTCCTAGTGCGGGAATACGAAACAATCAATAAGATGACACACATTGCACAAGAAAAATGGAAGGCTACACAATAACACAAACCTTGAGTTACGGAAAACCTAACATAGGGATAGTGAACTTGTATGATTCAATAATAGCAAAATCACTACCCACGGTCGAAAATTCCACGTGATCGGTCGATCACACACTCTCCTTGGGCGTTCAATGTCTCACATTCAGCAACAATCACCATTATTGAAACGAACCACGACACCTCCGTAAAGCCCACGGATCCACCTATCCGCCTCTCCTTTCAGAGACCTTCCTGGTGTTCTCCTTTTTCTGCCACGTACCCTCCCAGAGGATCCATTATTGCTATGCCAAAAGCATTCTCATCAGCAGCAAAGTCTTGGTTAAACCCACGTCCACGTCCACGACCACGGCCCCCTCCACGTGGACCCCCGCGGCCTCCTCCTCTCTGGCCATCACTCCTGGCTTCCCTCACTGTACAAGAAGGGTAACACAAATAAGTGATGGGAAAAAGTAATCACAGTGTCCATATAAGTCAACAGTTGGGGCAATGGCACATTGCGTAAGAGAAATATTAAGGACAAAAATTAAAGGCTAATTTCCATTAGTAGCACAATTAGTCCCCAAACGTTTCTCCCATGTATACTAGTAAAGAACATTCATTAAATAAAGGGCAAACTGGAAAAAAAAGTAACCAATAAGTTATTCAGGTGGGTGAACTTTTAACAGCAGTCACATATTTTGAACAATAACATGATGTCCAAGTAATTCACTTAATATGAACTAAAAGGGCTAATACACAGGCACAGTACGAAGTAAAGACTCAGCACACCTATAGCTTGAGGGAGTACTATTTATACAACACAAGTAGTACAACACGGGAATCGTTAAAGACAACTGTATTCATCTAGAAGTTATACATTCACAACAGGTTAACTACAATTTTGCACAAAATCCAAAGAGTTTCTATTGTAGCATGCACCGAGAAATCCCATAGTGACACCACCCATCGACCAATCCAGTCGCCTAAAATCAGCAGCCTTTTGGACCAATCACTCCTTCTTGAACTCGCTCGGGGCCTTTGGACCATCACAAACTTCTAAAAGTCTTCCTTTGCACAAATCCCACAACATTCAAACTCGTGATAATTGGACTAGTCTACAGTAACCGTTCGCCACTAAAATACGGGGCTTCGTTTGTTGTTGGTGTTGGGGGACTTCAACCTGTGACCTAAGCCACAATGAAGTTACTTCCCTATTATGGAAAATAAGTCCTACGGAACAACAACAACGACTTACCACATCAGACAAGGATACAATCATTAAACAGAAAACTAATCGTAGCACCAAGTGGTCCACGCCAACCAAATCCCCAGAGCCACAATTTAATCGCACAATCCACAGACAGACATTATCATTACCAACCGACCATCAACACAACGAGATATAATACATCATATTCAGCATAACTGAGACATTGAAAAGTGAATATGAAACAGGATCAACCATGCATAATAGAATCATCATCAAGCAAAGGCATAAATAAAACCTAAATCATCTACACACATTAATGAACACAATGAATGAATAACACAACCCAAATCACAAAGATTGCGAGTATGTTACCAGCCTGGTGAAGGAGGAACCACTAACTTTGGAGGGCACTTAGCAGTCAGGCTTCAGCTAGGCCGACGGACCCCTTCACTTGCTGGGGCGATGCAACAAGAGCCTTTACGGTTAGCGCACATAGCAATGTTGGGTCTCAACAAGTCTCATCCAAAAGGTCGAAGGGGCGTCAAAGTAGCCATTCTTATCCACTCTTCTCGTGGAGTTCCTAAACAATATATAGAGGGTGAGATGCAAAGAACCGATTTTTTTTTCCAAGACTCAACTAAAACTCTACAGATTAAAATCCATGTAACGTTGACATTTTCGAGGGGGAAAAACGCACATGTGAAAGAAAACAAAATTTGTGGGTGTTAATGAAAACCTACCAAAGCGGCTGATAATTGAGGACTGTGTAAGGGAACGAAAGCTTAAAACACCCTAGATATGGTGGGCGTAGGGAGGTTCTATATTTGGGTTATGGGCTCGGGCTGTGCTTTGTTTGGTTGAAATTTCTTGGGCCCTTTTGTTTATCCAGGTCAACATTGTCTTTGAAGTACATAGTTAGCAGGAAATTACAAAACACATCCCTAATTTTAGAAATTATTACGTAAAGGAGGTCTAGTGTAGTAGGGTATTTTGAAATATTACGAATTTTCTCCGATTTTGATGGTGCTTGAGATACATGAATTTAAAATTATGTATATTTGTTCTAGCTACAAACACTACATGCATATTATACAAATGTATCTATGACCAACCCAATTTAAGTATCTGGTATTCCAACATGGTGGAACACAAACCACATACCTGTCATATACTTGTATGATAGTGTGTTTCTAAAACTATCTTGTTTGTCTTATCTTCCCCATCTTTCTTTATTTTAAGATATCTAAACAACACTGAAAAACTAGGTATTTTAGGTTGTATCTTCCTGTGGATCCTATAGAAGGAATGTTAATTAGAATGATATTATATGACTCTTAATAAGTTAGCTTCTCCTACTAAATACCAGTTAGTAGTTTCGGCACCAAGATATACATACAATTATGATATATACTATAATAAACTTCATGTTCCTTCTTGATAGGAGTATATATTAATATCTATATTAAATATATATCTAAACTCCTGTTTAGTAAGATACTGGGTGTTTTGCAACAATTTTTCTTAACATATTGGATTATTTAAGATATACTTGATTTACTATTAAATTCAATATTCAATAGTTAATAATTCATAGGACTTATCATGCTTTCACATAGCTAAACAACATACATACATAACGAATCTGTCACATTACTAGCTAAATTTTTGCAATAACGTCGATTTATATAGGACCAAACTTAACTCATACATATGTAACTTAATATAAGCAGATAAACCATTTTGGGCTTATGATTTGTTGTTGTTGTTTGGGTCTCACTGTTGTAAGTTTCCTCAGCAATGAAGCAAACACACATCTTTTACTGCTAACCTGATTACATTCTTCCTTTTCTGTTTTAAAATTATTTTTGTAATTTAGTATATCACTTCCAGTCAATATATGTTACACAAACGGTCAGACATATAAATGCCAATATAGATGAAATTTTGTGATACAATATCAACATTTCAGATAGATTGTATCAATTTACGATTATATGTTTTTTATTTGTTCAGATTTTTAGTCTATTTAGTGTATTGCAACGTATGGATTTCAAAGATACGTGTATCTAGTATCAAAAGATACATATTGAACTCTCTCTTACTTGTCTCTCTTACGTTCACTAGACATTTCTCCTTGAGGTGCATTGAAGATTTCAGAATTGTCTAAAAATACCTTATAATCTTCTGGACATGTACTAACAACGTGATTTAAAAGTTTGAAAAAAAGTGTGGATATCTCTGATGAAAACATTATGGATGACAGAATTATTAATAGTAAATAATAATAATTAGTTCAAAGTAAAAAAAACCAAAAGTAAGACTATGGGTATGATACTAATAATTTGTGAAAGACAACAATATAATACACTATATTTGGGTACGACTTGACAATATACGGCATTGTAGACTTGGGTGGGTAGTTCCGTGTCTGGATCTAAGGGCTCGGTTGTACATGCGATATTGAGAAGTCATGATATGAATCATGATTGAGGAATTAAAGATGAAGGAATGTTTTGTATAAAACTGTGATCTGAAATTTTTGTGCTTGTAAATTTTTATAACATAAAATTTTCATAAGTGTAAATTATGAAATAGCCCCAATTGTTTTCATCTTAGCAATTAAAATTATAAGATCGCATAAAAATTTTTCAAAGTATTTGTTCTCCACTTAGGTATTGTTTCCCAACTAGGCTTTTAATTTAATTAAAAACAACAGAACATAAATTGTATGTACTACTTTTTAATAAATTCTCCCACATAGGACGAATATTTCCCTCAAAAAGTTTGAACTTATATTTCTCGATCATGTTACTGGCAACCGTTCACAACATTGTCACTTTGAGTCATTTTGTGGGTCAAAATATGATCCGCATCTACAATCACTTTACAATCGGCTGGTGGGAGTTAAGTTGAACTATATTTGTGGTGAAATAATCAATTAAACAAAAAAAACACCTAATACATGTGATTAATTAAGATTTTTATTTATATATGAAATAAGGTATTAGTAGATATAATGTGGGTTGTGTTTAACAAATTATAAAGTTGTTGATCACTTTTGTATTAACAATCTCCCATCATGATATGTGATTCCATCTCATAGTTTTTTGGAGAATATGAACACATCTAATAATTGGCAATCATGCGATGAAAGTCAGTGTGAAATCGCATAGTCCCATACGTTGATTCCATTCTCACGCCCACCATACTGTGAGTTATGATATCGCTTTGTCAAGAAAAACGCCTTTTGGCCATGCGTATATGGTAGCCCATAATATGAAATCATATTATGGGGATCATGATATGAAATCATGAGATAAAATTAAGTTTTTGTTTGGAATTCGTGCCGCTATGAAATTTTGGATGGTGTAATAGTTTTTCATAAAGCTACAAAAATCTTAATTCTAAAACTATGAACAATGCCCAATTGTTTAAATTAAATATTATCAAATAACAAAAATCGATAAAATCTATAATAAATATTACAAGTTATTTGATCTCACTAAGTAATTGTTTCGTCAATATTTTTGAGTAAAAAAATGAACACCTTTCACACGGCTCTTCTAAAGATTTTTCTTATTCAACAATCGTGAAGTGTGGAGTTAAAGTGACTATATGTTGGGTGAGAATACAGACGTTTCTTATGTCCGTGAGAATAATAAATTTAAAAACAATAGTGATTATAAATTTAATTTACATGTGAAATATCAATGGTTTTGTATATATAAATGTGGGTTGGTTAATAAAAAAGTATAAACTCGTGGATCAATTGTTGTATTAAAATAACTCATAAGCATGATATGAGAGCCCATAAATTTCCTAGCATGGGTTTTTGAAGATATTTTATCACATCGCATGAGATGAAATCATAGATGGAATCAACATAACATCGCATGTCAGCTCTGATGTCATATCCGGAACGCCTAACGAAGAACGATGTCATACTGCAAACATAGTATCCAATTTCCCTTGTTAGTTATTTTAAAAATAAAATGTGATTATTTTTAGTAAGATGATTTATACTTGACACACATTTAAGAATGAAGACTAGCAGAAAGTAATAAACAAACCCCTTATATTCAAGATGTTTTCCTTCATCCAGACTCCTGACCGACTCCACTCTCCGGGATGAATGTAGGCAATGTTTAATCCGAACTCAATATCTTTAACTCGAACCCTGTGTATATATATATATTGAAAAAAAAGAGACTAACTAATTACTACAAATTAGAAAAGATATACTTCTTATTACTTATTTGTACAAAACAAGAAGTATACATCCTCTAGCTAATTAATAATATCAAGAAGATGGACTAGGCAAGCAACTAGATGTAGAGAAACTATGTTCTCTTTCAAGATTTAGGTTCAATCCTTTTGCTTTACTTGTATAAAGCATTTTGATATTAGACCTTTGTTCACTTAGCAACTTTGCTAGACTTCTTTTGGCATTTGCTCTAAAAGGGCAATTTGATGCAATGTATCCATCTACCAAATGTAAATATGCCTCCAAATCATGGCAACAAGCAACATCAGCATCAGGCTTCAAGAATGGTGACATTCTTGTGTCAACTCTGAGCTCAGTGCCGACATGAGCGTATGCCCATGGCATACTTTTGTCGAGCACATTTAGCATCCCGCTTACAAATCTTGACTCTCTTAGCTTTTTGTCGAGTTCTTCACTCACAAACATCCCCGGAACTCTAGTTATAACATCTTGATTGTTCACGATACGTAGTACTTTGACATTTCTTGAGTTTAAACGATCTGCAAAGCTTCTATTCCCTACTCGAGGACCTCCAAAGGAGAAAACAGCCACCGGTGGTGAATCTGGTGTACATGTACTCACTTCATCTGCAACTAATAAAGCCAAAGCCGCTCCAAGACTATGCCCGGTCACAGTAATGCTTAAAGACTCGCCTTTGTATTGTTCGATGAGTCTTTGCACTTCATTAACTACTGATTCAGCTAAACTAGGAACATTAACACCAGCTGTTTGAAACAAACTCAAGAATCCACATTCCACTTTAGCTTGTCCTTCACTCGACTCTGACCCTGACTCAATCTTTGTTGGGATTTGAACCAATAAGTCGCGAAAATTCTCCCCCCATTCTAAACAAGTTGCAGTACCCCTAAGAGCAATGACAATATCTCTCCGTCCCATACGTTTAATCTCTGATCTATCATCACAAACCGCGACATAACCAATCCAACTCGACCTCTGTGTCATCCATCCAAGATCAGGTGCTACATCATCTACCCATTTTGGCAATCCAATAGAGGACGTAGCATATAGACTCTTAGTCACCTTATAAGATTTATCAGGCAACGCCACTTTCCTCGTATCACATTCATTACAAGTTGCAGGATTCGAGTGAAAACAATGATAAGCTGCCTGAATAAACTCCCCATAACGAATCAATTCTCGTCGTAAATTCTCATTCAAAGGATCAATTAAACCTAACCAATCTTTACAACCATGATATTCTTTCCATCTACTACCAAGATTGTTTCTTGGAGAGTATTCAATGCTATTTGATGATAAAAGCTTTTTTAACTTATTTAAATGTCTTGGAGACATTTCTTCAGCAACCTTGTGTTCGGGCCAAATTCTTGACAAATTCAACCCTTCCAACAAATTTTTCCCCCTGTTTTCCTTCGACCCATTACTCCTCGATTCGCGGGGATGAATTTCACCCCGCGAATCATTATCGAGTAATTGGGGTTTTCGAGATTGACTCTGCAAGAGCTTTTCAAGATTTGAAAGGTGTTTTTTTGTCATCTCTGTTTTTACAGTTTGTGCGTGTACTGAATTCGCTGATGGGTTTAATGGGGATCCATAGCGTCTGAAGCTAGCTCTTCTCGCCTGAAAAAAATGGAGATTGGTCGCCGGAAGTGTAGCTCCGATCAGCATTGTTTTTAGTGAGAGAAAGTGAAGAAAAAAAAAGTGATCTTTAGAGAGAGAAGAGAAAAAAATCAGCTCATATGAATTTAATTCAAATTAAATCAAGTAGGATTAAGGGGCAGAGTTGAAGTTTATATAGGAAAAATATTTAACCAAAAAAGGACTAAAATGTACATTATCTTTTTCTTTGGGTAGGCATCGAGTAAAATCCCGCTTATGTATATTATGTTGTTTTTTGGAAAATCATAATAGCTATCCGTTGAATAAAGCATATAATGTGAATTCGTCTTTATACATTACGGTTTATTTTTTTTTCTTGAAAATTGTAGGCAAGTACTATCCTTCCGGGTAGCAAGCCAACAGCGAAAGCACGGTAACCCTTAACTTTATATATATTATTCTGGTTATAAATTAAATTTAGTAGCAGATCGAGTAAACATGATCCAATTTTTTGTTTGGAAAAGCTATTCTTCATGTGTGTGTACTTGCATAATCCACTGCTCGTACAATAGTGTGTCTAATACTATGAGAAAGAAATGTAATAGCGGGTAAGAAAGTCTCTTGAGAACGCACAGACCAAATCAAACGTCCCCTAAACATCCTTTTGGGATTCGTACACTTTGGGGCTGTTGAACCACAGAAATCTATTGAGAAAGGATAGAATACAATTCGATTCCTAATTTTTTTTAAAGAATGTCGCGTCTGCTCACAGCCAACTTAAGCGGCTGTTTGGCTCAGGCTTAAAAGCTGTTCCAAAGCTGATTTCAAAAAAAATGCTGATTATTTTGACTAATATTTAGCTGTTTGGCAATACTCCAAATGTGCTTTTTAAGCCAAAGTTACAAGCTGTGGGTAGAAGTTTGTTTTTTTTTTTTGTTAGGGTTTTTTTTTAGTCTTATAGCTGTTTAAGTTGATCCACATTTTTAATCTTTGTTACCCTTATTTTGTTATAACAATCTTTAAATATACAGACAAGCAGTAACCCTAAGCATCGTCTTTTTTGGCCATTTTTCTGCCCTTTTTCACGTTTGGCAATGAGGGCAACTTCTCACTTTTAAATCTTTAAATACAACCCTCACTGGTCTTATTAAAAATAATTTTCGAGTTCGATTCAATTCGGCACGTTTGCGAAGATTCACAAGTATTTTTAAGGCTGGCTTTATTAAGTAAGCCCATGCCAAACGCGAGCGTGGTCAGTCATCACATTTTGTTTGATGGTAGCCTATAGCGAAAATAGTAATTTGACTTTGGAAATTGTTAAAAAATTGAATTTAATTTATCGGGCCAGAAGAAGTATGGATGCTTAACTTGGTCCCAGCCATGAACGACGCAATCAGTCCAACTGTTATCTGGGGGGGGGGCTGTGTATTTTTTTTATATTAAAAAAAATATGTAAAATTATATTATTGCACATCATATATTTATATTGAAATTTAGCATTAATGATAGGGGCAATAATTTAGTATATAATAAGATGAAAATATATATTAATTAATCCTAGTTAATTGTTAAGGGTCTCGTATAGAATATCCGCGTCACGCCTCTATTGCGTCGTATAAAACATTACTCAAAACAAATGTATCTTCTTGCGATTGTATGGAACGTATATGTCTTTCAGGTCTTATTTGCGAAAAGAATCGACAAGACGTTTGATTTGACATAAGATGAACAAAGTCATAGTTAAGCTAATGCGCTTAGATAGATTTCATTATTTTTGTTTAGTAAGTTTATATCAAAAAATGTGTAAAAGTATGTCTGATTGGTTCTAATTTTTTTATATACTTGTAGTATAGAATATTTTTAATTTTTCTTTGGCATGAAAACTATACGTAATTACTATAGATCGTTTTTGAAGATATAAAAAGTGTCACGTTTTTAGTTCAACGAATATAGGTCGTAAATGGTGTGCCCTTTCAACATTTGCGAAATTATAATTATATACTTTTTTTTATAGAAAATAATACATTCGATACATCATGTTTTAGTTGTTTTTCTAATTTTCCACGGTGTGGTGAGCAAATATGGGGAAAAGTTTTGAAAATCTGTATTTGATGTTGTCAACATAAATTTGTCGACGTGTTGTTGAGCAACTAATATGTTAAGTGCATGAAATATTATTTTTCGATTTTGAATATCTATACGAGAAGGATGATAGCCACGGGGGACTGATGATTAAGGAATAGGACACAGTCTATTCAATGAAATGCATCAATCAATATTGAAGAACTATGGTGGTTGAAGATTAAGAAGTTCGATGGAGCTAAGGGGGCATTCGATGTAGCAATAACAAAATTAATGTAATTTTTATCTCAGAAAAGAAAGAAAAATATTTTCAATATCTCATAAAGTAAAATATATGAAATGAGCAATCAATTAGATTAATCACATTTAACTTAGTAGAGTGGCGCTAATATAATATATTTTGTAACACTTCAAAATACAAGAGCGCGAGAGAGATTGAAATGGATGAAGTATTAAATATATATAATAAAAAAAAATCACCAAGTGATCGTTATGCGCATTGAAAATTATTAAATTAAGATTCACGTTGGAAGTTTCACATAGTCTAGGAGAGGGGGACAACTTAGGGAAAGGGAAAAGGGGGGAAGGGGGGAGGGAGGAGAGAAGGAAGGTAGAGGCGTTCGGGGTACAAGCGGGAGGAGGCAGAAACCAAACAGGAACGAGCCTGAAAGTCCGAGGTAGCAATTTGAAGCAAGCAGGCGCTCTGAACACGAGTAACTCCGTTGTAGTGCCCAAGGTTAGGTCAATTTTCTACTTATCTGGTTATTCGACCTACTGCCGTTAAGCCTTTATTGCTATAAACCGAAAAGGTACCAGTTGGAGTTGAGCGTTATGCATGGATGGGTTGTTTCGCGACTGGGGGTTAGAAAGTTGCGACTGGACCGAGGATTGGATCGGTATATGACGCTTTATGGCATGGATGGCGCCCCTGCTGGTAGAATAGATGCCGGGTAGAAGTTTGTAGAATAAGGGAAAATTATGGTGCAAGTTTAGTGTAACCTGAAGTGAGCCATGTGTGGTGGTAGATAGAGGAGAGACTAGCACAAATAGCAGGTGTGAGAACAAAGGAAGCATAAATAAAGAGACGTGGGGGGGAGAAGGAGAATTTCACTGCGAGGAGAGTGAAGGTAGGTTGTGGGCGCTTGTTCCGAAACTACCTGCGAGGGAAAGTTACGAATAAGCACAATTGTATTTATGTGAATACACCATCCCAGCGTTGGATTACAGAACTTAATATTGATATTGCGATAAGATTCGATATTGCTGTCATGTTGCATGTGGGTCAGTGATATAACGTAATGCGGCACAGAAGGTAGTGTGACTTCTTACGATAGCGTCCCCCGCTGGGGGGTTTATCCGTTGCTTGTGATGTACGAAAGGGACACACTCCGCTAAGCAGACAGGCGGTGAAGCACACGGTCATAGACACAGGCTTATTGTCAACGTTCATCCCTAGACAGCATAAACTCGAAACCTCTAATTAAATATAAAAGAAAAAATCGTTGATCAACTTATTTGGGCAATCAGATTAACAGATCAAGGTTTGGGGGTTCTTCTTATTGTAATGTTAAGATCTTTTCTTTCAAAATAATACCAAACAAGTATAAGTGAGATGTTTTATTATAAAAAATTAAGGAATATGAACTAATATTTTTAGTAGAAAAAAAAGTACTTAGCTAATAAAAGTCTCAGACATTTACTAATTAGTGGTCGTTTATTTAAACTTTTTCTTAATCTTAGAATAAATTTGCATTGGACCTCTTTTCCAATTAAGCGCTACTTGGGTTGTTTTAATTGTGGGAGTTGCCAAAGTAAAAAAATAATAATTATGAATTCAACATTGGAAACGAAATTAAAGAGATTTTATGCTACTTACTAGTTTTTATTCTTTCATAGTCGTCCACTTGAAAATTTGTAAATTCAAAAAATTCAACTTCAATTTTTTTTTAAAAAAATAAGTCTAATATATCATCATTTTTTTTCGTTTTTGAAAAATAGGAAATAATAAGTCGCTAAGGAGACCCACGGACTCCTTAATTTCTCTGATGAAAAAGAAAGGGGATTCGAAAATTTTTTTCGGATAAAGAGTAAAACAAGAGTAGTGTTTTTAAGGAACATATTAAATAAACGTTATATATATATATATAATAGGACTTTCTGTTTTTGAGAAATATACGATTGCAAGGTTGCAAAAACAATAACTTGGGGAGAGGATGAGATTTAGGTTAGTGTTGGTCATGGGAGAAGGCATTTAATAAAGTCCAACTTTGAAAAGGATGATTTTTGAGAAAAAAAAAAAGAATAAAATCTCTTCGCAATATATTACCAACTAGAACGGGCATTACAATTTTACTAATTTCTATATATCGATTGACAATTTAAAAGAAATCACAATTCACGTAGTTTGAATGACGCTTGACTAATTGGGTCTTGGTAATGTGTGTTGTAGATAACATAGTAAATATATTCTCATAACAAATAGTAAAGCTATTAACAAATTATATTCCTCGCTAAATTTGTGGCAATCTGAATTAACAATTAGGATGATTTAATGATATGAAAGGCAATTTATGTATGTGAGTTCATGTTTGGGATGTTTTTAGATTAAAGCATGCCAAACACGACGCATACTTAACGATATTTAGAAGTTGTAGTAATATTGTGTGATTGTCTAATATAGCTGTTGGGGTTCGGAAAATTCTAAAGGCAATAAAGTAATTAATAAGAAATGTTTAAAACGGTATATAAATTTTATTTACCAAAATGGCGAAATCACAGCCGGAAGGCACTCGGATTACACACTCCACCGAAAAAGTCAAAAATTGCTTCTACTTACTTGGCTAATGAGACTAAAATTGGCGTTCTACTGATCTAAAATAAATTTCTTCTACTGGTCAGGGAGTCTAGTTTGCAAAATGTAGATTTTTTTTTTTTAAAAAAAAAGAGTCAGAATCGCTACTAGTAGGCAGCCTTTCCAATTTTTGTTTTTAAAGTTAGCAAGCAGATTTTATTTTATTTTTTTGATAAAAAACCTAAAAATTTAAAAAGATCGTCTGGTCCAGAAGGTCGGCGGATTTGATTTTTTTTATATAAAAAAAATCACTTTTTGCAAAGGTAGCGGTCTAGCCGGTAGACAGGATTTTGTTTTCTCGGGTGGAGTAAATCGCTGTTGTTTCCAGTCGATTTTAACGTTTGGTCAATAGATAAATTAATAGGTACCGGTTTTGAAATTTTTGTAAGTATTTTATAGACCCGTTAAGCTGCCGAACTTTAACCTTGGTATATTTAAACAACTCACGTTTTGTTGAATTGGTAAAGATGCTTGGGATTTACTATTATTTTAATAGAATTTAGATTATTTATGGTTTGGAGTTGTAGTCAGGGCCCACTTAATAGTAAATTGTGTGGGGCAATAACACCCTGCAAGAACCATTTTGGTAGTTAAGATATATTTTCATTCCATTTACATATAATAAAAGCAGATGATAATGAATAGTATAATAACTACAAATAATTAGGACGTAGGTTTTGATATATAATGGTTAGAAATAATAGGTACAGGGAAACAGGAACTATAAAGGTGCAAGCATGAAAAGATGTCGACGAAATTTTTTACATTTAAAAGATAAGTATAATTAAGTAATTTATCATCAAAATGAAAATAATTTTTTGGACATAATAAGATAGAACGAAGGGAGGGGAGGAGGGGGGGAGTCTACCGTAGTTTTAAATATATACTAATTGAATATATTCAGAAGGTTTGAAGTCTGAAAAGCCATAATAATTGATTTAGGCAAAGTGAACATTTTTTACCTTCTGAAATGAATCATTACAACTAATGTGGGAAATTAATTAAATAAATAATTATATTAAGTGACATTATCTTCTACCTAGCTATGAATTCTTCAAACTTCATTATCTTACTAGTAATTACCAACCCAATATAGATCCTACACCTAGATTGTTTAGTTCTTTTTTCTCTTTTTGGGTGAGGGGGTGGGAGGGGTCATGTTATTTGGTGGATCGGGGGCCAAAACTTTTGTTGAAAATTAAGAGATTAGTACATATAACATAATTTGATCACTCGAGAATTTGTTGAGATTTCGCCTAATGACGTTAAGGAAAGTTTCATTGAGATACCGGTCGAGTAGCATATATCAACGTCCCGATTTAGGGGTGTCGGTGGTTTAGGGGAATTGCGCGGTTGTTACTCAAACTGTGAATTTTGATGCGTCGTATCTTCGCGTCTCGTGTTCTTTCAAGGTATATCACGTGAACGATCGTCGATGGGAGATAAAGTTTGAGGGGGGGCGTTGCTGAGGTGGGGGGCAAAAACCCTGTTTAAAATTCGCTAAATTTAAAGTAGCTTTAAGGTCGATAGAGGGCTTGAGTTTGGCACGTTTCGCATATTCGAGAAATCATAGCCGGGAAAACAGGTCAAATCATTTCAATGGAGCTTTACATCATCATTCATTCACATCCAAAAAAAAAAAAACAGAATCAGTGATAATTATAAATATGATAATTCTAGTATTTGTGACGGAAGTATTATGTAAAAAATTACAAAAATTGTAATAAATAATAAGTGTGAACCCACAACTTATTATTATTAGTCCATACATTACTGAATTTGATTCTAATTTTTTAAATTTATCCTATAAATTAATTAAAGAATATTTATATATTATATGATAAATGGTTGTTAATACAAGACTTGAGTGTCACTTCTCACACGGTTACAAATAAATTTAAATATTTTTTCTACCGTACATGGAAGTTGGCTAAAATGGTTTAAGTCAAAATTAAATAAAAATTTATATCCAACAAGTAACAAATATATATATTTTTTAAAAATATTATGACGTATTATAGTCCCTGTATTGAAAAGTCCTATTAATTTGAATTCACGTCATTTAATATATTTGAACGTACCTAAGATTATTGTTGGTTAAAGTGTGTATGAATTTCATTTATCCAACCACAATCCAGATCGATTTTGTGTTTTCCATTTCTCACACTAACACAATTTGACCCATAATACTATATTAAACTTTGTGTCCCACATGTTAACCTAAACCCTAGCAAAATCAAAGGACAATATATATATATTTCCTTGTCAATGAAGAAATTAAAGAGAAAAAAAAGACCATAGTACATGAAGGGTACCTATGTAAGACTTTGTTTAATATTGTTTGTGTTATCACACCTAAGACCCATACTAAAATAGTCTTCGTTTTAGAATATGCAAATTCAAAATTTAAAGTATTATTTTAATTAAAAGAAAGTGTGCATCTGAATTTATTTGTTTTTTTAATTAAAAAAAATGATCCATCCATTTTATGGTGTTTGAATATAGGCATAACATTGTGTGATCCCTAGTAATAAAAACTGAAAATTTAAAGTTGAATTATTTATTATTAAATATAAAAACTTTTCAATTTTCTTAAAATAGATTAAAACTCAATCTTTTTTGCAAACATGAAAACAAACCCTAGCTAAAGTATTGAAAGTTCTTTTTTATCTCTAAGTATGATTTGACGCGCAATGACGGATGTCCAGTTGAAAATTCTTGTCAAAATTCTATTGTATATGAAAAAAAGAAAATTAGTTGTGGAAAAAGAATAGGCGATCTTAAATGCGTATAGCAAATCTTTTGTCATTTACGATCAATGTCATAGCGAAACTCATGACTTCGTCAATATTTACAAGCTGTTATAATGGAACAGACTTCACCCTAACATAGCGATTGCGAATTCTCTCGTCATCGATCGAAAAAAGTATTGAAATTTCTTGGTCTTTACTTCTTGATGCTCATTTAATTGAATGAAATGTAACTTCTCTATTAAGTTTCTAACCACTCTTATCAACTACTAGCCATTAAATTTTCATGGAGACTTTTAGTCAATATGTGTAAATAAAATAAAATAAAATAAAATTTCGAAAAATAGCCTAAAATTAAAATACACTTGAAGATTGAAATGGTATGAAAAATTTACTCTCCCATTTATCGCTATTGGCTCCAAAATGGCCCTTTTCATTCATTCAATCCATCTATTGACTCCACAAATACCGTGTCATCCACCTTTTTGGGGTGCAAATTGATCACTTTTTTAATTGTTTTTAAAATTAAACTCTTTAAATAATTTTTTAAAATACTTGACATTCAACTATTGATTACATTTTATATTAATTAATTTATGAAAACGCACCCACTACTATACCTCAGCTCTTAGCTTAACTAAAAAAACCCTCACTCAATTATAATATAATCCAAATTTTAATATCACAATCGTCACTAAAACACTACTAAAAAAACCGATGAAATTATAGATGTCATTACAATGACATCCAAAATTCTCGCGTCCGAATTAAAGCTCCAATTAAATTAGGTTGATGAGCCGGCTTATTTAGGATGAGACTTCAATAGGTTCTCTTTCATATTGAATTTTAAATTTATGATTACAGGTAAAGAAGTACTCCATCCCACTTAATCATGCCTTTTTTAAAATATAATTTTATAATATTTAAGGATTTTTTTAAAACCTTAATATATTGTTTGAAAAAAGTTATCGTATGAAGTACATCACATAATTGAGGACGTAAGAATAGTAAGATGAATATAGAGTCCAGACTTTTATAGTTTATCGATGATTTTATTTAGCCACTGAATGTATTAATATTTCTTCTATAAAATTTTTAAAAACACTCAATTGGCATAGTTTGCATTATAATGTGACTGGTTTATTAAGAGGAAGTTAATAGTAATGGTGGGTATTGATTGATTTATAAATTATACTAATACGGCTAAATTATATAATATTTGAGGCACGGGCACGTCTTTTAAAAAATAGTTAAATAGTTTAAATATAAAACCGTAAATAATTGTCAATTTTGGAACGCAAAAGGTGATGACAAGGGTATTTTGTAGGACTCCAATAGGTGGGTGAAGGATTTTTGGAGCAATAGGTGGATGGAGGGTAATTTTGTACCCATTTTCAATATTCTAAAAAGTATTTTAGGAGTGCCCTTTTTCGAATAAAGTTTTATAATCGTGAACTTCACGTTATAGAATAAAGTTTCTAATCCTAACAAATTAAAATAAACAATTTTTGATGATATATTATCATATATCTATATAATATATATATTATATATAGTATATATTATATATATATATATATATATTACATCAATTTTTTTCGTATCAATTCCAAAGTATGACATATATTGTTTATATAGGAAAAAAGGAAAATGAGAATTATTCTCAAAAATTTTAGTCTTTACTCGGTTCATGAGGTGTAGGGTTCAACTAACTATTTATAAACAAATATTAATTTTTCTCATTTTTTCTAAAATAAAATATTTCAAGATATGAATGTCAATATGTCATCCTTTCATTTTCCCACTATACTAAAGTCAGTCATTCAAATTTCAATAAATGTCTAGTAGTATATTTTGTAAATTAAAGTCATTGTTGCTGAATCACCAGATTTTTATATATTATTCATAAAAAAACGTAATCCTTAATATGTCTTTCGAGGCAATTATATAGTTAGGAACTTTTTTTTATACAATGTAATTTTCAATCGGTAAACTTTAGCATATGTTCGCTAAATTTTTAGCGATATTGAATCTAAGAAAGGCACTAAATAGATGAGTCCCGTAAAAGGGGGATTCTCTTAAGGCGTTCAGTGAGGAGTAGAGTGAAGGGTCTGGCAAGAGATGAATGAAGAAAGCTAGTGGGAGCAGGAGCTCATTCTGCTCACAGCAGTCGCTCTTCCTCATCTTAATTTATACACTACTTACCAATAATTTTAACTCTATCTCTTACACCACCTCTATTTTCCCCTTTATTTCCTCTTTCCTTCCAAAAACCTAATTCTTTAATTTGATTTTTTTTTTAAAAAAATCAAATTATACACAAAAAAAAAAATTCCGGCGGAGGCAATCGTTGTTTGTTTTTTTTTGTTTCAGCGATTTTGCCGTTTTGGTTAATATACAATTTTTATAATAGAGAGGGGAGGAATGGAGCGTGGGGAGGGGAACGTCTCCTCTGTTTTTTATTTTTGTTAATATTTTTATATCCTTTGGCTCGGCGGACTCCTAAACTAATGCCAATCAAAGACTTTAACAACGCCTGACTCTTTATTAAGGTCAATATTTAATGGCCGGGCTAAAATTATTTTGTTATATTGATCTATAACCGATACCCTAAAAAAATGATATTTCATTGTGTTTTTGGCCATTATTTCGTACTTTAAGTAAATTTACTACTAACCAATATAATTCCATTTGCCAAACCTTCTCCAAACCTGATATAAGATCATAGATTACCAACCACCTCCACAACATATACACTAAAATATCATATATAAGTGGAGTTTGCCAAGAGTGATATGTACTTAACGTTGCTTTGCTTTATGGAGATAGAAAAATTATTTTTATTATGAATCTCCGACTTAAATAAAATATATCAAAAACAAGTATGATAGCTAGCTCATATAGGTTAACAATGAGAGTAATTTAGTGAAAATTAAAGGTGAAATACATAAACACTACAATTTTTTCGAATTGCTATGCAGACTTATGTATTATGCATTTTCGAATCATAATTTTATGCTTTATACACTTCGATCCACTTATATTAGACGAAAGGATAATAATCCTGATGGAGGGTTTACTCAATATATCTACTTATAAACTTAGTTAGCCTCTAAGACGATAAGACGGGATCGATTCACAAAGATCTCGGCTTAGTTCACGTAAATTCAGAAATGGCTTCACTTACCTACTATAGATTCATAATCACTGTATCCATAAATCGAATGTGCGTGATCTACAAGTCAGAGACAACTTTAGCGTTACTTCAAACTTCTTGTTTGATGATAAAATATTATAATAATCACGGTTAGGTAAGAAGAAGAATACTATATTGAATAAAGAGAAGAAGAAATAGAACATAGAACATTTTATTCTTTTTGGGTCCATTAAGGCCCAATTAAAACAATTGGAATTGTGCTTGGTAGAAAGCCCAACAAAACAATAATTTCTTTCTCAAAGGCTCGAGTCGAAATTGACTAATCCCGAATATGTCATCACACCGGCCCCTCTAACTCATATCTCTTCACCCCTTCTTATTTTTTGTTTCTATATTCACTTCTCCCTCTCCTCTTATTTTCGTTAGTCGTTAATTTTTGCTCCTCATAACAAATAATGTCTTTGTGGAACTTAAGTTTATATATTCTCTCATCATAATATCTCATAATTTATGATTCGCATAACTTTTTCTAAAGAATAACTTATGTAATGTTAAGTATAAGTTGTTTTATTGCTAAAAGATAAAAATTAAACACCAAGTCATTCTATAAATCAAAATAATTCACAATTTAAAATATTTAAAAGATCTATAAAAAGTTCAGCAGATTCTCAAAATGAATTCTATCAATGCCGCACAAATGGAGATGTAGGAAGTAACATGTACTATTGTAAATGACATAAAAGTAACATGAATTGCAATAATTAACAAATTAATATATTCATTATCAAATTCTATCAGTGCCACATTAGGTGGGATAAAGTAAATACATATACTATTATTTAAAAGTTACATACAAGTATTATAAGTGATAATAATTAACAAACTAAGATATAATTGACTCTCTAAATTATATTTATATCACATAAATTCAGATAAAAAAATAACCTATGGCAATATAAAATTAACATTACACTTATCTTATATATTTGTTTGTAGGGTTAGCTAATTATGAAATAAATTTAGCATAGAAATGATAGGGAAGATGGCAACAACATTAGAATCTTCTTAGCTCATATACTCATTCCATTTTAATTTAAGGGATACTTATCTATATATGTTGATTATAAAGATTAATTTTGATAAAATAATCATGTATGTAGTTGATATATTAATATGGATATATAATATATCGATACAGTGTATAATTTTATGAGGATAAATTATAGATTGATTTTTTTAATCCCAACCGATAAAAATCTTTTCTAAATAGTCTCAATGTTTTGATATGAGTCATTTTGCAATATTTTAAATTTTTTGATATTTCATTCACTCAAAATGATTTATATTTCCGATACGGTTTTTTTAAAGTCAAGCTTTAAACACGGAAGAGGAGGAAGAGGAAGGAACGAATAAGAAAACAACTAAGAAATAAGGAGAAGTTGAAGAAAATAAGGAAAAAGCTATCTTATTATGGTCCAGATACATTATTGAGAAATTGAGTGCAAATATAATATTATTTTTTAAAATTCAAAAAAATAAAATATAATTAATATTTGTGTTGTTTGCCAATATAAATGTACTGCTAATGCATAAAATATAAATTTATATAAAGAAAATTATGATTTTTTCAAAATGTTGAATCAAAGCATGAACCTTGTCACTTTTTACGCTTCTTCAAAAAAAATTTAAACGCATAATATTCATCTCAAAATAAATACATTAAGAGAAAATTTAAATGTCAACAAAAACAAAATTTTATTACATAAGCAAAGAGAGAAAGGAAAATAAAATATCATATAGTACTATTAATGAGTTTAAACTTTTAACTTTTTAATGTAAGTATATACAAAGCTCGTTAAATAAACTAGCTCTTAAATTCAAAAATAATTTTTCAATTTTTTTCTCGAAGAACTCTTTTGTTGTTGAGACATCATACTGAACCGTGAATCCTAGTTTCATCACCATTCATTAAGCTTCTTAAACATTTTTAAAATCATATAAAAAATAAAAAAATAAAACTCGAATCAATAAGGTGAAAGAAATCTTAAATTTCACCACATTTTATTTTTTACCAATGTGTACTCAAGTATAAAGTTGGCAAACTTTCTTTGTTTTCTTCGTCATCATCGATTCATTTTCTGATGATGACGAAGAAAAACTCTCCGAAGAGGTCGTTGTTAACGATCTCTTCGAACCAACTCGAACTGGTTCGGGTTCACCCGAATTAACCCTCAACGGAAAATTCAACAATGCACGCGAACCCCTAATTCGATACGCCGCTTTATCATAAGCCAATGCCGCATCCTCCGCCGTCTCGTATGTTCCCAGCCACACTCTCGCCCCATTCTTCGCCGGATCCCTAATTTCCGCCGCGAATTTTCCCCATGGCCTCTGTCTTACTCCTCTGTAATGCATCGATTTCGACGACGCCGGTGTTCTCTTCACCGCCGCTGTTTTCAATTCCACTTCCAATTTCACCACATCCGTCGCCGCCGGAGCTGTAAATCCGGTGAAATCGAACATTTCCGGCGAACTCACACTCACTTCCGGCTCAATTTTGACCGACGGTTTTAGCACTGTTGTAATAGGGGAATCCCAATCTTCAAGTAAATGTTGCCTAATCGATTCGAGAAGTTCGAAATCATTCATAAATTCGCTGTTTTCAATTAACATTTTTTTAAAATTTTTGCGAAATTCGAATGTATAAGTTACGAGAGAAACTATATATTTGATTCGAATAATTTTTTATTTTTTTGGATGAGAATGGTGAAGTGGATTTATTTATATATATATATATGAAAGTAGATACATGCACGTAGCTAAGAACTTTAATGAAAGAATATAATTAAAATAATTATTTTTGGAAACTTTATGGAGGTTCTATGAAGTTTCTAAAATGGAGGAAAGTTGAAAAAAAGAAAAAAAATGGTTTGGTAAAATGATAAAGCCAGCAACCACGTGCATTATTTAAGTTAAATGATAAACAATGAACTCATAAAAAAAATAAATTATTAAGAGATGTATTAGAAATAATTTTTCTATTTTTATAAGATAGGAGTAAGATTTATTTATATATGATTTTTTTAATTAATTGAATTTGTAAGGAAATGTACATTTATTAAAAGTATTTAAAGATGTAATTTAAATTATTTTTTTCATTGTTGTTCGTTGTGAAATTTTATGAGTAGTTTAATTTATCTTCTAGAAAATATCAATCTTCATTAAAGGAAAAGATTTCATACATTCATGTGACCACATACGAAATGTGAACTACATTAGGTAAAATTCTATGCGACAAGCTCGATTGAGAAGAGATTGAGGAGAACCGATTCCATGGTCAACTGTGTGAATGACCATCCTCCAAACTAATCAATTCATCTCGAAGGACATTCATGTTGAACTTTGAATAATGAACAATGAAAATGCCCCAATCATTCAGTTAATATGAAGCTCTTATTCGTAAAATTGTATTACATATATAATTATCGACGGACATTTATAAGTTGATGAGGACAATTTTGTATCAATTCAAATAGTCGAGGAATATTTTAGGCCCTTTTCTATTGTTATCATTATCTTGTTATTTTTCATAAAGTGTTTAATATTTACAATAAAGTTCTATTAAATGGCCATTTTTTTCTTCATTTTTAGGAGCTCAAACTAAAAATTATAGCTAAAGTGGTATTATGGAAAAATCCCAACCATAGTATCTGGAGAATGTATATGTGATACTCTTAAGTGTATGGTTCTTTTCTGTGCGTATATCTTTTTATATTTAGTAAGTTTTTTCAATTTTACTATCTTTATCGAAAAGTTTTAGATTAAAATTTTTTAGTTTAAGATCATACAAAATTCAAAAAATCTCTTTATTTTTAAAATTTTATACATAGTCTAATCGAAATACGTAAATTGCGACAAAGAAAACATAATTTTTGTATTTGAGTGATTAGTTATGCACATAATTTTCAATTATCATTTTATTTTTCAATGCAATATATACATGACTAATGAAATCAAAGAAAGCATAATTACAAGGATAAGTTAGTTTCATTCTTAATTAGAGGTTCTGATTTCAAATTTTGGCTATGAAGAAAATTCTATTGGAAGCGTCATCACATGATAGGCTCGATCGTGTTCGATTTGAATTTAATCAAAACTTTAATATAAATATTGAACATCAGGTGAAAAACTGAATAAAAAGAAAAAAAAAGCATAACAAAGAGAGAATCTCTTTGCTTCATTGAGTACATAATTATGATGTTAATCATAAGTCATTAGTAATTGAAAGGGTCAATATTCAATCATACTCATTGAATCTAGACAATTGTGTTAGTAATTAGGCCTTTATTTTTCTTGATTAACTTCATAAAATAATTCATATAGATACCAAGTCACTACCCAACCTACAATAGTAATATCTAACTAAAATATTAATTTATAAGGTTGATACAAGATCGATATATACACTGCCTAAATTCCACATAAAATGTTGTTTAATTGTTCATAAAATTTTAAAACATCAATTTACTCGAATATTTTATATATTAGAAGTAGTTCAAGAAAGTACTTAAAAGAATAGTGAATAATTAAGTTAGACAAAATTAGGGTGTCCTACGTTATCATCATTTTGTAAGCTTTATGTATATTGAAACATTTTGCATATCATATATCACGCAGAACGTGTGTCGGTTTATTCAATTTAATTTTAATTTAAGTATCTTTCTATGCATACTTTAAAATTGAGAAACATAGTTGTAAATTGAAATTAAATTAAATGACATATTTATGTATTATGTCTAAACGTAAATACGTGACTTCAATTGAATATTGTTCATTGGCTAAGTTAATTATTATTATTCTTCTTTTACTTTTTTAAAAAGATAAAGAAATAGGGAGGAGGAATTTAAAGGAAGAAGGGAGAGTATTTTATTAATTTTTTTCATGATCAACGAATATATTTGGTAATTCAAACTTGGTACATGAAAGTGCAATTTGACTTTGACTCTTGAAATGTGGATTTTATTCTAATAATTTGTAAAATAAAAATATGAAGAGCACTCACTACATGCCCAAAAAAAGTTACACTTGCATTTTTACTTTATTTTATTAAAAAATTGATGAAAATTTTCAAATTAGAATGTAATTTTGTGAATTTTTGAAGAGGATAGTCACATTCAAAATTTAAATTTATTTATTAATACAACAAGCTCAACTTCATAATTTAATATACCACAGACAACTGTTCAATAAAATAGTAATTGAATGTGCAATTAGGTTTACAAATATTTAATGAATTTTAGTTTATATATATATATATATATAAATTAAAAGCTGTTAAGTTTATGTAAATACTAAATTACATCCAGTTGTGGGTGTATCTTATCGCAAGTGATATTACATAACGCTACTTATTTATTGGCTAACAAGTTACACTTTAACCTAGTATCCTACAAAGAAACTCCCGAAAACTCGTTAAATTTAGAAAAATTTTAAAAATAAATTAGAGAATATATAAGAACAAATATAATTATTCTTTTTTAAAAGGAGAAGCTAAACTTCTTATTTTTATTTTTGTGTTGTACTAGAGAGATTTGTTCAAAATATTTTATAGAAAAAATATCGTTGAACTGAATTTCCAAGTGGATAATATATTTATTAATTGTAGAATCTTACCCTTAATAGGAAAAAAAATAATATAATACAAGTGGTCAAGTTGGATAAATAAAATAATGTGGCAGCATGTTCTTTGATTAATTCAAGAATTATGCTAATCATAGTACATTGATTTTAAATAAACATAAGAAACCTCTGAATTAAAATAATATTGCATATTTTTAGATTAAGTTTCAAGATACTATGAAATTTTTTGTAATAAAAAAGTTATACATTATATATTAGCTAATCGTACTCCATATTGCAGATAAAATTATAAATACCATTTTTCATGAAAAGTTATTTATAGATATTGTTTGAACAACCTGATAATAATCTAAATATATCGTCAATAATCAAGTTATTCAAATAATTGATATAACAAAGCAAAATATGTAAATTAAATCTAGAATTTTAGAAACTCTGAGTAGAAAATGGAATTATAAAAAATTGCAATTTGATAATATTATTAAATTATTTGTTAATTCATTAAGAAAAACTAATTGTTATTATATTAATAACTCATAATAATAGTCTAAAATCATTACCGAATCGTTAAATCAATAACCTATTACTACTAATAACAATAATAAATTATAATTAATAGATTCTTTTTTATTATTCGAAGAGCCTTTTAGTTTATTTTATTCAATGAAATTTTGATTATTTTTCTTTTGAGGATTTTAATTATTTGATGTGTTCGTCAAAAAAGAATATTTTACTTATCATGCACAAGTGTTTTTGTTAGGAAAAAAAAAAACCCCTGTCTAGGTTCTCCCCATCAAATTGGATTCTTTTTTTTTTTATTTTTTTTTTGAAAAAATTATAAGACTTACAATTATTTCTAGAAAAACCTAGAATCTATTCAAGAATGGTGGATAAACCCATCTAGTCTATTCAATTATTATTCCTTAATCAATTCTTGCATTAATGGAGTTCTATTTTTATTTTTATTTTATCTCTTCAATGTTAGGGTTCTTCTAGAAACAAACCTCAATACTCCTATAAGTTAAGTTTAACATTAGGGTTTTTCTCTCGGGTATTTTAACTAGGGTCCAATTATTTCCTATTGAATCATTAAACTATCTCACAATTTTGTGTACGTTTACACACTGTTGGCTGATTTTGAATGAACTGTTTCTAGTGTAAATGCCTTTAATTTTTGTGCGTATTGCATGATTTTGATGAAGAATGAAGACAATTGTGTGTTTAGTCCTTATTTGTTTGCTATGTTGTTCAATGATTTGAAGTAAAACCAATTATTCTCGAAACAAATTTTTTCATAATCCATTGAATTAAATGACATCTGGAACCACATATGTATGCTCTCTAATGCAATACCTTCACACAATCTGATTACACATCAACAATGTTATTTAATAGAACAAAGTCTGGATTGTTCACTGATTCATAGGAACATAGCTAGTTAAGGTACAAAAGGGAAAATACCAACAAATTTAGAGATGTATTTATATATTTGACCAATATTCAGAATAAGAAAATAAAGGAGTACATTATAAAAACTAACAAAATGTTCTCAAAATGAGATGTATTAGAGTGAAATATTGTATGTGGGGAAAAACTTCCAAGGATGTCAAAAATAAAATTGGTTCTACAAATAAAAAGTCTAATGAAGATAAAATTGCTCTTACTTTATATATTGTGTTCTTGTTTTCGATGATCCCATTTGAAATTTTTTTTTTTAATTTTTTTTTATATACAATCAATTATTTATGTGTCTAATAATAGTTGTTCACTATTAATTTGACATATTTTTTATGAAATAATAAATAATATGGATGATATTACTATATTATTCTTTGACATTATTAAATTTAATATTTTAAAAAATGCGTTAAAACATCCTTTAAACTATGGTTAAACAATTTCTCTCTCTTCAATCTTTTCTTTCTATTTATTATATGCAGGAAACAACCTTCCTCTCTTTAGAGGATTTCTTTATTAAGTAAATTCAATTGTGCAAAATAAATTACAAAATTCATTTTTTGGTTCTTTTCTCACCATTATTAATTGAAGATTATTTGTTAACCTCCTAAAATACTTTAGTAAAAGCAGATAATAAGATCTAAAATATGCATTTCGGTTATGAAATTATACCTTTCAAGTCAATCTACACGCCCTCAAGTCAACAATTGATTCGTTCGAGGGATTTTTGTTTAGGCATCAATCTAATCGTTTGGGTCTAAACAACATCTATCGGTTTGCAAGCAAAAGCAAAACACCATTTTTATTTTCTACTCAATATACTGTTTTTTCACGCCCATTTTTTTCTCTAGGAACAATTATGGTGAACGCAGAGCAACTCTCTTCATGCAATAAATTGTACTTACAAGAAAAAAAAGTTTTAAATATACATATACAATACCACACACAATACATACATACATACATGCATGCTAATATATATAATTGTTTTTAACATCCATAATATATCTATATATATATATATCTATATCATATAATATCTTATATATATAGAGATACTATATCCTTAATATTAGTATCGTTCTCAAAACGACTGACATATTGGTCAGATTCGAAACTTTGCTTCTGAACCTGCCTTTTTTTTAATCGTAATTCCCACCCTCGTTGATATTTATTAGAGAACCAGAATCAAAATTATTGTTCTTTCTCACGACTCAAAGTAGAAGCTGAACACATCTCAAATCTCAGAAATGTTGGAGCTTCACACAGACATTAAAAACATCAATATTGGTCCTCATCTCAAATTATTGCTCGATATTTGTAACGACCGAATACACCACAAGAAAGTCTTTTAAGTCATCTTACATTGGAAAATCACAAGATATATAGAATTATACTCACATATAATCATCCATCAAAAAAATATATATTCATCATAGAAAAGTCATTCGTTTCAAAACTATAACAAACAACAAACTTTATAGTTACACAAATATTATAATTTAGTGAATAGTTATGTAAGCGTGTGAAGAAAGGTTCAAGTTAGAATTTTACTCGATAATATGGTATAAGTTTTGATGACTGTGAGATCGACTATTCTGAAGAAAACATAATCATGCCTCCTGATCTATAGATCAATTTAGCGGTAATTAAGCTATTAAATATTAATTAATTATCACAAGAGATCATTTTTGGTGTAGTGTGTATCCATATGACAATGTAATGTTACTAAAAATCAAGACATTGGCAATGAACTCAAAACAAAAACCAACAAGTTTCCCTTCTTTACCAACTTTTCTCAACATACTATCATAAGATGAGGTGTAGTGTGTGAGGTTACTTTTTCCTTAATCAGAAGTCTCAGTTTTGAGCTTTGGTTGACAGAAAGTGCTACGTCTAAGTGGGGTCTGATTAGGATAAAGTATAAGCAGGGACAAACTCACATTGAAGGCTCTGGATGCTCGAGAATCCATTGATCTTGTATCGAACCATATATATCTTTATGTAAAAATATGAGAGAATGGTATAAAATGAAACAGTGAGCACTAGAAAACAAACTTTTACTTGGTGTAGTGGTCGTTTGTGGGCGTTCAAAGTTGTATATTGCTTATGCATACATTGAATCCTACTTCAAAGGCAGAAAGGTTATTTCAGATTGACCCCTGTTCAAGGATAAAAAATAGTTCAAAGCAATCCTACAAAAAAACAAGTAATAGAAGTATAAGAAATAGTAGATAGTAACAAACACTGAATAGTATTAGGACAATAATTACAATAAATATAATATGATAATCGCAATAAAATAAATAATAATAGTAACAGAAATTGAAGGATCGGAAACTAAGGGAGAATGGTACAACAACTAGTATGATGGATAACAAGACAACAACATTACTACAACCTACATACTAACCTTTTTGCTCTATTTGTGCCTCCTACAACTTTTTATTCGAGATAGTCTTTTCAATAAGCAGAAACTGTGTAATGTTATCTTTTTCAAATTTTTAATCGATCTTCCTCTATCTTCTGAAATCATACATCGTTAACCTCTCATCTGCACACTAGGATATCCATATGAACTACAAAGCCTGACCATAGATTCTTGGGAGAAAATTAGGCTCAAACTCACACTCGAAAGTCTAAAGTTTCCATTTTGACAATACAAACTTCAAACATTCAAATTTAAAATAAAGATCTAGCGGTTCAAATTTTTTAAATAGGAAGTTTGAAAATAATGAGTAAGATGAACACACTGAAATTTGCACAATCAAATTAAGTTTTAAATAACTTTTCATCAAATTAAACTTCAAATAATTTTTAAATAATGGTTAAAATTTAAATAGTACTCAAAGATGGGCTGGACAATTTTCCCACTATAGTGGTAAAATAATCACACGTGCACTATGCATAATACCATAATTGTCCTGAATAAATATACAACTTGACGTGTTCCCCCTACGGTGGACTCCCTATAACCTAAATAATCCTCATTAATTTTCCCTATTCTCTTTTAAAAACCGGAGACCTAGTTTAACTTGAACATTGAAGTTTTAAGAAAAAAAAAAGAAACTTTTGATCTTGTGGTTGCTTCTAAATTAAAGTTCTGTCAAATGTACAACAACGTTCCTTTAATTTTGGTGGGCTTAACACATGTGTCACTGAAAAGGTTAAAGTTAAAATGGTTGCCAAAAAAGGAAAGAAGACATTCTTTTTTAAACAAACTAAAAAGCAAATAAACCGGATCGAAGTGGTGAATATGAAGTGATTGGAAAATGGATAAGATAACAGACCAAAGTCTTTTGCATCCGCCACACATTCCAACTTATCCCCTTTACGAAGAGTGACAAATGAACGAGTGGAATATCGGACAATCAAAAATAAATTACGTAAAAAATGAATAAGATATTTGACGATATATGACACGTTTCCACGTAGATTTTACTATAACCTTAATAATGTTTGTTGTTTTTTTCTATGCATCTAATTATAAGTTCCATTAAAAAAAAAACAAAAAAACAAAAAACATCTCAAAAAGATTTTTCCAATAATTGAAGAGAGACTAATAAGACAGCTTTATCCCTCTTACCCAATTGATATTTTCTTCTTTTCATTATTTTTTTTACACTAATTAATGACTCTTCCTTATTTTTCGTTTACAAAAATTGCAATTTTTTTTAAAAATTACTAAGCCAATATTAATTGAGTAATCTTATATATTAATGGGTTGGTGCTAACATTTCACCATAAAAGTAAGTTATGGTAAAACACTACATATTCATTCATTTTTGATTTTTAATCAAAAGTTTCATATTGTTAACACCGTAAAAAGAGCATAATTACTTTTGATAGAAAACATTTTATGCAGAATGCAAATTGACTGGCCACGAAATCAATACAAAACACCGACTGAGAAACTCGTAAGAGAATTATATTGTTATATAACTTAAATCTAACAGCTAACATCACTTTAGAAATTTATAAATTTCAGATCTTGAATTTGCCTCTTACGATGAAAGTGATGAAGAGATAAATACTTTCTTGTTCTTAACTAGAGATCTTATATAGGTTACGAGCATGTAATAATAGATTCACCTTTAATAAGGGAGCGTTATACCTTTAATCAAAATAAGGTTTTTATACACATAATCTGAATTGATCAATCCTAAAACGAATATCAAATATCGAATATCGAGTAAGAGAATAATGAGTATATTAAATTATATTACTCTTGCTGAGTGAAGTTCCACCTAAATTGATTGTATATTCCATTTTGCTAAATGGATAAGATAATAGTGTTCTAACAACTAAATAATTCATGATTAAGATAACCAGAAAATCAGGAACCATGTTTTATTTTATTTTATTGAAATAATGAATGATGACATTGCTAATTCTACCTAAAAAATATTATTATTTTATTTTGTCTCCAGATTCATAGGGCCTCCTGCCAGACAGGCAATTTGGATTTATTTTATTTTTAGGACAATTTTGAAAAATGCTTTCTTTCTTTTTTGAAAAAAAAAGTTTTTTTATGATAAAAGTAGTAAAAATAAGTTTTATAAATGACGTATTCTACGATGATAATTGATTCCCTCACCCCATAAATATGGTCCTTAATTTGACGTCAGCTGACAACTGTGATCCTTAATTTTGAATGTGTACAAGTAGATATATAAACTTGTATACATTCGTCCTACATGACACCCTACATGATAATTTTGTATTCTACGTGTATTATGTCATGTAGCACACTTGTATCTACTTGTTTAATGTTATACAAATTTAAATATCTACTTGTCCCACCTTCAAAGTTGGAGGGCATAATTATCCACTGAAATCAAGTTAAAAATTATTTTTATGTATTATGTCATATAATTATTCGATACGCCATAAATTATTTTCATGTAAATTTTCCAAGTAAAAATAGAAAAAAAACTCATGTTTTATAAGTGACAATTTAAAATTTTAAAAAATAAACACACGAAGAAATTTAAAACATACATACAACTTCTACTATATGAAAAAAACCAAACTATTTTATAGATTAATAAATTTATAAAATACTCTAGATTAGTAAAGTGAGATAGCTATTTCATTCCTTTTGATGAAAAATCAGACAAATTAAAAAGAACAAAAAATTTAAACAAGTAGGTCGTACAATTTTCCACATTTTAAATATGTATTGTATACTTTTTCCCCTTCCCTTGTCTCTCTTCACACTCATTTGTTTTCCCATTTCCACACTCATTATACATCTTCCTATCTTTGATTTTTTTTTTTCGAGTCGAGGATTTATTGAAAAATATTTTTTTAATTTGTAAGATTATGAGTATTTTTTGCGTAAATATTTTTTTTGAATCGAGGATTTATTAAAAAATGTTTTTTTAATTTGTGAAAGTATGAGTAATTTTTTTTTCAAATTTCATTTGTCAGATTACATTGAGTATATTATTATCGTCGTTATAAAATATCTTCTTTTTAGCTAATTTTCACAAACACACACACACCTTTCTTTTTCTTTATTTTGTCATTTTTAATATTTCCTAACAAATTTCATTTTCAACCACATGCCATCAAGCTAGAAACTTTGCTAATATTTTCCATGGAAAAATATATCTTCTTTTTAATCAAAGATATTTTGGTGTTTTTTTTTCTTTTTCTAAATGCTAAAAACTATAGTAGTACTATTTAATATCTTCACTTGGTTTGTTCTATTTTTTTAGTTTTCTCAGAAAGTATGAAAAATACCAAAGAAATTTTTTCTTGTTTTTAGCATTGTGAAGGAATCTTATATTATTTTTCTTGGAAAAAATTCTATTTTTTTTCCTTCTTATCTTAGTTTATTTATAAAAGTCAAGATTTTGATATTTCATTTGGACTGTGTGATGGAGCTGAACTTAATTGATTTTAAGTCAATGTCCATGTGTAAATCAGTTGGTATGGAGGGGTTCATGAAGTTTTCTAGCTCATTTCTTGATTCAAACCTCATGTTTGGTGTTAATGTGGCTCCAAATTTCTGTTCTTACAGAGGTAATTTTTCTTGTACTGTCTTCGTTTTAATTTGTTTATCTGAATTTGACTTGACACAGAGTTTAAGAAAGTAAATACGTTAGATTTTTGAATCGTGTGGTCTTAAACTAAAGATATCTAGAATGTATTTATGTTCCTGTGGAGATATTTTTCTGATACTCCTTCATTTTGATTTGTTTATCTAGTTTTAACTTGATACGAAATTTAAAAAAGTAAATACATAATATCTTCGAGTTTTATGGTCTTCCTCTAAAGAGATGTAGAATGTATTTCTGTTCTTGTGGAGGTATTTTTCTGAAACTCGTTCGTTTTAATTTATTTGTCTGATTTTGATTTGATATGGAGTTTAAGAAATTAAATAGGTAATAATTTTGAGTTTTATGGTTTTAGTCTGAAGATACGTAGAATGTATTTCTGTTCTTGTGGATGTATTTTTCTAATACTCCTTCTGTTTTTGTTTGTTTGTCTAGTTTTGACTTTGACATAGAGTCTGAGAAAATAAATATGTAAGACTTTTGAGTTTTGTGGTTTTAAAATAAAGATATGTAGAATGTATTTCTGTTCTTGCGGAAGTATTTTTCTAATACTCCTTCGTTTTAATTTGTTTGTGTTGTTTTGATCCGACACGAAATTTAAGAAAGTAAATATGTAAGACTTTTGATTCGTGGTTGCCGAAAAAGTTCTAAAACATACCTTTTTTTGAACGGACGGAAAAGAAAGACAAATGAATTAAAACGGATAGAGTATTTACTTAAGGGTGTGGACCTTTTTTTCGAGTCAATGAGAAGTTTATTTTTCCTGTCCATTGATTTTGCAAGGGAATAAGAAGATTTTACTCTGTTTGTTTCAATTTGTGTGAAGGTATTTGACGGAAAACTAAGTCGAAAATAGAACGACTGACTTTTGGAAACGGTCTTAAACATGTCATGACGTTTCTGTGCCTACAAAATCAGGTCATTTAAAGCTAAATTAGTTATGCTTCTTCATAAAATAGAACGGAGAGAGTAGTATTTTTGTGAACAGAGATTTCCCGTCTTTTTGTTCTGTTTAAATCCGCGCTAAGGAGCTACTATGCTATTACATTATGATCTTTGAGCAAGGAAGCATGAACTCGGAGTAGAACAATCGATAATAAGGCAATACGAAATGCATCATTAGCTTTTAAAGAATGATGTCCTGTTTCTAATGCAGTCATTAAGAAGTATATTATCTATCAATCTACGCGTTATTAGATAACGCCACTGCTGCTACTAAATAAGAAAATGTTGCTGTTTGTATCTCAAAATGAAGTTCGAATGTTTGTAAACTTTCTGTTTTAACTTCAGGGCTGTTAACAAAGGCTTCCTATTCAAGAACTTCTTATGATGCTTCACGATCAGTAAGCAAGAAGAATTTATTAGAGGATACTTTCTCTTATAAGATAAACGGTACAAGCCATACAAGTTTGTATTTTCGAGATAAATGGTTGCTTGATGCTTCTGACGATGAATATGGAGGAGTACTCGTCAATGCAGATAGGCTACCATCTGATCGCGACAAATTCACCTTTGTTCTTCGTGCATCTCTCTCTCATTGGAAAGTGAAGGTACTTCATTTCCAGCAACTACTATACTATACTAGTCTCAAATTTCAAGACTCGATTTCTTGTCTGGTGTTGATTTATACACGAGTGAGAGACACCACATTTCATATTATTTTATAGACAACTCTTATACCAGATAGTCTGGTGAATACATATAGACGGAACCCCAAATTGTTTAGGAATGAGGCGTAGTAATTTTTGGTGTTTTGAAAGTAAAAACTTATATAACACGTTTTGCTCATTGATGGATCCCGATGATGCAGGGGAAGAAGGGAGTTTGGCTTAAGCTACCACTAGAAAAATGCGATCTAGTTCCTGTTGCAGTAAAGGTATTTCCTTTTTCGTTGATGAATTGTAGTAAAGGTATTTCGTACTATCACTTTACCCAAATCGATATAAGAAATTACTCACCCGTACCAACTCTCTAGCTAGCATACAGCTGTAGTGATTCTGTAATGATCGAACTCTAAATTTTGTAGGAAGGATTTCAATACCATCATGCAGAAAGAGGATATGTTATGATGACATATTGGATTCCGGAGGAACCTTGTCTGCTTCCTTCGAATGCATCACATCAAGTTGGAGTTGGGGGTTTTGTGATCAATGACAAAGATGAGGTGCGTGTTTTTCTGTTTGCAATGCCTTCCGAATTAGTAGTAATATTTATGAGCTTCAGGCTAATAAAATTACTGCTTTAGGTGCTTGTCGTGCAAGAGAAACATTTTACGCCGGCTCTTTCAGGCTTATGGAAAATACCAACTGGTTTTATTCATGAGGTATGTTCCTCTATTGCAATTTCACCTTACCATTTTTGGTACTTTTGACTTTGTTAAAGATTGAAACATGAAATCAGTACACTTACTCGGTTTAGTTTTTGCGTCAAACTCAGTCCGAGGAGATCTTTACAGGAATTGTGAGAGAAGTGCAGGAGGAAACTGGTGTAAGCAATTTTCTCTTAAACGTATCGCCTTCCTACACTAGCAACACATAACAAACCAATCGTTATCTAAGAATGTTTATTTCTTCTCTCATTACTTTTTCCAGATTGATACTGAATTTGTGGAGGTTATGGCTTTCAGGTAACACATTCTTCCTCTTCAAAAACCCATTATTTTCCATATCTTAAACAACCACACCTTTCTATCGATAGAAAGCTTATATAATTAGCCAACCATCATTTCGAACACTTGGCTCATACACAGAGAATGTGGAGTTGCGATTTGCTAGATTTTACTGTCTCCTTTCGGATATTTCAAGCTTTATTCAGCTTCTTGCTCTATCTAATGCTATGTACATTAGTTTTGGACTCTTTAAGTGTTGATTTTACAGTTTACAAACAAGATACCATTGTTCAAAATTAACATTTATCGATGTGCTTCTTCAGGCATGTTCACGATGTGGCCTTTCAAAAGTCGGATTTGTTCTTCATCTGCCTGTTAAGACCCCTGTCAAAACAGATCATGGTTGATAATCTAGAAATTCAGGATGCTAAGGTAAGCATATCGTATTGTGTAATACTCACCTGATGAGCTAGTTTTTGAGATTGAGTTAGACCTGACGTCCATTTTTCTTAACATTATACCACATCCAAACTCGTCCTTATTCTTGTGTGTCTCAACGTTGGTTCTTCACGTCATATTGTCCACACATCAGCTGTTTATATTGGTCGGAAAAATGTGACGTTGTCTCCTTATATATTTTTGGACAATCGTCATCTCATGAGCTAGCTTTTAAGGTTGAGTTAGACTTAAAGTCTGCAGCTTTATGCGACTTTGACATTTACTCGAGCTGTCTTTTCTGTTATCAATGCAGTGGATGCCTCTAGTTGAGTTTGTGGAGCAACCTCTAATCCAAGAAGACGACATGTTCAAGAAAATAATCGACATTTTCATCGCTAGACTAGGGAAGCGCTACTGCGGATTGTCTGTCCATCAACTGGTTTCCAAATTTGATGACAAACTTTCTACGTTGTATTTTAACACTGTTGATGATCCAAATTTGAACTGTCAAGCCAGTTAGCATCACAATCAGTATTGTCTTGTGTATATGTGTAATCTATAGGTTATGGATTCTGTAAATATACTTATAAAATTATTCAAAAGAACTTGTTATAGGAGGTAACTTTCACATGACTTTCATCTACATTATTATTAATGTTTTTTTTTTTTTGTTTTTTTTTTTTTTTTTTTTTTTTTTTTTTTTTTTTTTTTTTTTTTTTTTTTTTTTTTTTTTTTGTTTTTTTGTTTTTTTTTTTTTTTTTTTTTGTGTTTTTTGTGAATTTTTTTTTTTTTTTGTTTCTTTTATTTTTAATTTATTATTTTTATTTTTTTGATCTTTTTTATTTTTTTCGTTTTACTTTTTATTTTTTTTTTTTTTATTTGTTTTTTCTTTTTTATATTTTTTTTTTTTTCGGTATACTTTTAGATTGCTAAGGCTAAATGTTTTGTTCTGGTGTATATACTGGATGCAGATAAGTTCTTTCATTTGATTCTTTATTGTCAATATCAAAGTTTTTCTTGAAAATACTGAACTCTCAAAATGCAGAATGACTTCTGTCATAGCAAATAAATCAAAATTTCGAGCATTTCAAACACCTGAAATCCAACTACAACTAAATAGCAGGCCGACGTAACAAGCTAGAATAGTCCTAAGTTAGTGCAAAATTCAACTTCTGAGTTTGAAATTTTTTGATATTGTTGACTTTAGTTAACCTTGTGAGTTTCAAGCGTTGTATGGGAATTCCATCAATTTTAATCACTCCAGATTGTCGAGTTTACTCTATTAAGATGATCGGTTGGAGTTCCAAGATCTTAAACTGTGATTTGGATATTTAGGTAAAAAGTAAAATTTTTGGTCTAAATGGTTCGCCAGGGGTATTTTGGTTATAACCATATGTTTTTTTTTTTGATTCGCAATGTGGGAGTCCATACCCAATTGTAGATAAACATAGCAAAATGGTTGAATTTGTTTGTTGATTATTTTAAAGGTCAACCAAAAGTGCAAACCAATTCAAAGCTCACCATTTCTTCTTTCAATAACTAAAAATCTTAGCAGATTTATAATCGGTGAAAATGTGATGAAAATTTGTGTTTCTTGTGAATGTCTGGGGACATCATTAGGAGTAGATATTTCCTATAAATACAGAGCTCTTGCTCATTTGAAAATACCCCAAAAAAAAGGAATTACAACGGAGAGAAAAGAAGAGTGCGGCATCACAGAAGAAAATAATCTGTGAGGAAAAATAGAGATTGTGAGCGGTATTGTAAGTGAGGTGAACAATCAAAAGAGTGTTATATTTCTTTTGAATGTGTAGTGGTCTTTGGAGTTTTACTCAGACATACACGTGTAAAATACCTTACTATAGTGATATTTGTTGCTCCTCTCGGGTCCCGTTGGTTTTTTCCTTATTTAGGAGTGTTCCAGTGTAAAATGATTGGTGTCATTTTTCCTTTTATCTCGTGGATTACCCGTATTGTTGTGTTCCGCATTTGTTGCCTTTATTAAACCAGCAAATAGTATTTTCTGTTACGGAATTTATTCTACACTTGGTTCAGAGCACAGGTTCTGCTCATTTAACAAAATATTTTGTCGCAGCTTAATTGTACTATACTCTACAAAAAATATCTGGAGTAAGTACGAGGTGTACGCAAAAATCAACGGTGATAGCGGTTTCTCAACGTGGCAGAGAAGGATGAAAGACCTTGCTCATCCACAGGTTTGCATAAGGCACTACTAGGCGGCAAATTCCCAAAAAGCCCGAATCTATGAAACTTGAGGATGGGAAGAAATGATTACAAGGCTGTAGTTGCAATCAATTGCACTTACAGATGATTGTAGTTAATAACATCATCGATAAAGAGATTTGGCATGTGGGCTTTGGAACAAGTTAGAAAATATTAATACATTCCAAACACTGACACAATAAATTGTACCTAAAGAATTCATTTATATGCGCTACTATGGGTGAGGTAAATTTATATTTATATACTCATATTAAAATGTACTATAATGGACTATCACGCAGCTAGCAAACCTCGGAGTAAAGAATCGCGGATGAAGCTAAAGGCCATAGTTGGCCTCCTAACCGTTGCCATCTTCCAACGATACTTTTAGCGACAACCCTTTTAATGTAGGAACCTATTGAAGTTGAAGGAATGTCACACATCAGCCCTTTTGCTTAATGATAGATGAGAAAAAGGCCTGAAACACGGACACAACAGTGCTCTCATCACGGAAAGTAGAGGCCAGAAGTTTACCAAGGAGGCTCAAGTAACTATGGTAGATCCGACTTGTGGAAATCCAAGGTCCGATCAACATCGAAGGCCAAGAATTGCTAGAATTGCGAATCAACCCACCTGACACTTCAAAAGAGATTGTCCAAATCTAAAAAGGTGCAAAAGGAAAGCAGTCGGCCAGAAGAATGATGACCACACAGCCGCCAGGATGCAAATATGACGATGTTGTTCTCCTCCTAAATGAAGGAAGAAGAATGCCATGCACTTTACATGTTGGTAGAGTCGGACTGGTGGTTACCCTGGTGGCGAACAATCTTATCATGCCAACACCACACACCGGTAGAGATCTTTTGCAGATATGTAGCCGGTGATTATGGCAATGTGAAAATAGTAAACACAAGTTACTAAAAGATTGCGTGGTCGGAAGACCATTTCTTAAAACAAATGTTGGATGCACATTAGTGTTGAAAGTGTGCCCACTTACCGATTTGGCGGATGAACTTTGATCCTCGGGAATTGCTTTTGGACCATGAATGGGATATGAGACTACTTGCAATAAAAAATGGCGACTCACCACAGGGGCATTGGATTGCAAAGGAGTTGCTCGTAGGCACGTTTACAGGACAAATCAGAAATATGCCAAGGGGAATTAAAAATGCGGCTCACGAAGAAATTCTCAGATTTATGGCATAAAAGAAATGGATCATATTGGCGAGAAGGATTGCAAATTCCCTTTCCAAAAGTCACTTCATATCTCTTTTGCCGAAAGTACAACGATCAATCGTGTAAACTACTTGTACTACTGCTTATTTGGTAAACAACATAGAGCCCTCATTTAAGACTCATCCTGAAAGAAAGTCGAATATTCCTTGATTTTGTATATTCTGATGTTTGGTGGTCCAATGGAGATGAATCCGATATGAGGTAATAAATAATTTGTTACCTTATTGATAACGCTTATCTGCGAAAATTGTGGGTTTATATCTTGAGAAACCAAAGATCAGGTGTTTCAAGTAGTATCAAAACCGTTTCTGCTCTGAAGAAAGAGAAGACAGGTCAAAGCTAAAACGTCTCGTCTCCGAACCGACAATGGCGGTGAGTAACACTTCAAGAGAATTTGAAAGAGTACTGTTCAAACCATGGGAATCAGAACATGAAAGGCAGTTCCGAAACCGACACAACACAATGGTGTAGCTGAGAGAATGAATCGCACCATTGTTTAACGGTGAGAACCATGCTCAGAATGCTAAATTACCCAAGACATTCTGGGTGAAGCAGGTTCGGACAACGTGTTATCTACAATCGTAGTCCGTCAGTTTCGTTGGAGTTTGACCATTCCGGAGAGAGTTGGACCAACACAGAGTTTCCTTACTCGCTCAGCACTAAGGTGTTCGGTTTGCAAAGCTTTTGCACATGTACCGAAGTAGCAAATAACCAAGCTATATGATAAATCAGTTCTTGCATATTCATCGGATTAGGGATGAAGAGTTTGGGTACAGACTATGGAATCTTGTAAAGAGAAGGTCATCAGAATATGATTAATCTTTTCGGAAATTGAGATGGACCGCTGATTATCTATCCGAGAAGGCCAAGAAAAACAATGGTATGTGTTCCTAAAATCTTGTTACCATTCCCCTCTTCTCTAACCAGCCCCATAAGTGCAAGAAGTATGATTATGAAGTTGTTTGGAGCATGAGAGGCAACCTGATGAGATTGCGACAGGGGAGCAACTTTGGTGATAATACCGAGCAAAATTGAGTTACCCATAAGAAAACAATCTCACACCTCTGGTTATATCAAGAAAGACAAAGGGTAAATCACCCAAATACCCGTCCTCAGAGTATGGGTCCGTTATCAATGATGAATGTGAGCCAAAAGTCCTTAAGGAGTGTTGTCTCATACCAGAAAAGAGCCAATGGATTGAAAGCCATGCACGAGAGATGGGATCTCTACAGAAAAATGGCACATACCACTATTGAAACTTCCAAAAGAAAAAAGACCACTTAAGTGGCAAGGGGTCCTTTAAACTCAAGAAGATTGGAATGGCAAGTTGGTGAGGCACAAAGCTCGATTGTTTGTAAAGTCTTCCAACAAAAAGAAAGGGTATTGGATTTTGATTAAATTTTTTCCACCTGTTTGTCAAAATGAACTTCTATTCGAACTATTTTGAGCATATCAGCACTATCTAGATCTTGAAATTGAGCAATTGGACGTGAAAACTGGCTTTTTCTTCACACGAGATTTGAAAGAAGAGATTTATATGGAAGCAACCAAGGATTTGAGTAATCTGGAAAGAAACACTGGTGTGCAAATTGAATAAGATCGTTATGGGTTGAAATAGGCCCCCAAGGCAATGGTACAAAAAGTTTGACTCTTTCAGAAAAGTCCAAACGTTACACAAAGACCTATTCTTATCCCTGTGTTATACTTCAAAGGGATTTTCTGACAACAAATTTTTTATTATTTTTGTTTGTTTATATGTGGATGACATGTTTAATTTGTAGGACAAAGACAAAGAGCTGATTGCAAAATTTGAGAAGATTTGTCCAAGTCCTTTTGACAATGAAAGACTTGGGCCCAGCACAACAAATTCTAGGATGAAGAGTGTTCGCGAACGAACCAAAAAGAAAGTTTTGCATCTCATAGAGTACAACTTGAACGTGTACTAGACGCTTCAACATGAAGAGTGCTAGCCCTCCTGTTAGCACGCCTCTTGTGAGGTCATCTGAAGTTGAGGCAAACAGATGTGGTCCCTACAACAACAGAGAGAAAGAGGGAATTGCTAAAGGTCCTTTATTCTTCAGCAGTGGGGAGTTTTTGGGATGTAATGCTGATGGTGTGTACAAGACCTGTATTCTCATGCATTGTGTTGTTAGCAGATTCCCTTGAACATCCGGAAAGAACACTAATGGCGGCAGTTAAAAATGGATACTCAGTAATCTAGAGGTAACCACAAGAGACTGCCTTTTGTTTTAAATGACTGATCCAATCTTGAAGGCTATACTGATGCTGATATGGGTCATGTTACAACTCAATAATAGAAAATCCCACTACTGGATATTTGTTTACATTTTCAGGGGGGGAGCTATACATGGCAATCAAAGTTGCAATGTGTCCGCACACCCCCCGGTCCCCCCCGGCCCCGGGTCTCTACACTGAGGCAGATATTGGCAAGGCTACTTGAGCTTGCAAAGAGATGGTATGGCTTTAAACGATTTCTTCTTCAAGAACTTGGATTGCATTAGATTGAGTATGTCCATCTATTGTGACATTCAGAGTGCATAGAAATTTGAGCAAGAACAACCCGTACCATGCAAGGGACGAAGCATATTAACGTGAGATAATCACTGGATTGGAAAAAGATAGAGATGGATCTAATTCAAGGTCATCAAGAATCCCTCCTAGTGAAAACCCTTCAGATATGTTGACCAATGTGTTATTCAAGGACAGTTTGAGCTATGCAAAGAAACTTGGTCGGCATGTTACTCAGCTAGAAACCTACGAGCTACCGTTCCTTCAGGTGAATGGGTCCTGGAGGGGGAATTTGTGGAAGTCCATACTCATTGTGATAAACGCAAAAATGGTTGAATGTGTTTTTGATTATTGTTAACAGTCAACAAATGTTGCAACAAAATCCAAGACTCACATTTTCTTTTTTCAACTAAAATCTTAGCAAGATTTCCTACAATCGGGTTAAAATGTTGAAATCTGGTTTTTTCTTGTATGTGTCCTTGGTGACATTGATTAGTAGTAGATTTTTCTATAAAATAGAGATCTCTTTGCTCATTGTGAAAATACAAACCAAAAAAAAGAAATTACAAAGGAGAGAAAAGACGAGTGAGGCATCACAGAAGAAAATAATTTGTGAGGAAAATAGAGATGTGAGCGGAAATTGTATGAGGTGGAAAATTCAAAGGAGTGTTTATTTCTTTGAATGTGTAGTGTCTTTGGAGTTTTACTCAGACATAAAGTATAAAACCTTACTATGTGATATTTGTTGCTTCTCTCGGGTCCGTGTTTTTTCCCTTATTTAGGAGGGTTTCCACGTAAAATTTGGTGTCATTATTTTTGCTTTCTTCTCCTTTAATTCTCGTTAATTACCGTATTTGTTTGTGTTCCGCATTTGTTGCCTTTATTACACCGCAAATGTTATTTTTCTGTTACGGATTTATTCCCAACAGACAATTCCATTGGTTCCACTATTGGTTCATATTTATAGGATTCCGAATGAGTTTCAAGGGTCAAAAGGATATTTTCAAGGTTGCTTGTGTACACTTTAAGTGGTGACAAAATAGACTCTTAGCGACGACAAATGGGTTTTAACGAGGAAAATGATGAGTTAAATATCTATTTAAATCCATTTCATATTTTTGATATTTTCGGAGCTAGAAAAGTCAGTTAGAGGTGATTTTTGATGTGTTTTTCTTTCGTAATCATTGTATGTATTTATAAGGGAAAATTTCATATATGTCAAACTTATTTTATGAAATAACATTAAATGGGTATAGTTTACATAATTACATTTCATGGGTATAGTTTGGTTTGTTAGGTAACAATAAATTTAGATACTGTCATAATTATGTTTAAAATCAATTTTTTTTCCAAAAAAGAATTCTAGCTATCGAAAGACAGAGCCAACTTGTTTGTGCATCACTGAAGCATCGATTTAATCATATTTTTGACATATTCAAAGACAGGTAGTGTCTCATTAAAGGAAACTTCAATTTGTATGCGTCTAAAGTTTCATCCCTGAAAAATTACAAACAGAAACAAATAATATATTTGACAATTTGAATTTATGGAAGTTTACAATCTTTATGAAATCTTTAATAAAAGATGTAATCCTCTTCTTTCCCCGTCACAATGATCTTGATTTGATGATACTTGCGGCTCAACACTTGAGACATACTTCTTTGTATCGAAGACTTGCAGCAAATACTTCTTTGTAGGCTGAAGACTTGCAGACACAACTGAAAAGCAACTATGTATTTCTAAAAGAAATAAAATGATAACTAAGACATTAGCTTAGCAACTTTTTTTTTTTTTGAATAATAATATAATCACTTGCTACACTTAATAATCCCATCAAGTATTCGATGGTTACATATTAGTCCGTTCAAGGAAAAACGGATTATCCTTAAAGAAAGTTGTGGTACCCCCCCACCCGTCAAATTTCAATAATTACAACGAACTCAATTGACATCAATGACTCACACATAACAGACACTATCGAAATCAATTTTATTTTTGTAAGACATGTCTGCAAAAGAGGAAGAATCCAATACAGAAAAATTGAGAGACAATCTATCTATTTATAGCCAACAAAGGGTAACAGTCACAACTCTTAGGAAAGAAGACAACCTTCCAGAGAGGTCACAACACTTTGTAAAAGGCACAACCTTTCAAACGGTTACAACCCTTTAGAAAGGACACAACCTTTTATTTTTTGTCACAACTCTTCGGCAAAGTGACAACCCTTCAGTAGAGTCACAACCCTTCATTTCATGTTAATACATCTAAAAATCATCTCTCCATAAAAACCGTGGTATTTTGGTAAAACAATGCTCTAAACTTGACTTGTATTTTTGGTCATCCCACTCCAGTCGGCTCCACCATGTTTGATCTCCTTTTATTGTTATTTTGATGTTTTTGGAGGTTTGAATAGAGAGAGGCAACTTCATTATGTTATCGCAACTACTCACGTTAAGTTCCTCAAGATGTTCCCACATATTCTCTGCCTCCCCAAACCTTCTTAATGATTTTAAATCATACAACCATAACTTTCTGACTCTTGGAATTTCTGAGCTTGAGCCCAATTGTTTCACTAACTCTGTCACATTACCACATTTGGAAACTGAAATTTTTTCCAAGTGCCTGGGTACAGAAAAACCTTTACCAACATCAAAAACACATGTTAAACTATAACAATCTTGTAGATCCAGTTTGCGTAATTTAGAAAATCTAAGACCCCAAAATTGACCAAAATTAGAAACACTCTTTATCTGATTTTCATAAAAGATTTTGAGATGCTCCAGATTTGGCAAACGATCATCATCAAACTCTTCTATAAATGCTCCAAAATCACAAGAACAATGCATTATGTCATAGTGATTTTAATCCATCAAAACTGTGGTTCCGAATGAACTCCGCCAGGCCCATGCATTTTTCCAAGTACAAATCTGAAGCAAACTGCAACATGCTTGAGACCCAGACTTTGTTATTGAAAATGTCAAAACCTAAGAGGCATATCGCCCTTGTTGAATTATTGTCGAATGATACCTCCTCAGGAGTTGTAGTATTCCCAACTGCAATGCGAAATCTTTTCAATCTTCTCATCCAGGTCTGGTCACTTTTCATATTTGAAATTGATGATGTACCCAAGTAAATCGAAAGTGATTTCAGATTGGGTAGATGTGATATCTCATCAAAACAAGTTGCTCCGACAGCACCTCTACTGCTTATGGGTAGATGTAACATTTCAAGCCTTTGCAACTCGTGGAAAACCCCCAGGTCGATGCTCTTATTCAACCCACGTAAATTTAATAGCATCGAATTTGTCAACTTGTCCATTCCTTCCGGCATACAACATAACTTTGTACCATCACAATCGAGCAACTGCAAATTGCAAAGATTACCAATAGCTGGTAACTCATCCAACATGAGGCACCTTTGTAGTATTAGAGCACGTAGCTGATGTAACTCGTTGATGGAACAAGGCAGTGCTCTAATACGAGATCCACTCAGATTCAGAACTCTTAGAGCTGGAAATGCCAAAAGAAAAGTTTGGGGAAGGTAATAATCGTGTTGCAATAGTAAAGATGTTGCCTTTGGGCATTTTGTCAAGTTATCAGGTAGATCTTGATTTATGAAAGATAATCTCTTGACAGAAGCTGACACTAGTTTAACACGTGAAATATCAGTTAACCCCGAGGAATCATCGATCCATTTTGCAACATCACGAACCACATCAAGGCAGTCTCACACCAATCAAAAAAAAAAAAAAATGCTTTTCTTTTCTAGTAGGCAACATCTTTCTTTCAGTTTTCCTCATAGTTGTTGATTCCCCTGTTGTAGGCATTTTCATATGTGTCGTGTTCACCAAGGAACCCCTCTGCCCACCAGCAATGTATGAGATTGTCAGTTGGAATAGCCGCTGGATATAAGGAGCAATACAAGAAACAACTTTGAATGTCCCTACTGCTTCTTTGCTCTAAAGAATCAAAACTCCATTTGATCACCTGGTAAACCTTTTCTCCTGTGTCTTTGTCATTAGGTTCTGACTTTCTGAGTGATTCCAAAGCATCTTCCCATTGCTCGACCATATTCTTCCCTCTCATAGATGTTGCAATAACAGTGATTGCTAATGGTAAACCGTCACACTCTCTTGCAATTTCCTTTGCCAATGGCTTAATATCCACCCGATTGGCAACATCTCCCGCATTTTCCATAAACAGAGCCCAAGATTCATTCACATCCAATGTGGAAATATTCATTTCGGTGTCTGATTTCATTTTCTTACAAACACCCAAAAAACGAGAAGTTATAATAACCTTGCTTCCTTTGAGTTGGGGCACACCTACATCATCCAAATTTATAGCTTCCCAAACATCATCTAGTATCACAAGGAAACTCTTTTCCTGCTTCAGCCTTTCAGAGATTTTGCTGGCAATGCTTACTTCACATCCCTCAGCATCTACCTTTAAGTTTAATCTGTCAGCAATTTGTGCTTGAACTTTTCTTATGGCTATTGGCGGTTTGGGCACAGTAACCCATACCACAACACCAAAAGACAATTTAGGCCTAATTGAGACGTCAATATGTAGTAGCTCATTGTTCAGATTCTTCACCAGAGTTGTTTTCCCAATTCCTCCCGCACCCCACACTCCGATGATGCAAACCTAAAACATTCATACAATTTAGTACCCAAAAAATAATTTAGTATAACAATGCTCATACTAACTTCAACTGAAAACTTAAAATATCATAACAATCTTTCAGACATGCTTACAAAAATGGTGATTGTAGATAAGCATGAGTTTTACAGGCGTAAATTCTGTTAAGAGATCCTCCACTTGAAGTTCATTTAGCCACTTGGTTGAAGGGGAAATTTGTTGGACTATGACTCATGTTCTAGTCAAAGGTTCATGGTCTAATCTTATTTGGAAAGAATTGGAACTATTCTCCTTATTTAGTTTCCATTTATATTCGGAAAATGGTTTGAATTATAGTTCTATCTGGAGTTGATTTTAGCTATATAAGTAAAAGCACAACTCTACAAATAGGACGGTTTGAGAGAATTATTCAGTTGTTCATTAGTATTGTCTTTGAAAGACATTAGGACATAAGAGAGCTTTTTTTAGAGAGCTTACAACAAGAGATGGTAGAGAAGAAAAGAATTCTTTTTGCTGTATTTTTTTTTCTCTGACTAGCAACCTTCAGATTGTGTTACTCGATTAGTTAACCGTTGGATTGGGCTGAAATTTTGACCGAATGTTCCTAACACCTCAGCATTTGATTGGAACGGTGGAGATCGGATTTAGATCCTGAACAATAGCTGGGTTTTGGGTGATTTTTTTTTATATTTATCTTTTGTTGGTGTAGCTATCTATTGTTTTTTCACTTTTGGCACTTGTTGTGGTCATTAGGAGAAAATTTGTAACCCTCTTATTATTATAGTGAAGCAGTTCGGATTTTGTCGATCCCACGGTTATTATCTTCGGTTTGAAGAATTTCTCCACGATAAACTTGGTGTTCTTTATTTTTGGGTTTTCGTATTCATTTTTTCATCGCAACATAAAACATAAATAGGGGTGATCATTGTCATCTGTAAACAACCCAAATCAAAGAGTGTTCTTCCCATACAGTTCTTCTTTTTCAAATATAGGTCCTTTCTCTTTCTACTTCCTCTTTTGTTTTAATTAATCTTCCGATCTTAGAGAACGATCGTTGGCTAGCGCGGAAGTTTTTCTCATTATACTTCTTTTCTGCTATTTTCTATAGACTATAGATTTCCTCACACATAAAGTCACTCAACTAAGAGTTCTTCTCATAGAAAATCACTCAAATTTCTTTTAGAACTTCAAAGAAAAAAGTAGAAGTACCTCCCTAGACTAGCATTATACTGGCTAAAACTTTATGTAAACCTCAATATTGTTAGTAGTACTCTTCAATTGTCCGAGAGTTAATGTTAGTAGTTAATGTTCTAAACTCATTTCCAAATTACAATAAATATGGAGTTAACGAACCCATAAAATTACCTACTCATTTTTTCCCCTAAGAATTTAATTTACTTCTAGTAACACAACATTTTCAAAAAATAACATGATGTTTATTTTAATAAATTTTGTTGAAACAATTCTTTTTAACAATTAGTTTTATAAAAAAAGTTGCATTTTAATGAAATTCAATAAAATGAGTATCTTATTATTATTATTTATAATAGTTCAAAACAAAATTTGTGTTTCAACAAAATTTATTAGAATAATTAAATGAACATCTTATTATTTTTCTTAAAGAAAATAGTTTAAAACAAATATTGTATTTCAAGAAAAATTAATTTAAAAAATCATTTAAATTTGTTGGGTTGCTTTTTAAGTAAAAATATTTATAATTGAGTGACTTTGTAGACAAAATATTCATAGTTGGATTATTTTGAAATTATAAAAGAAAGTCAATTACGGTGAGAGAAAAAATACTTCCTCAGTCAACTTTTACTTGTCATAGTTTCCTTTTTTTAGAGTCAAATTATAAGAATTTTGACTAACATTTTACGACACATTTTTTCATTACATTGATGCGAAAAATTTAAATTTAAAGTATTTTTCGTATAATTTTTGAATATCTATTTTTTTTGTTTAAAACATCAAATTAATGCAATCTAATTTAACTTGGAAAATTAGTCAAATTGACTTTAGAAAAATGCAACATGACAATTGAAAGTGGATAGATGTAGTAATTGAATCACTTTGAGGTTATAGAGAAATTTGAATACTCCATCGGTCCACTATTAATTGTCATATTTTTCATTTTAGAGTCAAACTTTAAAAACTTTGACCAACATTTTAGGATATATTATTTCATCATATTGATATGTAAAAAAATGCAATCTTTTCATATAGTTTTTGAACATCTAATTTTTTTGGTTTAAAAATCAAATTAATATAATCTAACTTAACTTTAAAAAAAAGTTAAATTAACTTTCAAAAAGTACAACATGACAAATAAAAATGGATAGACGAAGTAACTTCTTTGTGAAACGAGCTCTTAGTTGAGTGACCAAATAATATTTGTTTATATCACCTTTGTGTCCCGATTTCCCAAAGTAGAATGGAAGAAGCATAATCCTTTAGATATGCTTACAAATCATAGACAAACAACAGTTTTATAGAAATGAGCAAAGTTCCTCCACTTGAAGTCCATTTAGCCCCATCATCCATGTGGCCATGTTCTAATCAAGGGTCCATGGTCTAATTCTATTAGGGAAAGAATTGGAACGATTCTCCTTATTTGATTTTCATTTCCATAGGGAAACGATTGGAATTGTAGTTCTATTTGGAGTTAATCATAGCTTCATAAGTAAAACACAATTCTATATATAGGACGATTTGAGAGAATTATTCAATTATTAGAACATAATATGAAAAACAAAACTACTTTTGACTATAAAATCTATTTAGATAGGAATTAATGAAATTAGCAAGTATGCAATCGTAATATAAGATTTTGGATTATTTCAAACATTACCTTATCATCTTCCAATAGTCGTAGGATTTCGTTGAGATTCCTTGTTGCTGCTGACTGACCTTTTATTGATGGTCCCGCGATGAACTCAACTTTTTTTTCATGATTCATTCCTTCAAGAATTAAAAATACTCCTCACTAGTGTTCTCAAAAACGTTTTTGCGGCGATCCTCAGGGTGGGGTGTACCAAAAACGCTCTGGGGCGTAAATTAAAAACGTAGATTCATAAGGCGTAAGTCCTAAACATAAAAACGTAAGTCATGGGCGTAAAAACGTACGTCCAAACATTTTTAATTTATTTTTTTAGTTTTTTTAATTTTAGATCATATTTTTATTATTGGTGTAATGATATTTCTCAAATAATAATATAATATTTTTTTCTTCGTTATTGATTATTAATACTTAGCTCAAATAAAAATCATAAATCATAAATCATTGAAATATTTATTTTTGCTTATTTTATTAGTAATAAAAGTATAAAATTGAATATACATGAGACTATGCCCGGTAGATTCATGGGACTTACATCTTGCCTCACGCCCCCACCTTTTAAAACACTGCTCCTCACATTACTTAATTTCATACAAAAGTATTTTATTAATGGAGGAGTATTTACCACCCAAACTTCTCACATTTTCTCATTTTTGACAATATTTTAAAATTTATTTCTTATTATTATACAAAAATGGATGTGTCAATATTTACTAGTTCTTCATTTATTCATACTTTCATTGTGTTTATTTCCATTATTCCTATAAATTTTGATGATTATAAGTTATAACTCCTAAATAATGCAACTTTTAGATGGAAAATATTTAGAAATAAATCTTGGACTGATTCGAACATACCGATGTATCATCGATGAAACCCCTTCATTTGATAAAAAAAATAATACCCAAATTAATAAAAATGCATTTGAATAAAGGAGTATGAGGCTATGGGCAATACTAATAACATTTTGTAATCTTTTTTTTAGGAAGGTACACAACATATACTTCAACAACATACACGCTGTAATTTTACATGTAGGGTTTGGGATGGGAAAGATTTACGTAGACCTTGTCCCTACCTTTGCGAGGTAGAGAGGTTGTGTCAGATAGACCAACAACTATTATATTACACAGCAACAAAAGATTATTTTTGAATGTTGATCTATCAACAACCCTTGCAATGATATATGCTACTACTTAGCTTCAAACCTCTAATTCTTGCGATAAAAGCGTAATTTGTGGTGTGTAGATTACTGTATATGTGGTACACATTCAACGTAATTTGTGATGTGTGGATTAGTGTATATATCATGGATTAAAATACATACACGCATAAATATAATTTTTAAAAGAAATAAAATGATGGTAACTAAGACATTGAGCTTAGCAACTTTTTTTTTTTTTGAATAATTAGATATATCACTTGCTAAAATTTACATCTAAAGTCCTCTTCTCTAGTTCCCACCATTTGCAACTTACTATACTAAAAAGAGAAAAAAGAAATTGATACACTTGGATTTTCCAAAATTAGTGTAATGATCCCATTTGACCAAATTGCCCTTCAGTCGTTGGCGAAATTACGACCTAGGGGTAGGGTATTGATGGGCCTATGTGGGACAGGAGAGGCGGTCCAGAGATTAAACGGCACGGACCGTTGTCGGGCCAGGACCATTTGGTTGGCCCGAATGTCAATGCTCGTGGGCCCTAATGCAGACATAGTAGGTGGGCCCGCGACGCGTTCACAGGACGGGCACATGGTGAGGGTGGTTGGAGGGGTCATTTGCATGTAGAGTTGAGGTGATAGTTTTAGTGCCCTTAGCTCTTGAACTTCCTTTTGTAATCTCCTATTTTCTTCAGTTAAATTTTCACAACATCTCTTCAACAACTCACAATCTACTTCAGTTTGCTTCAACTTTGTCCTGTTAAAAAAAATATTGATTGATCCATTAATAAAAAATTCTATGATAAATATTATTTTCGATTTGAACTATACATTGTTAAAATTAATAGTAACATATATATAAACTATATAAATCACTCAACTAACTTATGTAACTTTTTTGCAATTTGGACAGTTGTTATAAGATTAGAAAATATTTTAGTATATTCTATAGATTTTTAATTTAATATCGCGAGATATAATTAAAAAAAAATTGTGTCAAGTCAAAACGAGACAATCAAATTGAATCGAAGGAATATTATTCTCACCTTGCCCTCCTGTTTTGGAACCAAACCTCCACTTGTCTAGGCCTCAATCCTAGCCTCTTTGCCAAAGCTTGTTTTTGCTTCTGTTAAATAAAAAAAAATTATTAACCAATATTTATGCTAAAAAAAGGCGATAAATAATACAGTATAAATGAGTTGAGATATCTAGACGTACATATTTAAAAAAAGAAAAACTTACTGGATTGAGAGTATTGTGTTCTTTGAAACTTTCTTCAAGAACAATAGACTGATCTTTAGTAAGTCTTAATTTTTTTCTAGAAGTTTCTCCATCTTCTTCATCACTAATACTTCTAGAACATTCTCTTTCAATTTCCAATTCATCACAACAATTAATTATTTCCCTTTCATTTCTTTTATTTCCACTTAAACTTGAAATACTACTATTTGGTGAAGAAACTCCAACTTCTTCCTCTGTATTTGTTGGTATTATGTTCACATCTATTCCCTTCAAAAATGTTCTGCTTTTCTCCAAATTCCTATCTGAAAAATAATAATTGAAATTTGGATTATTAGAAAGTTTTTAGAGAAAAAATAATTATTTCTTCTGATTTAATTTATTTGTCTTATTTCAATTTGACACGAAATTTCAATAAAAAATAATAGTTGTATGGTTTTGAAGTTAAGATAAATTTTATGATCTTAAATGTGTTACGTAGAAAATTAAAATTAAAAAGATACTAAATAAAGAAGAATGACATTCTTATGTACTTAAAAAAAAAATAAGACATATAAATTAAATCGAAGAGTATATACATAAAGTTTCAGATTTAGACCTCTTTTTTCAGTTTGCATATCCTTAATACAATATAGAGAAAAAATTGCACACTTTTTTACCCAAATTCCATGTTTCCACCACTTAAGGATAAGTAGAATGACCGATTTTTTCATACGACTCTAAACCATAAACTTTATATCATATTTACATATTAATGAACAAAAAAGCATACTCAACTATAATCTGATAATGGAATATGAGGATGGAGGAGTATGACTTGTCCTTTATACTATAGAGAGATTGTTTTTTCATTAAAAAAAATTTCTATCTGATTCAAAATTCAATTAATTGGGACGTAAAACTGAGTCATATTTATTAGATGATAATACAATACAATAAAGTTTATTCCTATCACAACCTTTTTCTCTACTAGATAATATATTCAATATAATCTGACAGATTAAATGAGTGAGGGATTGAATGGAGGATGAGGTGTGAAGTATACTCGGATTGTTTTTTCATGAATCCTTTTTTTCTAGTCGGTATAGCAATTTTAAGTAAGTATGGGACTTAAACTTCATCCTCTACCGAAAGTCATTAAATTAAGCTGAGCTCGAGTATACAGACATTTAGTTGCAGGCGCGTATCACGAGAGGGAGGCCCTTTATTGAATATAATAATTGGTTAAATCAGAATACTTTTATAAGTATCCGACTGAAAAGAGCAGCGGACCTGGGGAGACTTACTGATCCAATCCAAGAATTGTAGTTAGCAGAGTGTGTTTGGTGTTTGGGTTCCTGGGAAAAACGCAACTCAAACTCAATCGCAGGATCGGGGATTTTCCAACATCTTTTTCTTTTCTCTAATATTATTGCTATAGGGGCTTGAAAATAATTCAAAAAAAAAAAGCAAGGAGCAGATGAGAATTTAGGAATATTCTTTCTCAAAGTATGAAAAAGTTAGGCTTTTTAGTTTTACAGTTGAGGATAGAGTGCAAATGCAATGAAAGGGGTTAATATAGAAAAAAAAAATTTAAGAATTTCTTTCAAAATTAAAAAAATAAAAAGTTAAGTCAATCATGACATGGAGTGTAAGGTGTACTAATTATTGTATCATAAAATCATGTATTGATTTTGCCTCCCCAAATATATTATCACCATTCTCAATGGTCCTTTTTGTTTTGGTCCCCATTTCCTTTTTCAAACATCTTCCATTCATTTTATTTATCGTGCTTATTAAGAATAATAGATAATGAATGATTTGCGGAGGTTGAAAGTGTTGGATTTTAAACGGTGTGCAGAAAATTGCAGAGTTGCCACTTTATGAAGAGTTTGTGACTTTTCTGAAATGTTGCGACTTTTATAAAAGTGCAACTTTTTATGACAAGTTGACTTTATAAGTTGACGATCTTAATGAAAGATGGCACTTTTCCAAAGGTTTGTGACCTTTCTGGTAAGGCACAAGAATTAACATTTTGCCATCCTTTTGTTTCATAATATAAATTGAGGGATTTCCCTCTCATTTTAAATAGATTTTTACTTCTGCTTCAACTACTAATCGAGTATTCTATGTGTACTTTACTCGTCGTTTGAGTAGTTTCGTTTACACTCCTTGGAGTTTTTTGGTATCTATCTACTCCGTGATTGCGATCATTTGACCCTGGGAAGGCAATATTCCAATCAAACTAACCTCGGATACTCGAGGGAAATTTTTCTTAAGAAATACTTACGGTGCATTCAGTGGATTTTGATCTTTTTCCCTATTAAAATTTTTTCCAAATTCTGGTACGTGGTTTCACACAAACTTTAGATTTTTTTTTTTGTGTGAATTAACATTTTTCATTCTTTCTATTCTTTGTTCTTCACTCGGTTTTCATTAAACTTGGTAACTCTTCGTTTTCCGCGCCTCACAACCCGCAAAATTTTTGGAATCAGTAAGATTCTTTGACACATTTCACAATAATTCTTCTTTAAAAAAAATATTTCGTATATTTTTTTTAAAAAAAACTTAATTCCTGATTCTAGTTTCGCTACTATTTGTTAATTTTCAGTTTGTCAAATGGTCTTAACCTTGGTTTTTCTTACAAAGATGTTCAAAGTTTTAAATTGTTCTAAGTGGATGGGGGGGGGGGGTGGTTGGAAGACAAGATGAACAACTAAGTGCTTTCATGCCTGTTGCCCACTTACCTCATTTCTTGTGTGTGGTGTGTATTAATATCTATAAAATATTGTATATATTTATTAAATTTACTTGTTGTCAGTTTACTACAAACGCCCATTAATTTTTTTTTATTTCAAGGGGAATTAACTTTTATGGGAACTTGTTTACCAGCATTATTAGTAAATATTAATTTTTCAATAAATAAGACGACTTATAATAATAAAAGGTTATATATTAAAAGTATCGCTTGTGTTTTATGTTGCTTCTGTAGACTTATAGAATTTCAAAAGACCCTCTGCAGTTCTTAATGGACGTTAAGTGGGAAATAAAATTAAAAAGAATGGGGAGTCGAGAGGATAAAGAATAATCTCATTTTACTTCTATTTTACTCATAGGGAAAAAAATTATATCATTAAATGTAAGTGTTACAATGTGCAAAAAAAGAGTCCAAATTGTTATTTTAATTGAGATTTCTTAAATTCAAAAGACAATAATGTTTTTTATTAAACTGTCTAGACGATTTCGCTTTCCATATTCAGAATTAAAATACTGAACAGAAAATTTCATGTTCTGAGAGTACATTAATGTCTGGTGAAGAAAGTGGGCTGAATTATGAAGATGCATACCTGACTTTTGGCTTAAGTGACCTTTATTTCTAGTTGTTCAGCTTGCTTTAATTTGTTTTGCCAATATATAGAGCTATATATTAATTATCTATAATAATATATATATATATATATAATATATAATATAGTTATGTATGTATACTTAATTTAAAAGTGAAAATGATTTTTTGGAGTAACAGTACAAAGTAGCTTTTTAGCTTTTAAGTTTAACAAAATAATATTAATATATAATTATGATAATAAACTAAGTGTAATTTAATAGGTAAGATTTTGATAAGCTAGATAAAAAAATAGGTAGAATTATATCTATTTTCAAAAGATAAAGATATTATTTGTGATAGATCTCAACAGAACAAACAATGAAAAAAAAGTAACAATAAAAAAAATAATAGAATATCAAAGTTGAATAAATAGCAAATAGTATAATTGTATAAATATTTTACTAATCATAAATATATAAAATTTGAATTATTGGTAAAACCATAGATCTCAACTTAAATGTCATTAGAAACATATTATTAGGCAACCATCAAATCATATGATACATGATTGCAACAAACACTTGAGTTTTTTCTCCATATTTTGCCCACTTGAATAATATTGGCCCTCTTATCTTTATGCAAAAATAAATGAGGAACTAATGGAATAGACAAGAAGTCATATTCATAGCCTTATTTGTTTGTGCATTACAATCACATTTTAAAGGTTATGTTTTAATTTGATTTCTATTATTAAATGGGAAAATGCACAAGTACCCTCTCAATCTATGCCCGAAATTTTAGAGACACAATTATACTCATACTAAAGGTTCCGATTACCCCCCTGAACTTATTTGATAAGTAAATTTTTCGACCCCTTTAAGCCTACGTGACACTACGTTTGCAAGAAAAGTCAATCAGCTTGGGCCCACAAGATATTGTCAGCGTAAGTCGAAAAGGGTAGATATATTAATAAAATCGTTCAGGGGTATAGGACTTTTGTATATTTATAAAGTGTGTTCTGAAATTTGGTATAGGTTGAGGGGTTCCTTTTTGGCTTTATCCCTTTTAAATTATTATTATTCTATTATCTTATTCTTCTATATTAGTGCATGTTGTTTTCCTTGATATGGTTATCATGACATTTTTAATTAAAAAAATTACTTGACTCTAAGAATAAATTGGATCAAAATGATTTTTCTGTTAGAAGCCTTTTTATAGTAATTTCTGACCAAATTTTATTTCAGTTAAAACGTATATCAGGAATAACTTATTTGCCCTTACACTATAGATTTAAGACGGTATACTTATTGATTATCACCATCTTAAACCTTATTTATAAAATTTTACCGAATATATTTTTCTTATCGTCAAAATCAATTTTAGTGGAGGGGTAGGGGTGGATTATTGTATACTTTACTTTCTAATTAAATACACCACCTTAGGATAATTTTGTCAAATGACATTAACGTCAACATCATATAAAAGTTATGCATTTCTATGTGAAAAAATATTGCATTTTTTCTATAAGCTAATCAAATAGTTGAACTTTTTAATTATTTAAGTCGCGCATATAATTTTAGTTTTACTCCTTCAATTTTATTTTTATATACAGCATAATATTTAGGGGGGGCGTGGTCGTCCAGCATTTTGTCTTCACAATAATTATACTACTTTATTTCTATTATTAAAAATTTAATTTAGTTTAGACTTTTAAAGAATTTATACTTACCATTACATAATTTTTTTTAGATATTTTAATGCTGATATAAACCTAGAAAATTTTCACATACAAAATGAAATAAAGGAAGAATTGGAGAAGCCATTGAAATTTGAGTTAATTTTTATCTTGTATATTTTATTGACAATTTTGATCAAAAGTATGTCATTGAAATCATTATTCTTTTGGAATGAAAATCATTATTCATTGAATAAATTGATGAGTGAATGAGGAAAGTTAAATATAACAATGGAGACAAGCTATAGCTAGTGTGATAGAGTCATCAATTATTGTATACGTAGGCTTAAAAGAAAGAAAGGGACGAGCAGAGGCGGGGGGGAGTGAAGAATGAGGTGAATTGAGTCCTACCGTTTTTTTTAGTTTTGTATATTTATTAAAAAAAACGTAATTTGATTAATTTGCATTCTATATTCCGTAATAACTCAGAATTATAATAATCCAAAAAGAAGCTCCTACAACGGAAAAGGAAATTACATAGTACATCCAATTTATTGTATTGGTAAGTCTATACACTATTAGAAGTAGAGGATTTTTTTCATTGCAAATTAATAAATAATTTATGTTATAAAATATGATTATGTTTTTTATTCCCACCAAATCAGCTCACCAACATGAGAACATGCGTAAAAAATAAAACATATTTTTATTATATACTGAGAATAGTCATTAAATTTTTTCTTCTATATATTACTGATACAAACAAAATACTTGTGGAAATAATTAATGAACATTATTCACTAAGAAGTTTTAATGAGAAAATAGTGATTTTTTTAATAATCATACATAAGGCATTTTCACAACGCAATAAAAAGATATATTACAATAAAATATTTAGAGAACGTGTCCATATCTCCTCATCTATAGCTTCGAATTTTAGAAGACAGCACTTATACTATATTTAGAGGTCCCTAACTAACCATCCCTTAACGTATTTATCAGTACTTTCTACTATTCTAACCCTTTTTTTGGGTCCTACGTGGCACTATTTGAAAAAAAAACTATCAACATGTTGACACCCCAAAATATGTCACGTAGGCCGAAAAGGGATTGAAATTATTAATAAAATAAGTTCAAGAGGGTAATAAGATCTTAGTATAATATAAATGTGCCTCTGAGATTTCGAAAATAGATTGAAAGGCTACTTGTACATTATTCTAAAAAATTTAACTAAAAATAAAGATATTATATTTGTTGTAGAAGTCTATTTGAAATAATTACATTCTTGATCAATTGAGTTTAATGTAGGACCAAATGTAACAAGTGGACCACTATAGACCAATTGAACCTAGACAAAAAATGTTAATTTATTCAAAATGTACACTTACTTTTGGCTCAATGAAAAATTAGTGGAATATAACGGTGGTGATTGTTTCAAGAAGTGTGAAAATAATTTTGAAATATTTTACCTACGTTATTTTATTAAAAAATTCCAACTAAATTTTTTATTTATTTAAACATTATTCTTAATTCTTAATAATGTCGATAACTTTTTTTAAAAAAAATAAAATAAATGGTTGTATTGTTCGTGCGGGTGGGTCCCATGAAACATTAAAGCACGTGCGTCTTGTCGGTTGTTTACCCGACATGACATCTTTATACAATCATTTGAACTCTTCTTCCACTATCACGATATAATATTATAAAATGAAATCAGCGTTTAGATATACAATTTTACGTTAATTAAATTTTATTAATCCACATCATAGGGGGTGTAATTTCATATTTTTCAAAAATTATATGAATAAATATATAATGATATGAAGTGTAAATATACTTTTTTAAATTTGAATTTTATATGTTTTTTTTAGAAATAATATTTGAGATAAATATTCATTATATTTGATATTTAATAATAAATCTAATTTGAGAAATTGTAATAAATGATTTACGTATGTAAAAATGTTTTTTTTTTTTGGATAAATCTTGAGTTCAAATAAAACATATCAATGTTAATAAGAAAAGGATAAAATACAATAATGAAGAAATTATATAAAAAATAATGAAGAAAATAAAATAATAGCATCAATAAATAGTACGATAATCGAGTCAGACTATAATATTAAATTTAACTCTAATCAACAATCGTCTCTTCACCAACACGAATTGTAGTATAGTTGTGAAATTATTCCACTTGTAATCAGAGGTCTCGACTTTGAGTATGGAAAAATTATGTTGAGAGACTACCAACCACATATGGGTGTGCGATTCAAATTTAATTGAAATTTTATGGTAGACTCAAAAACCGGGTGGAAGAAAAAAAAATTCTTCTTCTCTTAGATTATTTTTTTTAATGATTTTTTTTTAAATTGAGACTTGATGGATTTTTATTTTTATTTTAGAAAGGTCTATGATGTTTCCCTCTTTTTATATTTTTTTGTCCTTAAAAAAAAATTATGTTGTCTGAGGACTGTCCACAAGAAGTTAAACAAGGAGCCGATAAACATGATCTAATCATTATTAATCCTAATTTTTAAAAGTTCCACATAACTAATTATTTAATGATGATTATGATTTCTATGGTTATAAATAAATGGAAACTAATAAAATATAAGTGTCTTTCTTCTTTATAATTTCAAACTTAATTTAGCCATTCGTGGATAATTTTTTCAAGATTATAAAGGGGTGCATAAATTTTTCGTGTAAACATGATTCGAAAAAAAAAAAAGACACCCCTAAAAGTGTGCTATAGAATAGAAGCAAAAAAGAAAATATAATACGAATTTAAATTTATTATTTTTATCGTAAATACTGGATGATCATAAAATAAATAATCAAACTTTAAGACTCCTAACAAAAGAGAACTAGTAGATCCTAATTATTCAACAAATCTTTAATTGTGTCTAATCATTGTGTTTTAGTTGTCTTACAACTACATCATTAATTCCTCAACTTGGCTAACCTTTTTTAAGCAATTATCATATAATTAGGGACCATCTAATTAAGTTTCGAAAAGTAAAAGCATCATGATTTAAATTTTACTTTGATTAATATAATAGCAATTTTGTATACGTAACTTCACAATATATATATATATATCTATATAGATATATATGTTAATGAGTTTTATTTATTTTTTTTAAAAAAAAAACTAAGTGAGTTATGATTATTTAATAGGTCTTTTTCTTAATTAATTAAAGTGTTTAGATTAAGACTCGAGAATAAAAAAGAAATCTATTATAAATTCTAAATTTAATTTATTTTGTGTATGTTCTCAAATGCTTATAAGTTAGCTACTTAGAATATGATTCTCCTTAATTATACATATTCATCTAAATAAATTGTAAAACTCCGTATATTTTTGAATGGAAATCGATTTGTATAATTAGTGAAGATAACATATTTATGTATTTAACTAACTTTATTACCTACTAAAGCATGAATGCATGTAAGAAAAGTAATCTACAATTTGAATAAAGTATCTCGTAAGAATACTCTATCATGAGCTCGATCTGGTGTTCAATTAAAACACATTATAAGTTAGCTACTTAGAATATGATTCTCCTTAATTATACATATTCAAGTTGCATGATTCAATGACCAATATTAAAAATCTTAGTAACTTAATTAATTGACGATCTGAACTTTCATTTTAACGTTAATTTTATGGTTGATATCAATATCATATGCTTCTTATGTGGCACTTAAAGTACAGTACAACAAGACACACGTGTATCCACACGTGCATCCCAAATCAAAATGACTTTGTTTCATGGTAGATGCACCCAAAATATTCTTTTTACTAGTATTATTCTAATATGAAATTACGTAAATAATATTTTCCCAACAAATTAGAAAAAGAGCTATATTAGAAATTGAAAAATCGCAAAGAGTAATATTTTTTTCGTTCATTTTTACTAATTATTAAGAGATTTCTTTTTTAAAAAAATTAATAATTCAGTTAGTTGATATTTAAATTTTTCTAATACTATATTAACTAAAGTTCGATTACCTATCTTGTAATTCTCTCTTTTCCTTACTTCTTTTCGTTTTAAAAAAAAACTAAGAGAAAGTTATAAGAGATTTTATTGTAATATTAGCTTTAAAACAAAACTCATTTACGTATTTATACATTTGAATTTTCACGAAATTTAGAATACGCACACACACACGTATATAGTTATTCATCGAAATTGTATTAATGAACCCCTTGCACCGATCTAACTTTGCCCCGACATTACAAAATTATTCATTCAAAAGATTCCCACACGTGCAATGGTGCATGTGCAACAATTGCCAAAAAAAGAGTTAGTGGACTGTATCATGGGCCAGCTTTGCATGGATATTCGTGTTACTAGTGGGCCTTACATATCTGGCCCATGTGATTAGCTTAGCTGGTAAACATGTGATTAAGCTCGTTAATCGGATTTGCTTGAATCGATAAACTCGTAAAGATCGAAGAGAAACTTCATAATCTTGTTAATAATAATATTAATCGGATTTGCTCGAATCGATCGAAGGAAAACTTCATAATCTTGTTAATAATAATAGTACTGATTCCTTAATTAATCATTTTCCCCAATTAGAGGACTGCACGTGTGATTAAAAGAAGGAATATTTGTGAAATATGCATTTATGTCGCGGCCTTGTTAAATTACAATTTTGTCCTCACTAACGGTAATAAGCTATTAGACCCGCTTTTAAATATTATTGAAGAGTAAGTTGGAGACGTATCGATCTTCAAATTCTCATTCTATATTCAATGTGAAAGTCTATTATCGCTGCGTAATAAAAAATCTTTAACTTATTTCATTTTTTCATATTAACAATTTTACGATTTAAAAAAAATAAAAATTTGCAAATTCATAAGTAATTTATATAATAAAAAAGTTAAAAGTTTGGTTGGACTAGATTGATACGAAAATTGCGTGATGTCTAAATGTTGCAAACTGTATATTGCAAAATATCATAATACAATTTTAAAAATTTAAAAATTGCATTTCAATACACAATCTCTGCTCGAAAAATTTTATTATATATATATATATATATATATATATATATATATATATATAGATATATATATAATTAATTTTTTGTTGGTTTTATATTGAATATCTTTTGATTTCTATCTGTGTATTTATTTGGATTCTTTTTTGATAATTTTAATTTTTTTTCTTAATAAATATTTTAGCTCCATCGCTAGTTTCCATTTTCCCCCCCCTATCTTTGATAAAAAAAATTCTCGATTTCAAGCTCTAAAAGTAGAATGATTTTTAATAAAAAATATATATGAAACTTTTCGATATAAAATCAATCAATTAACCTCCGAATGATTAAAAAAAAGATACGAAGAACTTAATAAAGAAAGGGGGAAGAAATATTCGACTTTAGGAAAATTTGACCACTTTTTTCGTTTACCTTTTTGTTTTGTTTTTTTGTTTATGTCATTATGACATAATCTTTATTTATCAAAATAAAATACCTTTTTTTTTTTACCTTTTTGTGTATTTTTTGGCACTAAAATCTTTATTTTTTTGGCTTACTATACTATGACCTAATTTTTGCATCAAGAAATTGTCAATTTTACTTTTTCCATATCACAATTATAATTCAACTCAAAAGCCTTCCATTTTAATCCATATAAAGTTGGTGATGAAATATGATATTGACGAGTTCAATCAATCAATGCTTACTACTTTTTACCTTTCAAATAGTTTAGTGGAAAGGTAGGAAGTTCCAATAAAATGATACCAGCTTTCTCCGTTCATTTTTACATGTTATAATTTTTGACTCAGTTAAATTAATTTATTAGTTTAAAATTTTGAAAACATTACAAATGTACTATAAATTACAATCCTTTTCATATTAATATAATAATAATAAAAAGCTACATAACTTAAAGCTTTACAAAATTCATACGATTTAACTTTCAAAATCAAGTTTTCGAGTTTAAGTCTTTAGAGTAGCAAAATAATATCCTCTTATGTTAAATAATGAGGATCTGAATTAGTCGAGAGCCTAAAACTATTACCAAACAAATAATTTTCACATGTTACTGAGACATTGTTATGTAATCAATATGTATTCATTTTATTTTTTTGTATGTCTATTCATTTTAAAACGACTTTAAACATCACTTGCCTAGACATTAGAATTTATAAATATCTAATGTTCAATATAAGTGATGTTCATGAATTTTTGCCTAAAGTTTAGAGAACAAAAGGACTTAATTGAGTCACATATGTCTAAAATTCATATAAAAATGACTAAACATATGTATCTGAACTCCAATTTATGAAACTTTATGTATATGAACTCCAATTTATGAAACTTTATGCTTATGTCCTTTAACTATATTCATATAAAACTTTAAGAAATATATGTCTAAACTTTAGTCATATAACTTCAAAAAATATTTTATCTAAAATTTAACTTCTTACATTGCATATATGAAATTATTTCGAAGTAGATAATATGACAAATTTTTATATTACGCGCAATATATATTTATCTTAAATGATAATCTCAAAATCGGATAGTTGTACTAAATACCAAATAGGGTACCATACTCTTATGTTTTGCAAAAAAGTGAAAAATAGTGCTTTCATTAGTAATATTGTCATCTCTTTTATACCCAATAATAAAAGAGCCAAAAATAAAAATAAAAATAGAAGGCCAATTAACAAGTTGACGCTTAAAAAGTTATAACACTATATTCTTAGTATTCTTTAATTTGACATCTTTAATTTGTAGCCACTTATTGACTACCTTAGAAATAGACCATGTATATTATTGTTATGATGCAATATATAGTAATGCTTTACTTTAAATGGCCATTTTATAAGTTTGATTGTGACAATAATGTTTTTAATTGTATGGACAATTTTATTGATCGATGAGCGATAAATTTTTCATTTTACTTGATATTTTTTTTAAAAAAAAAATGTTCAAAATTTATGTATTTTAAAAAAAATTTAGACGAGTTTTTCAGAAAATATACTTTTGGAGGATAAGAATTAATGTATAGTTAATCAATTTGAAAAATATTTTTGTTAATTTTACAACCACAATTTATACTTGACTAGATTTTCAAGATGTACTTATCGAAACTATTTTTTTCTTTTCAAAAACACATTTTCCCCGTTAAAATCTAACCAAACATCCGAACTCTCTAACATTTTTTTAAAAAAAAATAAATTAAAAACACATATTTAGACTAAATAAGCTAGTGTTAAAGCGACCTTAACTCACTGAATTAAGGGTTATTTGCGCTTTTATCCTATTCTATATTGGTCTTTTAACACGGGGTATAAGTTTATATTTTCACACCATAATACCTCACAAGTTATGCTCTAGTCTACGGCCTTAAGTAACTTAAGTTCCGCTAGACATAAGTTTGATTTATTACAGACGAAAACTAAAGATCAATCCATTTGAATGACACAATTAAATGCCGTGTGGATGGGCGGTCAAATTTACTGGTGTGCGTCGGGGTTGGTGTTGATGTGGCAGGACCCATATATTGGTAGGAATGCCGAATAGTGTTTGGGCCCATAATTCTAACCCGAAACTCTTTAAGACATTTCTTTTCACCAGTCAGATTTCTAAATTCCAATTCCCTAATTTTTTTTTTTTTTCAGTACTTTAAACTGAAAATTCACAAATCAATTACGTTTGGATTTGATTGGATTTTTGCATTCACTGCTGCTCGCCAGTGATTTTCATATTCAGGTTTGATAAATTTGGCAAAATTTGATATTTTTTTTTGTGATTTCTAGTAATTTTCACTGGCTATTAAGCTTTAGTTTATCATAATGGTTTTCGAGTCAGCTTGCGTAGTTGCATTTGGGTATAGGAGAATACTATGCTAAGATTAGATAGATGAAGATGAATTTACCTGTATTGGAGTTTGTTTCTCATGGTATTCGTTCTAATTTTTTTATGACCTTTAGTTCGTTTGGTAGGGTGTATAAGAATAATGCTGAATAGTTTATTATTTCGTATGTAGGTGGAGAATGGAAGCCATACTGGTCTCACGTTGCTGGGGATCTCGACGTGAGAGAGACGAGGAGGAAGTACGGTGATTTCTTCTTATCTGTTCTAGATGATTGTGTTTTTAGGTTTTGAAATTATAAGTATGGCTGTGTTTTTGCATGCTGTGTTTGTGTGTCATGCCCAACTTTTATAACTAAGTGAAGGAGTGGTAGAAAAGAAAAAAAAAAAAAACATAGCAAAAGGCACAACACGTAGTTACTATATCGAAGCATTATATCGTAGGAGAGTACTAATACTGCTATTAATCTTCTACCCTAATCCTTGCCCTTCATATCCTCCTATTCAAGGTCATGTCCTCGTTAAGCTGCAGCTGTGTAATGTCCTATCTAATTGTGTGAGCGGTAAATTGTGTGCGCTAATCTATATCACTCTGTCTCTTAATCATATGTTTTCTCTATTTTTCTCTTTTGCAGAGAATCCAGTTTTGGTGCATTGCGATAGGACACATAGGTGACATTTTCTAAAAAAGGCATTGTCCAAGGAGATGAGAAGGTGGGTGTGATGGTTCCTCATGAATGTCGTGTAGGGGGGGGTGTTGTGAATCCAAGAATAGTGAAACTGAGAATGCTGTGTCACTGATGATTCGGACGGACAAGGGCATGTTAAAGCGTGAACAATGGATTCGATGTTTCGGAGTGGAGAGATAGTCTCTCTTTTACGGGAATCAGTGTCAAAATGTAGAGTAAGCGGGAAGATGGAAACTCAAGCATCACCTGGGCGAAACGTTAAGGTAGTTACAAACAATCAGATCAAGAAAGAAGAGGTTGTGGTAACAGCAGGTGGGAATACAAGTAAAGACGGGTGCGAGGATACTGTTAAAAATGTTTTAAAAAAGAAAAAGAAGTTGAAGAATGAGCAGGATATACTTATAATGCACGATGCTAGTTTAGACACCAAAACACTTGCTCATGAAAGTGCGAGCGGAACTCATGAAACCAAGGCCGTGGAGACGCTCAGCGAGGGCTCTGGTGGAAATCTTATAGATGAGGTGAAGAGGAAGAAAAAGAAAAAGAAAAAAGATAAGAGGGGAAAAGATGGACAGGTAGATATCGTGGTTGGTGTCATTCAAGGTGTTGTTTCAGCTGACGAAGTGAATAGGAAGAAAAGGAAAAAGGATAAGAAGAAAAGAGAGGATGGACTGGTAGACATCGTGGCTGGCGTCATTCAGGGTGATGTTTTAGCTATAGATGAGATGAAGAGGAAGAAAAGGAAAAAGGATAAGAGGAATAAAGAGGATGGACAGGTAGAGATCGCGACTGGCGTCATTCAAGGTGATGTTTCAGCTATAGATGAGATGAAGAGGAAGAAAAGGAAAAAGGATAAGAATAAAAAGGATGGACAGGTAGATAGCGTGGCTGGTGTCATTCAAGGTGATGTTTCAGCCATAGAAGAGACGGAAGATAGACAAATAGATGATGCTAATATCAGAAAGATGAAAAAGACAAAATTAGGGCACAATTCGAAAAATCTTACTAATGAAAAGACTGAAAAAAGAGTGAGATTTTCTGATAATGTACAGTTTTTCCATCCAATCAGTGATCCTAGCAATGAGAGGCATGAAAATAACAAACAAGAATTATTGCTTGGCAAATATTTCACACAGGAAGAAGATGAAATCGTCAAAGATGCTGTTTGTAGATACATAGAGGTATATAATTTGGGGGATGAGGGGTTGCAAAAGGTTTTGAAGTCCAAATCTTATCCTAAACTAAGGGGCTGCTGGAAAGAGATAGGGAAGGCTATACCATACAGGCCTTACACAGCAGTTTATTTTCGTGCACATCGTTTGTTTCGAATGGGAGAGAAGCGTAAATGGACTGAAGAAGAGTATGGGATGATTCGGAAGTTCCAGGGAGCACATGGGAATAAGTGGACCCTCTTGGCCAACGAACTTGGGAAACATCCGCTGATGTTGGAAATGCATGGCATAGGATAAAACTGGAAAATCGGAAGAGAGGAAAGTGGGATCAGGAGGAAGTACAGAAATTGTTTGATTTAGTTAACACCGATCTGCAACTTAAGCTCTCTGAAGAAAGGAAATCTAAGCATGGGATGCTACGGGATAATATTTGCTGGAGTTCAATTAGTGACAATTTGTCCACCAGAATTTCCCAACATTGCTGCAATAAATGGTATAGACAATTAACATCCTCGATGGTGGTTGCAGGTGAATGGGCAGATACTGATGACTATCGCTTAATTGCTGCCCTTTTTGAACTAGACGCAAGCTGCATAGAGGATGTGGATTGGGACAATCTTCTCTCCCACAGGCATGGAGATTTATGTCGAAAAAGATGGAAAGAGATGGTGCGTCAAATAAGTCAACATGAAAACAAGTCGTTTGATGCACTAGTAGAAGTGTTAGCAAAGAGATACCGCCCTGATTTAGTTGGAGCAAGGGAGGTCTGGGATAGTAAACCACTTGTCCCATGACATGTTCAACACTCACATGAGCGTTTCTGTAGAGAGAAGAGATGCTTGAGGAACTAGTATGCACTACTGTCTACAACTTAGCGCGTCACTTCTTTACTTTATTTCTTTCGTTCTTCTAATTTTTGTGAGGTTTATATGCTTGTAGGAGGTAATAGGTACTCGTGAAATAGTAGAGGTGCTTGTTGGCTTGGGCACCAAACATTATCCATAAAGGAAATGTTTACAGATGTTTTGGAAGAGATTCCTTCTTGTCTGGTGGAAAGAAAAGAAAAAAAACCTTTCACAATTTGATGTTATGAAGGATTGAAAGAGATAAGCCGAGGGTCTATCTGACACAACCTCTCTACCTCGCAAAGGTAGGGACAAGGTCTGCGTAAATCTTCCCCATCCCAAATCCCTACATGTAAGATTACAGCGTGTATGTTGTTGAAGTATATGTTGTGTACCTGCCTAAAAAAAAGATTACAAAATGTTATTAGTATTGACCATAGCCTCATACTCCTTTATTCAAATGCATTTTTATCAATTTGGGTATTATTTTTTGTATCAAATGAAGGGGTTTCATCGATGATACATCGGTATGTGCTATTAATGAAAAAAATCCGCTTTGTTCTAGTTCATTCTCTTTTTCTGTTTTGTGCAGAAAAATTGTTGATTTGAATTCTTTTCGAATCAGTCAAGATTTGATTCTAAAATTTTTCCATCTACAAGGTGCGTTTATTTTAGGAGTTATAACTTAATAATCATCAAAATTTATAGGAATAATGGAAATAAACACAATTTAAAGTTGAATAATGAAGCAGTAGTAATAGTGACACGTCCCATTTTTGTATACTAATCAAATAAAATTTTTAAATATTGGTCAAAATGAGAAATGTGAGAAGTTTGTGGTAAAATGCTCCTCCATTAATAAAAATAACTCTGTAAGAATTAGTAATGTGAGGAGTACAGTGTTTTTAAAAGGCGGGGGCGTGAGGCCAGGCGTATCCTCAAGATATGGGGCCCGTAGTCTCAGAACTATCGGGCGGAGTCTCATGTATATTCATTTTATACTTTATACTAATAAAAGAAGCAAAATAAACTTTCAATGATTTGTGATTTTTATTTGAGCTAAGTCTTAATAGCCATAATGAAGAAAAAAAATAGATATATTATTATTGAGAATATCATTATACCAATATAAAAATATTATCTAAAATAAAATAAAAAAATTAAAAATGTTTGGACGTACGTTTTTACGCCCAGGACTTATGTTTTTATGTTTAGGATTTACGCCTCAAATTTTAGGACTTACGCCTTATGGAATCTACGTTTTTAATTTACGCTCCAGAGCGTTTTGGTTCACCCCGCCCTGAGACTCGTCGCAAAAACGTTTTTGAGAACATTGGTGAGGAGTATTTTTAATTCTTGAAGGAATGAATCAATAATCTATGGTATCTTGTTAGTATATGATATATATCACATATCACAAGGATCGTGGATTATTTTTTTCCAAAAAATGGTCAAAAATATTGTTAAACTATGTGAAATTGAACAAAAATGTCAAGTTAATAGTTTGGTCTAAAAATATCTCTTCCAAAAACACCCCTACCACTAACAGTTTGATCTAAATGACAAAATAAAAATAGAAACAAGAAATAATCAACTTATAATTACACCATGTAATTACTAGGCAATTCGTAGTCCCTCCCTGAGATTTGGTGAGTGTAATTAACCCCGTCAATAACACTCAATTACTTATTGACAAAGAAATTAAATGACCAAGCAAGATATACTAATTACACCGAATCGAGTTACCGGGTTGGCTTCCAAACAACCCTAATTGTTTTGAAGTATTGAGAATAGTTATCATAATCTACTTTTAATCATTTTAAAAAGTAATTTGACAATAATTCAAAAGGGTAAAAATAGAAAGTAATACTACCTCTATTTAAAAAAGAATGACCTCCTTTCCTTTTTTTAGTTTGTTTAAAAAAAAATGAGCTCTTTTTTTTTTTGGTAACATTTTAATTTCTAAAAAAATGAAATTGTATCAACAAGAGCAATCGCAGCTTATTCATCGAGAAGCCATTCGCGGCACACTGACTAGAAATCATCTGCGAGAAGGCTTCCCACAAAGGTCGAGCTATGGGAAGACAAAGGTCGAGCTATGGGAAGATGCTTTGAAATCACTTAGAATGTCTGAACCTCATAGCAAAGATGTTACAGATAAGGTTTACAAGGTCATCAAGTTGAGTTTTGAATCTTAAAAACCTCAGGATAATGAATTATACTCTAAATCAAAGAAGCAAACATGTCAAGAATAAGAGAGGTGACATTCCAAGCTGTTTCTTGTATTGCTCCTTACATCCCATGGCTATTTCAACAGATGATCTCATAAAGTGTTGGTGGGCAGAGGGGTTCCTTGGTGTACATGACACATATGAAGAAGCTTACAACAGGGGAATGAATCACAATGATTGATAGTCTAAAAGATGCCTGCTTGCTACAAGAAGCTGATCACAATGTGGATTATTATTATGTGAAGATGCATGATGTGGTAGAGTAAAATCACTACACATAGAGAGTTGTTCTTGTGATTTCACACCAGCAGCAGAAGAAGAAGGAAGTATCAGTTGCATTTTGTCATCGGCTGACAGAGTTACTGCTGCAATGCAGCTCAAGATTAAGAACATTGAGGGAGCCATGGGAACACATAGAGGAACTTAAGCTGATCAATTGCTATGAAATAAAGGAGTTGCCTTTCTCTATTCAAACCTCCAATAAGATCAGGCTAATAAAAGGAACATCAGAATGGTGGAACCTACTGAAATGGGATAACAACAACTTCAAGTCAAATTTAGAGCATTGTTTCCTAAAGAAGTAAAACTGATGACAGGTGATATACCAATTAACTTTCAGATTTGTCATATATGTCAATGAACAATAAGCATAAATGTACCATTCAAATGTTAACAAGAGTTTCACTTTGTGTTGCTTCATTCAGGGAACTAAAAAGGCAGAGGAAGGAACTTCTTGCACCAGAAAGACAGAATTTCGAGCTAAAGTTGATCAGTCGAGTTTGCTGTGATGTACTGTTCCTTGTTTGTACTGGTTGTGTTTTCTGATGCTTGGATTTTGATTGCTTGACTGTACATGGGGTAATTTCTTGTTTCAATTGTGTTGTGTCATCATCTTGTTACTTACAAAAAATTCAGAGAGATACAAGCGGCCATGTCAACATCAACATACCTTAGTTTCACTTCTTCCTTGCAGTTCATTTCCACTTATATCATTGTGATTGTACCTTGGTTTGAATATCAATGGACTGGCCTCCTTTTCTTGTGTTGTTCCTCAAACATGAGATCATTCCAAGTAGTAGTTCAATATATCGGAAATCTGTGAAATGCTAGCCATGATGTTTGGACAAAAGTTTTAACCACCGTTCCTTTTGCCCTTCAACTATACAACAAGAACAACATATTCAGTGGAATCCCACAACTATAATAATCAAGAGAAAACCTGCCAGGTATTTTGACTTGGAATACGAACTGCATTATCTGAGTTAGTCTTCTGCAAGCAACGTACGATTTTGTCAAAGTATAAAGCAGTTTCTTCCATCAGAAATTGCTTAATTCATCCATGGAACAGAGGTAATCTGACTAAATTCCTTTGTACAGTGGCAGCCTTCTACAGCCAGCTAGTCTTCTTTTTCTAGCCAAGTGGCAGAAGCATCCAAGTGCAGAAGTTAAGAGAACAAAACCGGCTGTAGCTCTTGAAAGGTTTTTGTATATCAAATCCAAAGGATAAACTCTCGAGGTCATGAAGACAGTCAAGTTGGAACAACTAGAACTCGAGGAATTATGATTATCTGCAATACTTGACAACCAGAACTCAAGAAACTATGATATCTGTGATACTTGAATCTGGTTTAGTCTGCTAAACCAAATCGAATGCAAAATCATATGGAACAGATCATATCTAGTCGGTGTTGAGTTCCAAATAAAATGCTTCTGCAACATCTTGACATTATTTTGCATGGCCTGGTAACGTCGCAGAGGTATACTTAATAAAATCTCCTTTAGCCTAGGAATATCTTTCTCAGAAACAACCACAGAAAAAGCAGTCCAGTTTAAAACTTCGCTAAACGGAAGGGCGAAATTATCAGCAATGATAACTGGAACACACTCATAATATATTGCCTCGACAATCCTCGGGCTGTTCACTTCATAACCCATCGGGCAAAGGCAATACTTGCTTGATTTCATGTGTTCAGGATAAGACATAACTTTTGAGACTCTATGGGGTAGAGGCCCGTAAATTCTTATGGATTCGTCTTTGTCCCTCCAATATTTGAGAAGTTTGGGACGTACTGGACCATGCATATTTCCAGCGAAAAAGGCAAGAATCGGAGCGCTGTGACACTCTTTTTCCACCGAGGTTTCTAAGAGGCCTCCTGGGATTCCGTATAGTGGTCTCGGGAAGGGAAACGTCCTTCCCAGAAACAAATATTCCTTCAGATATATCTGCATTGCAGAGAGCTTTTATAGCGTTTCTACTCAGCTCCTCATGATCTTTTAGAGTATAAGGTCCCTGTAAGAATTTGCTAAAACATATAGTAAGAAACGCAAAATACTCATCCATCAAAAATGCATAACCAGAAAAGAGTTCAACACATGATAATTGCAAAAAAAGGTTTTCTTATTTGTACATATACTCCCTCCGTTCCATTTTCTTTGTGCCTTTATTTGACTGACACGAAGTTTTAAGGAAAAAACGACTTATGAAACTTGTGGTCTAAAACAAGCCATAGATTATAAATCATCTCAGGAAAGGTAAAATGAGAATTTTACAGTTATATTGTTTATAAATATAGAAAGGTGACAAACTTTTTGGGACTGACGAAAAAGGGAAGAGTGTCATAAATTGGGATAGAGAGAGTAGTTTCTTATGCAGGAAAATTCTTCTTATAACCACCCCACCCAGTCCGAAGGTCATTGATGCATGGTTCGAAACTCTATGGATAATAGATATGTTCATCTACCCTACTCCACTTAAAAACTAGGTTTTTGATTGTGACAAGGTTTGATTCTTTGATATGTGTCTAATCCGCACATCACATGATGTGCCCTTACGACTAGATAAGCCTAAACTTTTCTAGTATTTAAGGAAGTCCAATTCCCCAGGCGTAAAAGCAAATTTAAAAGTTTTATGTCCAAAGAAGAATGCGAAAGTAATACATAGTTCAGCAGACAATATCGATACAGATGCATACCCAATCATGGCAAGCAACAAGAAAGTGATCTGACCCACGTGTGCGGTTCCAGAAAGGATACTTTGAAGCTAGCATGTTCACGTAGTTCCGCAGGAACACTGATAACGGCTTAAGATCATGTGAGTTTACCACATATCGTGCCTTTTGTAACTGACGTGCGCTATATGGCAGATAGAACAGGTGAGCCTTTTGTGGATCCCTTGTCACAAACTGGCGACTATTCTCCATCAGCTTCATGAACCATCCCTCGGATGAATAAATTCCTCTAAGATAAGGTTGATGAAAAATCGGCCTTTTCCCTTCTTTGTAAATGTAAACTTTGAGTATAAGCTCCATCAACTCATAGCTCCTGGAATGTCAACCTAATTGTGTTTAAAGAAAAAGCTAATTTTGAAACACAAAATGAATAAAGATATCCATAATAGAAAAGGCCTCAACAGCCAATGGTTGTTTAGTGAAAAAAAAAAAAGCATAGTATTTTATCTAGGATAAAATCTAACTGAATCAAGTGATAATCATAATAAATAAGACTTCTTCTTTTTTATGCCAAAGCATAATAAATACGATTCTTTATCAGCGGATATCATCATAAATCATCTGAAAGATAAGCTACCTAAGCAAATATAATCAAATACCTACCTCTTAAAGGTGGATACGTTTCTGAACAGAGGAGTATACAAGTCCTGATCATCCGTAACTAGTGGGGCATTCTCAATCTCTTGTTTGGCATATGCAAGTGCCTCATCTGGAGTCAAAGATGCTATGTATCTCTGGAAAATCGATATAGTGAAAAAAAAGAAAGTCATAAGGCGAACGAATTCAGTAATATTCTTAAGGAATATAAGCACAACGAAAAACTTACCAGCATATTGTTGGACTTGTTTCTAGCAGGTGAAGAAGGGAAAATAACTTTATCTACAGCATTCACATGCTTCCTACTTTTCTGCTGTCTCGAAACTTGCTCTCGTCTTTCCAGAACCTGCTGTGTTTCGTTCAGTCTATCTGTAGAGTTGAGTGAAACAACTAGGGGGGCATGCTGACTAAGGTTAAACCGCATATCTTGACTCGCTGGAAGTTCCCTTAAGTTCTTTTCATGATTCAAATAGCGGGAAGATGAAATCTCCAATGGTGGGAAGAGGATCCATTCTTTAAGAGGATAAGGAAGTGTAGAAATTTGAAACATTATCCTAAATACTGTCAGAATAGCACCAATGAAAACCAGCTTCTTCCAGTCAATTCTGAACATCAGAATAGCAATTATTTTACGCAACAATTTCCTTATCTTCATCATGTTGCTAAAAGAAGAGACACTTTTGCATATCTATTTCAGTCCCTTAAGCAGCCTAGAAAGTCCATCTCATACCTCCAATATGCTCCAAGACTCAAACAAGAAGATCTGTGAATGTAAGTTTAAACAAAATGTCAGGTACTTTACTGAGGTGAAGTATAATACACTCAACCACGGACAAAGGCAATACTCTAGGATCATTTACATGGCAGAAACAAAAACTAATTTAAGCTAAACATCCAAGTGCAAAGGTGAAAGGACATATATGCATACATTGTTAATGTAGATATCTATCAGTTCACACAGTTTAACAACCAATCATTCGGGTAGAACTTCCCTCTATCACTGATTACCAATAAAGAAGTAACTTTTAGAAAAGAAAGCCATAAAGGAAGACACACAAGATAAATCATAAGAATAATTGTTGAGAACCAACTCTAACCAGTTTCTGTTAACGGAGACAGGAACTAATCATCCATTAATTAAGAAGTTTCCACTTCACGTATTTTTATTGTCGTAAGAAACCAAATCATTTGAAACAAAATGAAACAAACAAACCAAAAGAATGAAGAAAATAATGAAGGAAGCACTGTCAAAGTTGGAGGGGTTACTTGTCAATTGATGCCAAGTTTGAGTATTCATTTTTGTATTATGCCTTTTATATATAATAGTCCACTAGCATACAATAACATACACAACATACACAGTGTAATCTCACAAGTTGAGTCTCGAAAAGATAGAGAATGCAAACCTTACCGCTACCTACCTTGGGATATAGAGAGGTTGTTTCCTATAGACATCCGCTTAACGAAAAGCATATACTATAGGAAGTATTGACAAAGCAAAACATGAAATAAAAAGGAACAACAACTACAATAGATAGTGGTGATTCAACCACAGTTACATTAGATAGTCACAAAAAATCGAGAATATACCTAACCAGCATATTCTAGTAGCATATTTTAAAATTAAAAAAAAATAGCGACTCATGATTTTCCAATAAAACTTTCTACAAAAATTATCAAAAGAGAAAAACAGAACTCCTTGCATATATATATTATATATGATCAAATAAGAGGTAACAACAACATTAACATACCCAGTATAATCACACAAGTGGGGTTCGAAATGGTAAAGTATAAGCAGACATAAAATAAGAGGCAAAATATAAAATAAAAAGAAAGACAATTCTGGCCAGACTAAAGCTACCTCCAGCTTCTTAAGTACAAAAATTGTGCCAAACTCCCATAAAGATCCTCTTTTTAAGTGAAAAAAAGAAGGTAAATCCCAAGAATTGAAATGGGGTTTAGCCCTGTTTCTCCTCAAAATCAAAAATCAAATCTTTATACTGATTTCTGAATCCAAGAACCTAAAGCAAGTAACTGTAGCAGATTGGTTCATTACACATTCATACAAAAATAACATATAAAATCACTGGAATCTGAAATTATCAAACAAAGGGTCAATCATAAAAGATTCCATATCCGAATTTACAAATCAAAATTAAAATATTTAACAATTCGAACTGTGTCACATAAATTACGAGATAAAAAGGAGTACTATTACATACCTTTTTTTATAAAAAAAATTAATCCTAAACGTACGGCAGAGCAAACAAATAAAGGCTGAATTTTGTAAGAAGGAAATTGAAGAGAAAATGAATTTGGATTTGAAAAGAAGAAAACAAAGGGAAAGTGAAAGGAAAGGTGGTCTTTTTTTTCTTTCATAAATCATAATTTGCCTGTTTGGTGGTTAATACCAGTTGTCAACTTGTACTTTTCTTATTTTAATTATTGAAAAAAAAATTGTATTTTTTTCCCTTTTTAATATAGTTTCGTTTTAATTTATATGGTGTTATTTGATTTGTTATGAAATTTAAAAAGAAAAAAAAGAATTTATATTTAATATTTTACCTTTAGTATTAATTATATTATTTCTAAATTATTTTCAATATCTAATATTACTAATAAGGTTTGTTTGGTCATGTGAGATGAAATCACGATATGAAATAACTGAAGTTTAAATTTTGTTTGGACATGAAATTTGATTTTTTTTTTATTTTTGTTCACAAACATGAAAAGAAAATTCATAAGTTGTGAAACTATCAAGACTGTCTCAATTATTCATATAATCTTACTAAATGAGCACAAAAGTATAATACATTATACAAAGTTATTCTTTAAAAAAGTAAAGTATTTATTGATCGAATTTTAGTTCAATAAAAAAGTAAAATTGAACATGAGTTGTCGTATACTATTTTTTAACAGAATTGAACATGATCAAATGTATATTTCAGTGTAGTCAATTGGCATGTTTCAGTGGCTAACTCGAGTGTCAGTCACGCGTCGAGTGTCAGTCACGCGTCCTCTAATTTGGGACGTGACACTACAACAATTTTATGACCCCTACATCAAATCAATGATTCCAAGTATTCAAATTAGGGTTGATTCCACCATAGAATCTATCTTAAAACCCTCCCCCCATCAATATTAAACGATTTTATTACATTCTACAGATCGAAAAATAAATTCGGAGAGTGAAAAATTTACTTTTACCATAGAAATGGTGAAAAACGAGTAGGGGTCGTCTGGGGTTTGTTCCTTAGCTCTACAAATCGAAAAGTGTCAAATAAGGTTGTTTAGGGGTTTATTAACGACCTTAAGTTGCGTCGAACCCGCCACAACGTCCTCACCCCGCTGTAACGGCAAAATTCAATGCCAAAGCAGCTTGCACGAAACATAGAGTTATTCAAAGAATTCCAAAATTCTCATTTCACAACACACCTCTAATCCACGACACTCACAAAATCTCATTCACGCTATGATCAATTTTGAGAGTTCTACTCACCCCAATTCAATTTTGTAAAGTCGTACATATTCCTCAACGAGCTATCCATGTAATCAAAATCATAATTAATTCATTCGATTGTTAAGAGATTTCCCTACACATTAAAGACTAAGATTTCATTCAAATCTGTATTGGGTTGAGAAAATCTAAATTCTTGTAAAGTTATATTTTTTCCCAAATCTGGACTAGGTTGAGAAAATCTGAACTAGATCATTACATGATATTTATTTAAAATATTTTTAATTAAAATTTGAAAGAAAATTCAAAAATTCGAGAAAATAGGTAATTCCATTTCTTGATCAACGAAACATGTCACATCAGCATCCTTATGATTCACCTTTATATAGACATATAAATTCTTGTAAAGTTATATCTTTTCCCAAATCTCGACAAGGTTGGAAAAATCTGGACTAGGTCATTATATGATATTTATTTAAAATATTTTTAATTAAAATTTGAGAAAATAGGTAAATTTATTTCCTGATCAACGAGACATGTCACATCAGCACCCTTATGATTCACCTTTATATAGACATATAAATTCTTGTAAAGTTATATTTTTTCTCAAATCTAGACTAGGTTGGAAAAATCTAGACTAGGTCTTTACATGATAATTTTAATTAAAATTTGAAATAAAATCCAAAAATTTGAGAAAATAGGTAAATCCATTTTCCGATCAACTAGACATGTCACATCAGCATCCTTGTGATTCACCTTTTTATAGACATACAAATTTTTATAAAGTTATATCTTTCTCAAATCTGAACCAGGTTGGAAAATCTGAAGTAGGTCATTACATGATATTTATTTAAAATATTTTTAATTAAAATTTGAAATATAATTAAAAAATTAGAGAAAATAGGTAAATCCATTTCCTGATCAACGAGACATATCGCATCAGCATGCTTATGATTCACCTTTATATAGACATATAAATTCTTGTAAGTTATATCTTTTTCCAAATCTGGACTAGGTTGGGAAAATCTGAATTAGGTCATTACATGATATTTATTTAAAATATTTTTAATTAAAATTTAAAATAAAATTCAAAAATTTGAGAAAATAGGTAAATTCACTTCCTGATCAACGAGACATGTCACATTAGCATTCTTGTGATTCACCTTTATATAGACATATAAATTTTCGTAAAGTTATATCTTTTCTCAAATCTAGACTAGGTTGAGAAAATCTAAACTAAATCATTACATAATATTTATTTTAAATTAAAATTTAAAATAAAATTCAAAAATTCGAAAAAATAGATAAATTTATTTTCAGATCAATGAGGCATCTCATCACATCAACATGGTTATGATACCTTTATATAAACATTAAATTCTTGTAAAGTTATTTTTTTTTTCCAAATTTTAAAAATAATAAATAAGCCCATGACCCCCACCAAATATACCCAAAGTTTTAATGAGTACAAAGAGACTCTTGACTCCACGTATTTTTCTTTTTGAAAAGTCTAAACTTAAAAAACAAAGCAAAAATAAATTAAATAGGTATAGAATAAATTAAGTCAAGAAGATGGATGACTACATTAAGCAAAAGATATTTATGGGATGGATGACTACATTAAGCAAAAGATATTTATGGGTCCCTATTTATATCGTATAAATAATAATTTATTTGTTAGGTTAAAGAAAATATTTTTGTAGACATTGAAATTTTGTGAGACTTTACGGTATTTGATTTGAATTAGGATTTTAGAAGGTAGATTCAGTTTCAATCAGCTTAAACCCTAGTTTATGCTTATATGAAGGTACTAAATTTTCTTAAAAGGCATGTCAAAAATTCATAAAGAGATCAAGATCTCGAACATTCCGCAGATTGATAGAATACTCATGTAGAGGTCGTAATCTAAATTATCCTAGATAGAGAAATACGCCACTGACGATCCTCAAAACATGAATAAATCTTATGAGAGGAGAATCAATGAACAAAATTATATCCACAAATCGCAATTTTAATGAACAAAATATTGTTGTTTCTTCATATTTTTTGTGATTGTAATTTATTTTCCATCACTTTAAAATTAGGCAAAGCTAGGTAAACGTTCGTATTTGGTTGGACCCCTTTAATTTTTTTTGTAGACCCTCTATGCCACCATTTTGATGGCCGCTAGTTGTCCATTCTTAGGGGTTTAGCAAGAACAAAATGTAGGAAAGGGTTTAGTATAAAAAAAATTGTTGGGCGATTGATACTTGTTGTCGGTTTTATTTGCCTTAAATTTCTTATCATAAATAGGTTTTCCTATTAGGAAAAAGTTTTTGATTGAGTAATCCTTTTTCTGGTAGGAAAAGGTTTAAGACTCTATAAATAAAAACATGTTCCTTCTAACTTAATCAGCATTCACAATGTAGTCTGTCTTAAGGGCTTTGAGAGTTTTGCTTAGGGGGAGAATTTATGGGTCACAAGCTTGATATATTATCACTTGTGTGAACCTCCAATGTATTCCGAGTGAATTGATTGAGGTTGGTTCTCTCTGAATTTTGTACTATATATTACAGTGGATTGCTCATCCCTTTGTGAACTAGGTCGATTGACCGAACCACGTGAAATCTTCGGGTCTGGGGTGTATTTCTCGTTTTTTTACTCGTGGTTTTTGAGGGGTTTGCTAGCTTTCGCATTAAACCGTGCATTTTCGGTGCCTAACACAGCAAAAAAAAAATGAATTTTAAAGTATTATTTTGTTTTAATGTGGATGAAGTTTTTTTAGGTTGGATGAACGAAAGGAAGGTCAATTTTGACTTTTTCCAGAATGGGGTATTGGACCCTAGACACTTAATTTCTCGATCGAGACACTAATTAGTTTCTTTTTTCTCTATGTGCTTATTTTAGTCGGTTTAAAAAACGAGTTATTTATTATAATGAAAAATTATTTAACTTTATAATTTTATTTTTATTTTAAATAAAATAATTTACATCCAATCAAATATTTGATTAAAATTATTTTAAATCACGAATTTTAATTATTTTTTTTTAAATATCATGTCAAGTCAAATAGTATCATGAAATACGACAAAGTATTATTATAAAAAGGTCTAGTCCTATTTATTTTTTAATTCAATCTTGTTCTTCTCTTTAACTTCTCTTCCCTCCACTAGTATACTCCCTTCTTCATACCATATAATGGGTATTTTTACGTTCTTGTCATTGATCCTTAACTTGTTGCAGCTCAAATACAACGAGACCAACATGTTTGAACAACATCCTATAATAACTAGAATCGCGGTAATTTCTTTTATAATGTATTGTATTGTACGTTGGATCAAGCTGAAATACACAAGGCACTATGAAAACTACCTTGCTTATTATGTTCCATTTCTTGTGAATTTGCTTTGATGCCTCTTTATAGCGAGCACCATCTCCCTCTTGTTACCACCCTACGTTACACCACTCGTGTTAATCATTTGTCTTGTTCTTCATGTAATGAAATCATTGTATTGGATTTTCATGAAGATTGACGAGCATTTTAATTTGGAGAGACGGAGTTTTGGAGGAGAAGAGTGGATCCTGCTTTGTGTTATCTGAGGAGGAAGGTGAATAGGGCAAGAAGAAACATACTTCCTTACTAGTATTGCATGCTTTTGGTCATGAAAAAATATTATTTTTTTCATGGGATGATTTATTTTCTTATTGAATAAGGTAACTAATTTTGCTTTTAGGGTTTCATTGGGTCCTTCCTTATTAAGCTATTGTTGTTGTACTAGTAGTAGTAATATTTGTGGTTGTAGTAGTATTTGTTGTTATAGTTGTTGTTGTCGTAGTTGTAGTAGTAGTCGTCGTTGTTGTAGTAGTATTTGTTGTTGTTGTTGTAGTAGTAAGGGTGGAATCTATTCTAAAATAAAAAAATGAACGAGTAACGTCTAGAAGTTGTTGCGCTTTTTTATGACAGTTTGATAAGAAATTTTAAGCGGGAGACAGGAGGCGAACCCGCAAGTTCTTGATGCATGTTGTAATTGTTGTTGTAGTTGTTGTAGTTGTTGTTGTTGTAATAGTAGTATTTTGGGGTTAAAAGGGTAAGGTTTTGATATGTTTGTATGTTTATGTAACTTTTTAATAATATAATGTTTTAAATAAAGTGGTGAAATCTCTTGATTGGATTGAATTATTCATAAAAATTCCATCTTTTTATTGTTGATTTCCTTAAAATGGCCACAATTATGTGAATATATTAATGCTTTATTAGAACATTTTGAAAAAGTTGAAATTTATGTAAAAGGAAAAAGAAGTCAACTTAAGCCACTTGTTGAGTAGTGATTATTTCTTCATTATTTTTTTTATCTACTAACCATATATTAATTTCTACGCAATAATTTCCTATCTTGTTAGGAAGATTTTTTCTAGTATAAATAGTGATGGTCTTTATTTGGTTTGAAACATACAACACACAAGAAAAACTATAGAGTGAAAGAGTTAATTAGTCAAAAAGAGAGTTCGTATTAATTGAAAGGAGGTCATGTTCTTTTTTGTGGAGCTTTGGACTCAACTCTTGTGTAGAGTTGTTGAGTTATACTTTGTGAAGGTTGTTTGTATTATATTCTGGAGGGAACAAGTCAAGAGGACTACGTACATTTGATGCAGTGTACTTGAATCTCCTTAAAAAGAACGAAATATTCGCGCCTCAGCCTGAAGAGATTTTTTTCTTCATTTTTATTTTCAATTATAATATTGTATTTTTTGCTCTATCTTATAAATTTTTCACTTTAACATCTTGTATTAGTAATGAGAGGAGGTCTCTATTCAAAGATTAGAAGAACCCAAAGAACATGCACAAGAATGTCAGTGATTTTAAATAAATGCAAAATAATAACAAAATAAAAGTTTAGTTTTTAAATATTGCACAATCTTGAACATATATTTATGTGGTGATGTTGGTAATTAATTAGGTGTCTAATTGTCAACCTCCAATTCTTAATCAAATCCTAGCTAACCCTACATGGATTTTTTGCTACTTTATGAACCTTCATATTCCTCCTTACACTAAAAAATTAGCTCAACTATAATAGTAGCTCCTAGCTCATTTGACCTAATTTTTCCAACTATATAATATAGAAGAGCTCATTAAAAATAACATTTTAATGAGCTCAACCCTTCGTTTTTTATTCGTCAAATATATATTTTTAAAGCTGATAACTCATAAGAATAAAATATTATAATTTATGTATTATTTTTTATAAAATAACAAATATTATAGATCAACTATTTAGAGTAAAGATGACATATATAAAAAAACGAAAAGAGTACTTTTTAAGACTTATACTAAAATATTAATTAGTGATAATTTTCATATGAGGAGTATTATTTTCTAAAAGCTAGCAAGGTTCAAAGAACGAAGAGACTATTGCATATGGAGCAAGTTGACACTACCATATTTTTTTAAAAGAAAAATAAGCAAATGCCCTAATTTAAAAAGTAAAAAAAAATATAAAATATATCCATACCTTCATACCATAATAAATAATTACACTATATATCCATTACGATGTTAGCTTAACGATACTAAATTTATCAATATATCGTATTAATATCAATTAAAGCTGACAATCTAGGGACTTGTACTAAATCAAGTATATATATATATATATATACTATATATATAGATTTATTGGTATCATTAAAGTTTGTTGTTAAAAAATACTCATTTAGTCAATAAGACTATAAGAGTATAATCATTGACGATACTTTATCATGTTAAGTTTGTCGTAAAAAACTACTCATTAGTCAATAATACTAGAAGAGTATAATCATGACTAACTTATCATAAAGTTGTTGTTTAAAAACTACTCATTAGCAATAATACTAAAGAGTATATATCATTGAACTAACTTTAATGATACAATATACTATATTATATACATAATATATATAATATTATATATATATATATATATATATTCTTATAATATCATTGATTAATGAGTAATTTTTTAACAAGAAACCTTGATGATACCACAACAATAAACAGCATTGACTAATGGTACCATTACAGTATATAAATACTGATTTTAGTATCAGTTAAGCGAAATTATAAATTTTAATGATAATAATACAATATACGATATCGATTTAGTATCACTTAAGCAAAAATTATCACCCTTAATAAATGAGATAAGAACTGTAATTATTTATGAGAGAATGAGTATTTCATAAATTACTCTAAATTTAAATATAAACTTATAATTATTTTAAATTTTATGATCCACTTATATAGGTTTTACTATTTTTTTTAAAAAAATTATTTTGAACTTGAAGTCCTTTTGTTATTATTAATGCCTTAATGGGCTAAAAGTTCATATGGACCAAGTTGACACTATCATATAAACATTTATATGTTTTGTTCTTTCATTTGTTTTTCATATTTTGATATGACACATACCTTAAGAAAGTAAAAGAATTTTAAATTTTATGGATGTAAATTAAACATATATCAAATGTATCAAAAGATTAATTAATTTTATGATATAAAATATGTCATAAAAAAAGTTGATAGAAAAAGTTATATAATACTCGTATAATTGAACAAACAAACTAAATTTTTTATCTTGAGTTTCTAAGATAATACTTATTATTAGTTAATTTTACAATATAATGACACTTATTTTGATACGAAAAAAATTAATAATTTTAACTTTCATTGTTATAAAATAATTGGAGTATAAATCTGAACCCCTTTAGTATTGTCAAAATGTAGGAGTTGAAGTCTCTCTGTCTCTTTCCATCACTCAAAAGGACATGATATTATATATACCTTAGTTTTTGCCACAAGACAATTCTATTATAATCATGTTTTCCCCCCATGTTTGAACATGTAAACTGTTACACCACTTTCTTGTCAAACAGTAATTTTAAAATAAATATTTATAAGATGAATAAATAAATATTATCTCACGTGAAAATTAAGTATATTTAAAGACGAAGTATATAAGAAGGTGAAGTAGATACAATCAACTGATCAGTATGAAATATTGTTATTTGTAATTTGTATAACTTATTTTACCATTCAATGTAATTCTATTTTTATGTCGTATCTCAAGAGTTCAATTAACATGGGGTGTGGATATTCCACTTGATTGAATATAATTTTTCTTTTCGATCAATAACTAAAAATAAAGGAAATAATATCTCGTGTCTACTCGTTAAACATTTTGTAAATATACATTTTCTTTTAATGAATCAATTAAGGTGGTGCTCGGATAGTTTTTTTTTACGTATCATACGAATTCAAATTTAATGAAATTCTAATATGGTACCAAACACGGAAAAGCCAAAAGAAAATAAAAAAAATAGAGTCTTGTTATTTTCATAAGTTTTTAACTAAAATATAAAAATGAACGAGTTTAATCGATTTTAGAAATACAAAAAGTGATTATCATTAATAATAAAATAAATTTGAGCTTTTGAAATTTACGTATCGTCTTTAAAAGAATGGTTAATAAACTATAAGAAAAAATGAATTTTTTTAATCTATTTATAATTATAATAATATACATATATTTTTAACAATATTGAAAATTTGAAATCATTATTATGAATAAATTTAGCTGTCCTTCAATTTTTATTTTTTATTTTAAAAAAATCCATTTTAGTCATTTTCACTTTGACAGGTTGGACAAGTGAGACCACGTCGATTGGAATATTTTAACCAATAAGAAATAACCACGTCATTAGCAAAATAAGATAATTAATAAAACTACAAAATAAAAAAAAAAATTAATTGACCAAAATACCACTACTGCTTATTGAACGACCCATGGACGTTAAATACAAAACCAAATGCAAATTGAAGGGTATTTATGGAAAAATAAATTTTTTTATACTTTAATATAACGGCTTATTAAGTATATAATTATTAATAATACAGGATATCCAAACGAAACCAAAAATATTTATACAAAAAAAAATTAACACCAAAAAAAAAAGAGAAAAACAAAAAAAAGAAAATCCTAATCGGAAAACTGATCTTCCGGCGATCTGAAAATTCTGAAATTTGTTCGATCTATGGCTGCCCCATTTTTCTCGACGCCGTTTCAACCTTTTGTTTATCAGGTATTCGTAAGTTTTTTGTGTTATTTTTGGAATGTTTTGTCAATTTTATTGAATTTTTTTCGATGATGGATCCAGGATTTGATGTTATAGAGTGTTGGTGTCAGTGCACCGATTAATATTTTTGGTGATAACAGTATGAAATTCATAAATTTAAATGTTTTAAAATCAATTTTTATAAACCAATGGCTTGGTTTAGTGGTCAATGATGTGGTTTGAGTAGCCGGAGGTAGGTTCAAATTCCAGCATAGATAAAGGAAAATACTTGGTGATTTGTTCTCATTTGTATCACGTGGAGTTAGTCGAGGTGCGTGTGTATACTGAGGAATTAGTCTAGGTGAGTGCAAAATCAATTTGTATATGAGTTTTTTTTTTGTGTGTGCGTGCTTACTGATTGAATTGTTTCAGCTCGAGTTTGTAAAACCTGTTGGGTGGGGTGGGGGGAGTTTATGTAAGAATCAGGATTGACAATGTGTATAAAAGATTTAGAATTTTAGTTGGGAGAAGAGTTAAAAGAATGGAACTTTACAGCTTGGGTAATCACATTGTGGGGAGAAGTTATGTGTTTGGTGTTTTGAAGAGTTTTTGGGAATTGCTAATATTTGTTGGATGTATTAGAATGGATATAGGGGATTTGAGAGGCTTAAGTGATGATTGATATGTTAGAGGGTGTCCTGATAGAATCTCATTTTATTTGCAACAGTAGTTGTCTCACCTTACGGACTGTCCCTTGTTAAGGTTCTGGATCATCATTGGAAAGTGAAATTATTAACTTGCGAGCTATAGGTTCAGGTAGTTGTTTACAAATTTAGCAGCTTAAATTTCCACATTGGGAATTGTGGAGAGGGAATGTATTGATGCTAAAAATGGGCAATGAAGTTAAATAGCAGTGGCTGAGAGGTTCGGAAGGACTAAAGTTGCTAGTTAAGTATATTCAACATTCATGACTATGAAACTGAATCCCGTGAAAATAAGATCAAGCACATAAATCTTCTACTAAAGGATATGCTATTCTGCCCCTGTCCAGTTACTTATAATCATTGAGTGTCCATCATTGAAATTTTGAAACTATGTGTAATGTAATATGCTGCTTGATTTTGTCGCTCACAGTAAAAAAGGAGATATAAATACTGTAGAAGGCAAAGTTGTAACTTGGTCTGAATTAAATAAGTAATTAGCAATCCCAGATCGGTAGTGGGATGAGTAATTGATCACCTTATATGATTTTGGGAAATCCTCCTGCGTGAGCTAGTATTTTGGGATGAATCCGGTCATTGTCCATTTTATATCATGGTATCTGAGTAAGGCCCATCTCAATTATTTTTTCATTGATTTTGGGCCCCTATATTATATTGTCTACACTCCAGTTTACCAGGTCTGGATGTGAGGGAGAGTGTTAGAAGTCTCACATCGATAGTGGAATGGGTTATTGGTCATCTTATATGGTCTTGGGAACTCCTCCCCCATGAGCTAGCGTTAGAGGATGAGTCAGCTCCAATGTCCATTTATTATCATGTTAATAGTGCAAAACCATTCTAAATTCTCCTTTCCCATGTTGGACACGCATATTAAATTGCACATGCATCAGATTACGCTGGGTGTGAGGGTGAGGGAAGAGTCCGGTTTGAGCAATCCTCACCTCTTGGGTTAGGCTAAAGATCCATAACATAAATAATGAACCAATTCGCCCTTCCTCTGACTACACAAAGCTATATCCTGACCATTGCATTATGTTTGTGCTGTAGAGTCCGCAAGATGCTGTAACACCTTTTCAAATTCTGGGCGGTGAAGCTCAGATCGTTCAGGTAACCTCAGATGCAGTTTGTCTTCTTGGTAAGAGGGAAACTTATTAAGTTGATCTGATTATATTTCTTTCTCTTTTCTGTATATATGTTTCAGATTATGTTGAAGCCACAAGAAAGAATTATTGCAAAACCTGGTATGTTGCTAATCATATTCTTATGTATACTGCTTTTGTATCCCCTGGATGCCTTTATTAATGAAATTGCTTTACCTGATCAAAACAAAATATTCTTTATAAGGAGCCTGTTGCTTATCAAACTTTAGTCCTTTTTTTAAAAAGAATTAACCGAGGTGTTTGGGCCAGCTTGCGCACACCTTCACTGCTTGACTTCGTCTTACAGTAAACATGATGTCAAATCTCCTCATTTGCCCGATATACTGATATTAAAGAATGCATGTTGGTTTGGTTGTAAAGTCTACAACTTAACCAACTAGTGAGCTGATATTGCCTCAACTCTCAAGGGTGTACATGTATATGTGGAGTACATAGAAGTTGTTGACTCATGACTCATAGTTGCTAACTACTTTTTGGGATAGAAACATTTACTAAGTCTGAATATGGAAGGTTACATATCACAGTTTCCACACCTTATGCAACAGAATACGAGCATTGCATGACACGAAAAGTTGGTCTAATATGTGTCACTTAAGGAATAGGCTCGCTTCTAGAAGGTTGTCGTATTGAACCATTCACCCTTAACGAATGGTAAGCTGCTGTTTATTGTGTCAATGTGCTTGTATCTACACGTCATAGTAATTGGGTCATTTTCCACTAAGCTTGCTGTATTTACTGATTTGTCTTGAATGCTTAACAATTGGCCAGGTGTATACAACTGTTTTTTATTGTTTTTAGTCTTTCGTTTTCTTTCCTCTGCCTTTTGGGGGTGCGGGTGGGGGAGGAGGGGAGAGATATTGCCTCAGAAAAATGTCAACTTGCCATTTTATACGTAGAGCACTGTATCTTATAAGGTCATATATTTCCGCTCAAGGATATTTAGTATAAATTAATCAAAATATCCACAAATCATTTTTAAATTTGATATTTACTACTCATTCTTAACTGACTTACGGGAATCTTCAAATGCTTTGCAGGGTCCATGTGCTATATGTCTGGTTCCATCCAGATGGAAAATGTCTATGCCGCTGAAAACGAAGCAGGTGTCTGGCAATGGCTTTTTGGAAAGAATACTACAAGCATAGTTCTTCACAATACAGGTACAACTGATGGGTTTGTTGGAATTGCTGCTCCTTCTCTGGCAAGAATCCTCCCGGTTCGTTCATATCCAACCTATATCTTTATCTTGTTTGGTTATTCAATCATCTATATGTAGTATGTTCATGCTTGTGTGTATGCAATCCAGAAATTGGGGATAAGATATTCTTTGTTCTTGCTGTGGGGCATAGTATACAATTGTTAGCATATATGATTCTGTTTACACATACTATTACTAGATTAATTGTGGTTTGTTTTATTCTAATTCATAGTTTTACTACAGATTGATTTAGCTAAGTTCGGAGGTGAAATCTTATGCCAGGTAAATATCGTTCTTTATCTTTCTTCACTTGCATTTCGCGAATAGGTTCTCTTCCTTTAAAGCATCACCCCCTGTTTGTTTACGTACTCACCGGCTAAGTATGCTTTCTATCTTGACATATGACTTAAAGATATTATTTTGTAGCCAGATGCATTCCTCTGCTCCATTAATGATGTCAAAGTCAGCAATACCATTGACCAAAGGCCACGTAACCTCGTGGCAAGTGCAGAGGTGAGATGACCGAATAATCTTGGTTAAATATCTGGGCATGAATTTCAGCCTTGCTGATGTTAATTGCTACAAACAGGTTGAGCCTTTGACTGATATGCTTGTAACATTTCCAGGGATTCTTAAGGCAGAAGATATCGGGCCAAGGGCTTGCTTTCGTAGTTGGGGGTGGTTCTGGTATGATTTTGAAGCTCACTTCACCAATAAACTTAGAGTTATATGGAAATATATTAAAGATGGCATGCCACGAACAGATGATGGGTTTTCACTTTCATTTCTGGTCTTTAATGTGCTTGTTTGAGCCAGCACCCTGCCATTTGAGAGAGAAAAGGGAGAAAATGTGGAGGGTCCAATAACCTGTAGAATTATCTGACACCATTCAAAGAGATTTTATTTTGATCTATATCGGTGATACCAATAAGCTAGGATATGTTTTAGTCATATTTTGTATGTTTACTTTAGGTCCTATGCTTTTAGAAGTCTTTCTGTCACACCCCGAATCCACGTGACAGGCACCCTGGACTTTACTAGGCTCGAGCAAACCAACCCATTTAATAATCCCTACTTATGCACCTAGATTCATTAGTGCGGAAGCTTTTTGGAAAATCCAAATCCTTTAATTATTGAAAACCATGCATGAATACAACCATTAAATCAAACCACATTTCATTTGAAATGAAATATTCATAAAAGTAATAAATTATCATGCATGCATTCCATATGAACAATCATAATTACGATCCAAAAGAACTACTAACGTCTATGGAAGTCTATGACAAGGATTAAGCTAGTCAACCAAGACAGACCTCGACGACTCAAAGAATATCACAATCTAAGATCCACAAGAAGTAAATGGAGTCTGACCAAAACTATCCTCTTGGAAGAGGTGGAGTTTTCCTAACCACATGGCTCAGGATGGTATACACATAATCTTGAAATCAAAAGTTGAATGTCCAAAAGGCCTAAGCTCCGCATGCCTAGTATGTCTCATACAACTGTTTCCCCGAGAAGTGAGACAAGATAAGAAATCGAGTGATATGTATATTGATTGATATAAGAAAGAAACATTTATATCAATTCTTAGTTTAAACAATGAAATAAATATCAAAGTAAAATACATCTCAAAATCCTCATTTCTTAGCATTAAAGCTTAATCATAACCTTTCGGGGAGGCCCCAGTGGTTTAGGCTTGGACTTCCATGTTGGAGGTCTCTAGTTCAAAAACCGGCATAGCGAAGCAATGGGTGTGCAGCGCGTGTTCACCTTGCATTTATTGTTCTGCGTGCGCATAGAGCAAGGTATACCAGACATGCACCCCAAATGGCGGATGGTAGAGTAGCGGCTGCGGGTTTCCTTTGTTATGTATAAGAAAAAATCTTAATCATAATCACGTGAGATTTTATCATTTATCGGGAGTGCCATACAGACACTTGCATAAATAGAAACAACAACTCTGGGTGATCAACCTAGTAATAAATATTTGACCTACTTGTTTGGGCGGCTTCGTGTATTGTTGTACGATACTTAACCTTAGTACATCAATCAATGATCATTTGTCTTCTCAATAGGGGACTTTATCCCACAAACCTTGGAATGTATACCTAAACCGGCACATGTAGTTCGATGTGCAATCTCAACCTACTCCCCCACAAGCTAGGATTCACATTATATCACTTCAGAAAATCAATTCAACAATATGAAAATTTGGATAAGCTTCAAGAGGTAGTAAGTTTCAACATTCATCGAATCTCTTTCTAAATCTTATGCCAAAAGATCCAACGATGCCAATGATTCCCAGTCTACATATACAAACACACATATATCAATGGCGCGTCACGACTACCCCAACTAAGTGTCCAACACTTAGGCCCGACTTCTCAAGTCTAGTAAAATTCTATATTCTCACCATAGAAGTTGATTCTTGAGTTTTAACTCTAAATCTCTCATGTCATACTCAATAATTGTGCTTTCAGCTTTAGAAGGAATAGCATTTAACTAATTTTCACCAAGTCGATACTATCTATTGTCTTCTTTGCTTAAGTCTTGCTCAATCCATGAAATACTTGGTGTTTCTAACTAAAGAACTCATCAATAATACCCCTATCATCAATAAAATGGAGCAAGAGGTCAAGAATTTACCAGGTTGAATGTAAAAATCAATGATGGCTTGGTGTTGGTGTTATGGCTAGTATTTAATACTTGAATGCCATCCATAAAATGCACAAAGAAACTCATTTAATGGGGATGTAATACCATAGACGCTCCTAAAACTCCCAAAGCTTAAATAATTTTTGGTCCATTTTTCTCTCTCCCTGATTACCATTATAGATTTACTCTCTAGCAAAAATTAGTCCTTGTGCGTCACACAACAAACACAGACATATCCAGAAATAATTTTTGCCTCTGATGGGTATCTGCACAATGCCAAATTTGGTTGTCAACGTGCAGGCGGTGTTTCCATTTCTCTATATTCCTTAGTTTACTAATTGTATATCTTTTAGGAGGAAACCCATTGATTACAAATTTGGTTTCACCTTTCCAGGTAATTTTCGTAACTATACATTACTCATTGGTGACTTCAATCATACTTATAAGGATCCCCAACAACTTAAGAAACATGGGATTCTTCATTTGATCCAAGATTATTCAATTACAAAGCTATATCAATGTTAAATACAAGCGTTCTGAAGACTTTGTTATGCTTGCGCAGGTCCTTCATGACCCAAGTTCGATTAAATTGCATCCTTCAGCTTGAATTTAACCCGAATTAGTTATAGAAATTCACGGGATTCACACTTTTAGCCCTACCAAAGATTTTAACGCCCACAAAAAACATATATAACTTCTAGTACCTATTATTTTATTTGTAAAATGTTTGCCCGAGATAAATTTAAATGGAGAGAAGTGATGGATTATTAAGCCGACCAGACTTGGTTGTAATTAGGAGAGGTCCTATGTGGTTTTGACATGCTCATCCCAGGACGAAGTGCTTCTATTTGGACATTCAATCTTTGGCCTCATTGTGATTCAGTCACTGAGCTAGTACTGGATTCTTGGGGGAATCAGATGGTTAAATAAGAAGAATGCTTGGACTACTTTTTTATTCAAGTTATATAAGAATATAAGATTAAGAGGTCGTAAAATATCATAAGTTCTATTTTCTGATTCCTTTCTTTGACAAAATGTGTTTTTCTTCCTCAGTTGTACAGAAAAATCTTAGGTTGGTGACCGTGTGTGGTACTTCTAGAAGCGGGCCGGGTGAGTACTTGCGTTGGATGTGACAAGTGTCCGTTGCATTATCATCATATGGTGGCAAGTGGTTTTTAAATGGGTGTGGTGAAATACAATGGACCCATGCGAAGGGTGGTATTTGGGGTATGTTTTCACATGTCTGCTTTGTTTGATACCCCCCCCCCCCATTCATCCCACCTGTTTCTTGTTTCTTGCTGGACAATAATCAACAATTAATGAATCTGTATTTGTAGTTAAATACATAAGTATCTCCTTACTTTATTTTTGGCTTAGTTGCGCGGACTCCTCTTTTGATGCAGCCCGATCCGGATTCGCCAAAATACACAAATACTTTGGCGGAATCCGCCAGTATCTTTTGGCATTTTTGCAGAGTCGAGCAGAAAACATAGCTTTTTTGGGCTGACCATGGTTTCTTCAATTTTACTTCTGTAGAAGCTATTTTTGAATTCTTTAGCGGATTACTAAATATGTAACTGTTGCTAGCTGTTCATACTTCTCAGCATTTTCTTAATGCTAGCAATCTATAATATTATCTTTTACTGATCAAAGAAAAATCCTAATGTTTCAAAAATATTATCCTATCTGTTTTTTGCTGGATAATATTCATCAATTAATGATTAAAAATCTCATTGTATGTGAATGTAATACCTCTGCTGGGCAGCAATGTTTTGGAGTTTCGTGTTCGTTACTCGTCTTGCATTATCTTTGTTCATAACAAAAGTAGTATTCAACTTAAAAAGGAAGTTAGACAATGAGAAGTCAGGGGTCAAATCTCTGTAGAGGCAAAATAAGTTAGATGATATTGATGAACAGAGTTGACACCTGTACTGGTGGAGAATGGAGAGGTTGGTTGAGATGGGCAAGTTATCCCTGATGCTATTGTTCTCACCTAAAAACAAAAGGAAATTAAAGCCAGATATCATTTCTACCTATTTTTTCCTTATAAAAGATCAGATTACCTGCAAGTTTCTTGTACTTCCTTCCATTAGTATGCAGAGTTCGAAACTTTTGTAGCTGGTTACAGTAAAATTACTTGAGTTCTCTTTATTACTAATGATTGAACTAATCTGACTTGTGAATGTTGGTTATCTATGAAAATATAAGTTGTTGTCTGCTTCAAGGAACTAATCGGACTTGCATCTGCTGTTTTCATTTGTTATTTGGTTTCTGAGGTGAATGTTCCTACGTCCTAATAATATTTGTACGATTGCAGAATGATAATCTGGTGACAGCTGTCCTAACGGGGCCTGGTATTGTGTTTATTCAAAGCATGCCTTTTCATCGGCTTTCACAACGCATTGCTAGGTATTTCTTCTTGCAGACAAAAACTTGTTAAATTACTAGGCTGCTTTCTGCCTACCAAATTGACAATGTCACTGTTTCACTGTTGCAGGGCGGTAACATCTCCAAACATGAGGGACAATCCCAAGTTCTTCATTCAGATAGCAATTTTCTTCTTTCTAGCTTATGTTGTTGTTGTGTCATCATTGATCTTGACAGATATTTGAGCTTTTCTCCATCTTCACAAAATTCTGTAGATTGTTCATCGTGACATCAAGCCCTTTTTGGATCGACATGCAACTTAAATGTTAATTATAGATATAGAGTAACAGTAAGCAGGCTCTGCAGGGTTATGACTGTTTCTCAATGGTGGCATAGTATGGTATAGAAACTGTAAAAGCAATGGAAAGTGGTCAATTGTATAATGTATTCGAAACTTCCCATCGTAGCTGGAATGGGTTTTTCTGGTATGAAAACCGCAGAATTGTCTTTGTCGAGTTCCTTATGCTGTGATTAGTTTCTGTTGCAAGTAGTGTTGTTTTTCCAATGTGCCTAGCTTGTTTATGCCTGAGCAGGGGATGAAATATATATTTTTGGGACTATCTGTTCCTATTATGGTGTTTGGCTGTGTTGGGGTAAGATGCCTAAAACAATTTGGGGGGAGTAAACAGATGAACTGATTTTGTTGCAGGCATTTCTACTTGAAGTTTACGCACATATGGTTGAAATTCAATTATTTTTATTTTTATTTTTATTTCGATCACATATGACTGAAGTTTAGTTCAATCGTATGAAACTTTAGACATTTTATCTCGAATCCGTGATGTTTGAAGTTGTCCCTAGGTTGGTAGATGTGCAAAAGAAAATTCAGAAAGTCAGTAGAGATCTAAGTCCATAAAAGCTCTTTTTGGGGTGTTTTAGTTTTAAGTTTTCACCAAAGCAATGTGTGTTTTCATATTCTAAATTTGTTTGTTTGACAAGAAAAAAATATATCCCAAGATGGGTTCTTTATTCAAATTTGTCCCTAATGTAATATTATGTGTAGTACTAATAGTCCTTCAACTTCAAGTATGTTTTTTTTATCTATGAAAATGTTATCTCGTAGTATTAATATTGTTATTGACAAGTAGTTGGGGTCCAATCAATCGTAGGCTAGTGAGAAAATGGATTTGCTTTTTTTATTTAGTGTCCATTGTTGAATCGGATGCTTAACCCTTGCCCCCAATTACGGGGATAGTCACACATTAACTTCCTACCTTGACCTAGGCCGTACATCGATCATTCCAAAAAAAAGAGTCCTGTATGAAAGGAATTTCGAAGCTAGCGAGTTCCCTATTTTTCTCTCTACTTCAGTAGCGGTAAAGTTGTATTCAACCAATTAGAAATATTCGAACCTCATGCTTATTGGACTCTTGAGATTTCATATTGATTGTGTTTTCTGTATCGTCACACCTTTGTTTTACTTCATATTATAGGCCCCACTCCATCACCCTTAACTTGTTCCCATCTCTCAGATGTGTTTAGCTAGCATATAAGTGTTTTAGCGACTAATATTATTATATTGATTTGCTCTTCACCCTATTAAATCTAAAAATATAAATAAAAAAATGTACACTTAAAATAAGAAATGAATAACTATTTTTCTATCTCAAAATAATTGTCATTCTAGTTTAGCGAAAAAGGAAAAGTTCTCCAATAATAATTAGGGGTGAACATGATTTGATAAATATCAAATAGTATTAAAATTGAAATTTTAACACCATAATAATATGAATGGTTATTATTTGATATTGCACCCCCACTCCCTCTAGATTTTTTTAAATATTTACTATGACGTCTATAATAAAAATAAAAATATCGAAGTATAGAGTACTGTACCAAAGTGTGTATATATATATATATATATATATGTAATTATATAATACTAATAAATATATAAATAGTAATTAATTATTTAGATGTTGAAACTTTGACTACTCTATCTTGATGTAAATGTTCTTCTGAGGTGATTTATTGACAAAGAAAATTATACTTTCTCTTGAACTTTTCTGTGTCTGTGTAAAGTATTAGTATGATATAATTAAAAAAAAATTTAAAAACTCAAAGTCATAATTATTTATTAATATATGAATATTTATAAGTTAAAGTTGACCAAATAATGATCATCGATTTATATTAGTGAAAAAATATCTTAAACCAAACTTTAAAATACCGGCCGTTTGATGTGATAATATTAGTATTTTTTATTTTTTTTACTATATCGTTGTATTAAAGAATACTCTTTTTAATAGTACTCAATTCTCAAGGATAACTCAATTTTTTATTTTTGAATTTTTTGTATAATTAAGTAAATTTTTTGATTTAAAATATCAAATTAATATTATCTGATTTAATTTAAAAATTAGTCAAAATAATTTTTAAAAAGTATGACATAACAAAAATAAAAGTGAACGAAGAAAAGTAAAAAATCTTGTTGTAATAATTCTCTCTGTGCATCCACAACAAATACGAAAGGCCTTCGAAAAGATCTTTTTTAACCTCTATATCAAAATATTTTATCATACACTATTAATTATTAGAGATTCTTTTTTTAAAAAAAATAAATAAGATAAATTGCTTAGTTAAAATAAACATAACAACTTCTCTAGTTAAAAATAAAAAAAAAACACAATAAAAGACGCAAAAAAAAAAGTTCTAGACAACTGTTAAAATGAAACAAAGGAAAAATATTTATTTTGAATAACATTCATAATTACTATATGAATTAGTGAGACATGAAACTAATTCAAAATTATATGAAAAAAATAGCAAATATGGTAGGAATATAGTAGATAGTTTTTCTTTTGGAAACTTTCACGTATAGCCACTTAAAAATAACCTAATTACTCCATACCTATAATTTGATAATTACAATTCGTAACTACGTATTATATGGAGGAGAGAGGCGAGCGAGGCAGGGAGAGAGAGGAGAGAGGGGGAAAAGAGTAGGAGAAATGTGAATTTGATATGTATATGAGTCGATTAATTGTTGCATATACATCATGTATTTGGATATATGGCAAGGACGGATGTAGAGGAGAGGTAGAGGCGATCGAGGATCGACGAGAGGGAAGGGAAGAGAGTGGGAGAGAGGTGAATCTAGAATGACTTATAAGTTAAATAATTGTATTATATACATATGTATTTGTATATCCAGGCGAACCATACAATACAACGTGACTAATTAACAAACTCGGAAGTCCAGACCCACGTAATTAATGTTATAATATTAGTCATCAGGCTAATTATTACCAACTCTAACTATGATGAGTAATTAATTAGTAGTAAGTTTGACGTAACGCATAATTTTTATTTTTCTTTTGAAAATCAATTGGGCCTGTGGCCCATTTTGCTACTTAGCCTGGTTACCCAGAATTCATTTGGGCCAGGTGTTTTGGGCAAATCTTTGGAGTTGGATTTTAGTAAAAGAGAACTCAAAATTTGGGTCCTTTTTAAAAAAAAAAAAAAATCTTTTTAAGAGTATTGGGCTAGAGGAATACGTCAAGGAAAGGAGACCTTTTAATCTTTATCCCCGTATGGTTCAAATAAGTTAAAGATTTCAAAAATTGACCATGCATGCATGATTCTAGACAATTTTTAATTTTATATAATTTCTTGATCCCTACTATTGACAATGAATTATAAGAAAACAAATTTAATTAAAAACTCTATAATTAGCTATTCAAATTAAATAAATATTATTAATAAAATTTCGTTGCTAATGTTATATTTTCTAATAGTGTAATTGAGGAATAAGGAATTAGGTTCATAATTAGCAAAAGTCCAGGTAGGTAGGATTTGATTAACAATTGGAGTTGATACCTAACTTCCAATAATCTCTTCATCATTTTTAGTTGTTTATTATTTTTAGGGATAATGCACAAGTACCCTCGCAATCTTTGCTCGAAATTTCAGAGACACACTTATACTATACTAAGGTCCTATTACTCTCCTGAACTTATTTTATTAGTAATTTTTTATCCATGTCGATTAAGTAGGAGATCTTGTGGGGGACCCATGATGGTAACTTTTTTAATCAAGCAAGTGCACTAGGACGAAAAATCGAAAACGAAGTAGTTAGAACATGAGTTATAAAATAAGGTTCAGGGGTGGGTAGTGGGTTAAGAGGAACTTGTTATAGTTATAAGTGGGTCTCTGGAACTCAGGCATAGGTTTAAGGGGGTTGGGACCGGTGTGGGGGGACGTTGGTCTGGTACTGAACATTTTCTCTTATTTTTATAGCTATAGCAGCGATTTCAATCTTTTTTTAATATCGCTGCGAATAAAAATTGTCAGAATAAAATAGCTCATGACGAAGCGATTTTATCCTTTTGATTAAAAAAAAAATTGATACGCCCTTTCGAAATTTCTGATAATTTTTTTGCCTTTTGACTCCGAACTCTATATTTGGGCTACAACTTTTTAGGAATATCCATCTAGGCTTATATATATCTTAATTGAGTAGTTAATTTGCACTCAATTAGTTTAATATATTGTACAAAAGATGAAGTCTAGCTAGATCAAGAAGCAAATCAAACAGAAAGATATATTTGTTGATAAAAACAAAAAGCTACAAAATTTGATCAAATTTATAGTATTACTTTTGTATTAATTAATAATTAATCAAAGCATATATCAATTGTTAAAGTCTATTAAGCATGGACCCATTATTAAAGCTATATGCATGTGAAAACTCCCAATATGACTACCAATTATTAGAGAATTTTTGTAAAGACAAATATGAATAAATAAAACAGATTCCTTAATTGAAATTAAAAAAAAACAACAACATATAAACAGTTTATAAATAAGAGAAACTATCTTGAAGACATTATAAAATAATCCCAAATAACACGTCTTCACCAAAACACACCCCAATTAAATATGTCTAAATATGATGGTGAAAGAATAATAAATAAAGTATATTATAAAGCTTTTGCAAACCAAAAAAAAGTGCATGAATATAATAAGTCACTTAAAATATCGTAATCAGACTCTTCTTGAATAAAAAAATCTACCAAGAGAATAATGGTCTCATTTTTATGTTTCATAAAATTTAACTTATTTACAAATAACAATTGGAATTCTTTATATACTCACAACTTGGTCATTTAGAATTGATATACCCTTATTAGAAAAGTGGCTATATATCCCCCTACTGTAACAAAGGGGCACCATACTACCCTTTTTCTCTAAACGGAAATGAAACAAAAATCATAATTTTAATCTAAAATTTTTATTTTTTTTTCTAAAAAATAGAATCTCATACTGAGTAAATTTCAATCTCGTAAAACATTTTTTTTTTTGATGTGTTTTTTGTTGCATGGCACTCAAATTTTAATATATTATTTTGATAATCAAATTATTTATGTTGCACTATCTTCTTGTAAAACTTATTGTTAGATGACCAAATTTTTTCTTGAATACAAAATAAATTACAACTTATACAAAAAAAATGTTTTAAATTTTTTTTCTTTCAACCTAAGGAATAAATAAAAAAACAAAATAAGAATAAGAAACACACAAATTATTATAATAATGAAGTCAAAAATAATTTAGTATTGAAAAAAATTTAAAATATACCTTGAACTTTGATAGGAAGAATCATATATACCCTAAATAATTTTTTTTGAAATTTTTTTAAGTAATAAATATAAAATTTCAAACTAATTTTTACACTTCCGTTAAATGAGGGTAATGTAAGCCATTTTGAAAGCAAGAGGTATATGGGAAGCCGTTTGTAATAACGGTAAGGCATATATGAGCCACTTTTATAACGAGGATAGATAGCTCTAAATGACAAAATTGAGGATATATCAGATCTTTTTTCCTATTATAAATACAATTGAAAATATTTTAAGAACAACTATTAAATTCAAATACTTTAAATATGATAGACATTAACCCATAATTATAAAAGTCATAAAAATAATATAATTAATATGTGTCGATCCTCATTAATTTAAAATATCAACCGTCAAAGTTTAGGAATCTTTTAAAGAATTTATTTTTCCACCAAATATAGAAAAGTTATAAAATATTGTAGTTGCCTGACTTAATATGTGACTTCTTTTGTTTTTTTCCTAGCTACTGTTTCTTTTTTTTTGGTTGAAAGGAATATAGTTAAAGTTACAGGGCATCGAATTTCTTGTTTTTTCACTTAATTAACATGTGCATCTGTGGAATAATTGAATTGAAGGAAATAGTTATTATTGAATTCAAAGACAATAAATAAATACTCCTTTTATAGTATTTATTTATTAAGTTTTAACTTACATTTATTAAAATTTTTAATTTATTTATATTACTATTTTTAAATTAATAATTTATAAATATTTGATAAATTTAGAATAATGCACAAGTATCCCTCAACCCCCTAAACTTATATCCGAAATATCAGACACACACTTATACTATACTAAGGTCTTATTACCCTTCTGAACTTATTTTATTAATAATTTTCTACCCGTTTTCATCCTACGTGACATTATTTTTTTTTTTTTTGTGGATTTCAACGCTAATTACTTTTTTTTAAAGGATAGTTGAACACATTGGCCGAAAAGGGCGTTAAAAAATTACTTATAAAATAAGTTCAAAGGGTAATAGGACCTTAGTATAGTATAAAAGTGTATCTGAGATTTCGGATATAGATTAGAAAGTACTTGTACATTTTTCCGATAAATTTCTTACGGCAAATTCAATGTTCAAATCAAAGTTATATTCGAATCCAAAATCAAAGAAATAGCAATTTGTTATGTTAAAAGTGTCCAAAATATGTTATTTATTAATTTCGTATATCATTTTGCTTATATATATAATATTTTTTTTAACGAAAGATGTTTAATTGAACACCCTTAACACTATATGGCTACGCCACTGGTTTTGGAGGTATACTTAACATTAAAAATTAACTGACCGAAAGGATACTTTTCCAATTGTTTTAATGGGAGTATCCAGAAAATTTTTGTACCTAAAAGTAAATTTAGTTAACTAGTGATAATTTTAAGAAAGAAAATTCAATTAATAGTTTAAAACGCTATTTAGTACTATTTCTATCGTCAAAATGTTAATTCACCTATAAAAAGAGACGATCTTGATATCGGGAATATTTGCAGAGGGAGAAGATCCACCAGCGTTTGAATCCAAAAACCTTTTAAATTATTTTTGGTAAATAGTATTTTATAAAATGTAGGGTGAAAATTTCACCATGTGTGATCATAGAAGATAGAATTTGGGACAAATATTATTTCACCTTTTTAGAAAATATGATTTATACCCTTAAATTTTAAAACAAACTATCAAATTAACTAAAAGTTGGGATTACAAGCAATTGAATATTCGTAAACAAAAACAAATAGTGTCCATGAACTCTGCTAGAGCAAATGTGGTAATTTGGAGTCTTTTTGTACGGATTTGCAACAAAGCATCTATTCGAGACCTTTCTGAAGTAGACGAAGAACATGACTTTGACCCTGATACACATTTTCATCATTTTCACAACAATCCAATCTTATTTTAATATTCACTAAAGATCTTCATCAATATTTTGGTGTTCACGTAAAAAAATTATGTAATTACTGCAAACACTACTATAGATGGGTGTTTTGGCTTAACGATAAAAGTTGGTATAATTTTCATTTCACAAGCTTCCAAATAATGGATTTGCATCCAAATATTAGAACAAAACTAGTATTTAAAAATTGAAATATTTTGCCACATACTAAACAAATTAGTTATAAACAAACAATATAGCTATTGCCAAATTTTTTTTCATAAGATTATTAAAAGGGCACTTGACTCCTAACTTCAAGAAAGAATATCTTTATATATCCATGAAAAGCTAATATAAAAATATGCTGCTCTATTTTTTTTAACACCATTTAAATTATATCACATGAAACAATAAAAGATTGTTACACTTTATTTAAAGCATTCTATTATTAAAAAAGTACCGAGCTCTGTTGAACAAATGATTTTATTTCTTTTTAATGCTGTTTAAAAAATAATTTTCATTTGCATGTTTAAAACCCCAAGATAAATGATCTATTTGATACATCGATTATAAGCTTAATTCAAAATCATAATATAAAAGGCTCTTTTCTTTTTTAAAAACTTCATTCCAAATAAAATAGTCATTTATTTGTTAAACCTTAGAACGACCTAACTTAAATTAAAAATCCTTTAAATTCAAAAAGTCCCACACAACGTACCAACAATTAATTTAAATATACACATATCAAACAAGAGATTAGGCCAATTCATTAAAAAACAATATATTATACCAATTAAGAAAGTTATATATATATTAAATTAAATTAACACACATATCAAGAACAATCCACTAATTAATCACTAGCTACTCAAACTGATTGGTAGCTTTGGATGTAGAAGATAAATTTCAACTTTTCTTTAATGCTCTAATAAATCTTTAATATATTCACATTATATTATACCAATTGGGAAAGTTACATAAACACATATACAACATATCAAAACCTTTTTAAACCCTAAAATACAACAAACAATAGCAAAATTAAAAACCCAATGAAACCCTAAAAACAAGAAATTTTTTTGTTTTTCATATATAATACATTAGAAAGGAAGTAAGTTTCTTCTTGACATATTCATCTTTCTCCTCATATAACACAAAGTTGGATCGACACTTCTCCTCCAAAACTCAGTATCTCCAAAATGCTCGTCAATCTTAGTGAAAATCCAATGCAATACTTTTGTTATAGGAATGATTAGACCAACGATGAACACGAATGGTGTAACGTAGGTTGGTAACAAGAGGGATATGGTGCTCGCGATAGAGAGGCATCCCATCAAATTCACAATAAATGAATGAGAACCAAGGTAATTTTCATAATACACCGCGTACTTCAACTCCATCCTAAAGTATGATACAATAATAATCAAAGAAATAACCGACGATTCCAGATATGTAGGATGTTGTTGACACATGTTGGTCCCCATTGTATTGAGGGCACTAGGTTAAGAAATAAGGGCCCAATGAGGACAAAAAGAGTAATAATACTATCCATAATTAAGATTTGGAAATATCCCAGTACATAATAGGCAAGCTAGAGAAATAGGTTGTTACTAATGAAATGAATTGAAAAGTTAAACTCTAGCTATATATTTATAATAACAAGAGAGGGACCAATATAAGATTATAAAAAAGGTCATATATATTATTATATTTCTCATAATAATATATTATTTTCCGTTAAATTCCACAATGTTAAAATAATATATATATGTATGTAGACTCTGATAAGTTTCAGGAGTCATCAAGGAACCAATACAAGATCATTATGAAAAAGGTCCATATATATTATATTTCTCATAATAATATATTATTTTCAGTTAAATTTTCATAGTGTTGAAAATATATATACTCTAAGAGTGGAGGGACCACTACAAGTATATATTATTTTTTAATAATAATATATATGAGAAAAATGTGCCGCCACGATCCTGTCCGTAGTAAGTAATGTTACCTGTAAATTCCACCAAGAGTCCAAAAATAAATACTTTCCCATAATTCATTTAAACATGTAAAGTAAAAGTGTATTAGTAAACCTTTAACGGTATTTGAAATGGTGAATTCATGTAAAAGACTGTTTTGAAATATGATTAGTATATAATATATCCGCGTAACATGACAAATTAACAAAGACATATGGAATTGTGAGGACTCAAATGGTATTTAACATATGAAATGGTACGCGTATCGGTGGATATAATGGAACTTTGATTAATTAGAATGCGAATTGTAAATTTGAGCAGTCAAAAATATAGGGACATTGATAATATATTTGTAATTTGATTTATTATGTGTGATTGGTTTTTTACTAAAACTGGATAATTGTGATAACTGAGGTGATTATATGTCATAGTGACACTTGATTTATTGAGATGTGCACCATTTATTGAGAATGCCGAATTGGAATTGCAGGAATGCAAAATATATGGACATTGACTAATATATTATTAATTGATTTTATTATGTGGATTGTGTGTTTTTTACTGAACCGGTATAATTGTGATAACTGAGGGTGATTATATGTCATAGGACACTGATTATTGAGATGGTGCGCACATCTCCTTTCGATTTTGATATTCATATGTGCACATTGGATGATATGAGACTCTGATATGAGTTAAAGAGTCTAAACCGGACCGATACCGTGTGAGAGCGAAGTTCTGATTATTTAGAACAGTGGAGATGTCCTGGCGATAGACAAGTTATATTGATTATGTTTGGCAAGTGGAGATCGTCCTGCGAAATCTTGTTTGATTTATGCTAATGGCGTTGAGATCGTCCCCGCCCAGACAAGTCGAGATATCTGTGTCGATATATGTGGCTCTGAGTCCCCCATGGGTCATGAACTCGCGATGGATTTTAGAGGAGTATCATGTTATATAACGGTGAGGTTGACGAGAGGAATTGGTATTCTTATTTTTATGTTTCATAAAATCTTAACTTTATTTATAAATACAATTTGGAAATATTTTAAGAACGACGGTTAAAATTCAAAATACTTTAAATATGACAGATATTAACCCATAATTATAAAAGTCATAAAAATAATATGATTGATATGTGTCGATCCTCATTAATTTGAAATATTGACCATCGAAGTTTACCAATCTTTTAAAAAAATTATCTTTTTGCCAAATGTAGAAAAGTTATAAAATATTGTAGTGCTTACTATATTATGTCGACATTTTTTTCTCTCTCTATATCAATTGTTAAAGTCTATTAAGCATGGATCCATTCTTAAAGCTATATGCATGTGAAAACTCACAATATGACTACCAATTATTAGAGAATTTTTTTAGGCCAAATACATAATTAAATTTTTAATTTTGTTGAATTTTTTTTCTAATTTATCTCAACTACGTCCACATTTTTATTGAATATTGACCCTCATAATTTGTTCCGTTTAAACAAACACCGTTATCTGAGTGGAACCAAGATTTGTGAGGGATGATATTGATAGAGGATACGTAGTGTTCCACTAATAATTAGCAAATTGATAATGAAAAGTTTGCGAATAATGTATTTTATGAATCATTTGAACAATTAAAAAACAATGAACTCCATGGTTTGTTCCATTCCGTCAACAAAAATTGATTATAATTCGAACACAATTGAAGACAATTTACAATAGAAACACACTGATCAAATCAACCCACATGTTTTAAGAAACAAAATGGTGATTCAATGATTCATTGAAAATGACGTAGTGCAGGGACCTGAGGGAAAAACCAAACAAGTTTAGAAATTGTTTATGTATGCCTTTTTTTAAAGAAAAATATGATTAAATAAAACAGGGATTCATCCTTCGATCTGCAAATAACAAAAACATCTAAACAGTTTATAATTTAATAGTAGAACTATTTCTTGAATGACATTTAAAACTTACTCACAAAACTAAAGTCTTCACAGAAAACACACAACAATTTACATATGTCAAATATGATTGTGAAAGAATAATAAATATAGTATATTATAAAGCTTTTGCAAACTAAATAAGTGCAATTGGAATATAATTAAATCACTTAAAATATCATATCAGCTATTCTTGAATAAAAAAATCCTCACTAAGAGAATATGGTCTCCATTGTTATGTTTTATAAAATCTTCTTTATTTATTAAATTCAATTTGAACTAATATTTTAAGAACGACCTATTCAACATTTTAAAATAATTTAAATATAATTCAGACATTTAACCCATATTATAAAAGTCAGAAAATAATAATATAGTTGGGAGATGTTCGATCCCATAATTTGAAATATGCAACAAGTTATAAAAAATCGTAGGCTTATTATAATATGTTGACCTTTTTTTTTCTCTCTCTCTTTTTTAGTTTTGTTTGGTTGTATGTGAAGGAATTAAAGTTAAATAGTTAAAGCGATCGAATTTTTTGTTTTAATTAATTAAAAAATGTATGTGCATCTTTTTTTTTGGTGGAATAATTGAAGCGACGGAAATAGCTTATTATTGAATTCAAAGACAATAAATAAATATCATTCTATGTATTTACTTATTAAAAGTTTAATTTGACTCCCTATTATTAAAAATTTTTTAATTATTATATTATTATTTTAAATTAATAATTATACATATTAATAATTTGTGATAATGCACAAGGATCCTTCAACTCTCAACCTTTATATCCGAATCTCAGACACAAACTTATACTATACTGAAGGTCCTAGTACCTTCATGATACTTATTTTATTAATAATTTTCTATACCTTTCGTTACCCCCCCCCCCCCCCCCCCCTCCCTACAATCCGCGCATTATTTGTAGGTCCAACACTAATTCATAAACTATTTCATTCATTATTTTGGTGTTCAACGGAAAAAATTAGGTAATACAATGCAAAAACTATATAAAGATAAAAATTGAAATATAATTTATTTTCAAAAGATTCCAAATAATGATATTTGATCCAAATACTAAAAAAAATTAGCATTTAAAAATTTGAGATACTTACCAAATAATAACAAATTATATAGAAAAACATTATTTGCCAAAAAAATTTCCAAATATTATTTGCCAAATCGGCCCTAAAAGGGGTGCCCTTGCATCTCCTAACTTCAGAAAGAGTATCTTTTTTTTTGAACACCATTTAACATTATACATGAAACAAGATTGTACCACTTGTATTTAAAAACATTAAGTATTAAAATCGTTACTTGCCTCTCTTTTGAAAAAGACTGATTTTATTTTCTTTTGAATTTCCGTTTTTGTTGTAAAAATGAAATTTTCACTCGTGTAATGTTTAAAACCCACAGATTAATTGACCTTTGATACATTCGATTATAACTTTTAAATTAAAAAACATTGCCCAATATTAAAAATCTTTTTTCTGTCTTAAAATCCCATTCCTAATAATATTAGTGTATTTACTCTTTTTCCAAACCGCCTACGACACTAAGGACCAAACCTTACCATCTAACATATCCTTTACATTCAAAAGTTCAACAAAGTACCACAATAAGTATATTTAAATATACACATATCAAAAACAAGAGATTGCACCAATTCATTTAAAAAACAATTATTTTTTTTTTTTTGTTGTCTTAATACCAATAGGAAGGGATAGAGATAGAGAGAGAGGATTGATATATATATATATAATATATGTTAATCAGAATCTATATATATGATATATTAAATTAAAACACACCTATCCAAGAAAAATCTCACTAATAATCACTACCTACTCAAACTGTGGTAGCTTTTGGATTGTAGAAGATAAATTTCAATTTTTTTTAATGCTATAAATAAAGCTTTAATATATTCAACAATATTATCCAAATTGGGGAAATACATAACACTTAATACAAAACATATCAAAACCCTTTTTTAACACTAAATACAACAAACAATAGCAAAATTTAAAAACCCAATGAAACCCTAAAAACAAGAATTATTTTTTTTTGTTTTTTCATATATAATACATTAGAAAGGAAGCAAGTTTCTTCTTGACATATTCATCTTTCTCCTCATATAACACAAAGTTGGATCGACACTTCTCCTCCAAAACTCAGTATCTCCAAAATGCTCGTCAATCTTAGTGAAAATCCAATGCAATACTTTTGTTATAGGAATGATTAGACCAACGATGAACACGAATGGTGTAACGTAGGTTGGTAACAAGAGGGATATGGTGCTCGCGATAGAGAGGCATCCCATCAAATTCACAATAAATGAATCAGAACCAAGGTAATTTTCATAATACACCGCGTACTTCAACTTCATCCAAAGTATGATACAATATATAATCAAAGAAATAACCGCGATTCCAGCTATTGTAGGATGTTGTTGAAACATGTTGGTCCCATTGTATTTGAGTTGCAATAAGTTAAGAATAAGGGCCAATGATGACAAAAAGAATTAAAATAATATCCATAATTAAGATGGAAAATATAGTAATAGCAAGCTAGAGAAGAAGATTTACTAATGAAGATCACGAGTAACTCTAACTATATATTTATAATAACAAGAGAGGACCAATATAAGATTATGAAAAAGGTCATATATATTATTAGATTCTCAAATAAGATATCCCACCTTTTTTCACGTTAAAAGACCCAAAATGTTGAAAATGTATATACTCTTTAGGAGTGGAGGGACCACTCCAAGTATATATTATTTTTCTAATAATAATATATATGAGAAAAATGTCTCTATCTGCTACGTAAGTAATGATTACCTGTAAATTCCACTCAAGAGTCCAAAAATAAATACTTCGCATAATTAAAATTGATATTTATTAAACATTTTAACTTTGTTTAAATTTTAATCATTTAAATACTTTTTTAACATATGATTATATGTAATATATCCGTGATAACATGACAAATTAACGACATATGGAATTGTGATGACTCAAACGGTAATTTAACATATGAAATAGTAGAGAAGTACCGTGGCGTTATAATGGAAACTTTTATTATGATAGAATGCGAATTGTTAATTTCGAGAAGGCCAAGAGATATGAGGCATTGACTATATTATTATGATTTGATTTATTATGTGTTTGATGTGTTTTTACCGAATTTTGTATAATTGTGATAACTGAGGTGATTAACTGTAATTAGTGACCTTGATTTTATGAGATGTTGCACCATTCCTTTATTCACTATCATATGTGCACATGCATTGATATGGGGACTGATTATGAGCTAAAGGTCTAACACGTGGAGATATACGGGGTTGAGATCGAGTTTGATTATGTAGGAAAGTGGAGTCTCCTGGCGATAGAGAAAAGTGATATTCCTGATTGAGCAGTGGCAGATCGTCGTGCGAAATTGTTTTTGATTATGATAAATTGTTGAGATCCGTCCGCAAGAAATGTAGAGATCATCTGTGTCGGTATATGGGACCTCGAGTACCCATGGTTTCATGAACTCTCGAGTATTTGAAGAGTTATCATGTACTATAGTTTTGAGAGAGGATGGCATTCTGAGGGCATATTACATTTAATGATATACATAGTGCATTTCATTACATGACATTCTCATCTTATGATTATGTTACTTATTGGGTGGCATGGGACGTACTGGATATCCTGACGAACTTCTGATTAATTATGGGTGCCTTTCGTGAAAAATTGATTGTTATTGAGTATTGTTCATTTGTAAAGCTGGGTCCTATGAAAATGTGACTGTTAGTGGGCTGATTTTAGGAAGGTTGAGTTGTGGAGGCCTTCGATTGGTGTGTAAGGAGACTCGTATTTTATCCCAATTAACTGTGTTTAGGAAGTTTAATTGTTGGGGGTACCGTGTGGTTTGGTACTCACCACGTGATACTTACAGTTTGGATAGGCCTTATAGACGAAACTTGAGATATTTCTCTTCTCTTGTCTGAGACTTCTCGGAGATTTGTGAGATCGTGTTGGTCGTATCAGGGACTTTTCTTTCTCCTTAGTTACGACCTTGTTCTATTCTAGACAAGTTCAATACGATATCGTTTCCTTCTGAATCAATTGAACTATTTAGACTGGTTGTAACGTGCACAAACCAGGATGTTGGTGTGTTTTAAATTGATTCTAAAATTTCTGCATTTTATTGTAATTGTTGAGTTTTAGACTGACTTGTCTTGGTGGGATAAGACGAGTGTCATCTCATCCATTTTTATGACATGACATGAAATTTAGAGGGAAAAAAAAGAAAAATTATTTTGAAACAATTTTCAATTCGTTAACCGTGTACTGTGCTGACTTGTTATTTGAAAATCCCACTCAAAGGCCAAAAGAGTAGATTCTATTGTTTATTGGAGTAAGCTAAAGTTAAAGTTCTTGTCTCCTTGTTCTACCTACTTCCTTTATGCACTTCTAGCTCTTGAAAAAATAAATCTTTTTTAGTTGGTCACACTACTCTGAAGCCTCGTAAACTCATTCGTCGGTTGCTATCGAGTGGAGGGTGTCTGTGAGGACGATCCTTATGCCAGTGAGATTGCTCAATGACGGGAAATAAAAATTACAAAAAATGTTGTGAGTTATTAATGTATTAGGGTATCTTTTTTATCAATTTTTTAAAATTATTTTTTTAAAAAAAGTTAATCAATTTTTTTTGGTTAAAAACGATTTGTATTTTTTTTGATGAATAAATTGTATTTTAAGCAACAAAAAATGTTTAGTTAAACTTTTTAAAAGTGTCTCTAATTATATTTATTCTAAAAGATTTTTTTTATTATTTGAAAAAAGTTTTTTTCATTATATGAAAAAACTAACCACAAGATTTAAAAGTTTTGTTACTTTTTTAAACTTTATCTTCATGCCATTAAAAAAAATAACGTTATTATTTTCTTTTAATTTAAGGATATTTTATGTGATTAGTTACTATAATTAGTAATTAATTTTACGTAATTTCTTTATGTCTCTAACCTTGTAAGTTGTTTGACATTATGTTCTATAAAACTTTTTATGTCATTTAATAAAAATGTTAAGCGTTAGTTAATGAAATTGAGGGTCAAAAAAATTTTTCTTAGAATTTTAAATATTAAGTTATTAATTATTGTGATAATTAATTGTTACTCCTCATTTCCATATTATATGTTAATTATTGTAATTTCATTTTTTTTTAGGGAGAAAGCACAAGATACCCCCTTACCTATGCCCGAAATCTCAGAGACACAAGATACTATACTAAGGTCCTATTACGTCTTTGATGGACTAACTATTTTCTTATAATTTTCTAGTCACCCTTTTCGATCCTAGTAGCACTATGGCCCAACGCCCTCCGGGTGACTCTTGTTTTTCGAGCTTTAGTGCCAGTAGGTCAAAAAGAGGTAGAAAAATACTTTATAAAATAGTTCAGAGAAAATAGAATCTTAGTATATTAAATGTATCTTTAAATTTTGAATATAGATTAAAAGAGATACTTATACCATGTTTACCATTTCTACGATTATTAAATAATATATATAATATAATTGACTATGATAAGTTCAGGAGTTCATTGAGGAAACCAATACAAGATCATTATGAAAAAGGTCATATATATTATATTTTTCATAAAAATATATTATTTTGAGTTGAATTTTTATAGTGTTGAAAATAAATCTCTCTAGGCCAGTGGAGGTAGACACTACATAGGATATATTATTTTTCTAATAATAATATATATGAGAAAAATGTCTTTATCTTTCGCTAACCTGTAGTAAGCCACCGACATGTATAATTTCAAGAGCCCAAAAATAAATATTCGAATAGAATTCAGAATCGTTTGCAATTCTTTTTATATTTCTCTGAACACCTCAATTAAAATTGATATTTATTAATATCTTTACATTTATTTAATTTTCATATTTTTACCTACTTTGTGAATGATGATATGTATTATATCAGCGGATAACATACTTTTTTGATAAATACATATATTTTTGTTCCCCCTTCTCTCCCCTATCCAGACTCGCTCGCCGTTTTTTTGATCTCCAAATCCTCGCTCGCCCCCCTTCGCCTTTCTCATTATACAAATAGTTAATGCGAAAGGGAGCAATTGTGTTTTCTGTTGTATAAAGCGGGAAAAATTGGTATACACATGAAGTACATAATTTCGTTCTCTACACTATAATATACATCAAATACTTCCTGCCCAGTTTCTTTGCCTTCTCTCTTTCTGTTTTAACAATTCTCAAAATTGATCTAATTTCTCTCTTTCGTTTTTATACAATTCGATTCACTTATATATCCTTGTCAACGATGTTCTCTTTGTCTTTCTTCGTTTTCATTTTATACACAGTTCAAAATTGTATATACTCTGGTACTATCCACTTATAAATAATCCCTGTTGTATACAGTTCTCTGCCCGAAAAGTGTTTTGCTCTTTCCTTGTTTATTTTACGTTGGTGTTACCGATCTAATTTGCCTTTTTCCACTTGTGTTATTATTGTTTTTTTATAGCTTTTTGGTATTATTCCAATCTTGTATGCGTTGGTCTCTTACTGGCCGTCGCACTGCTTTTTAATGCCAAATTTATTTGGTTCTTGTCTAGCATACCAATCTGCTCTTTCTTTTATATGTGAAAGTGCCCCTCCTTAAAATCCTCTCCCCTTTGGCCCTATCTAGTTAAATAAATGTAGGGTTTTCACTTTTTCGCATCTTATCTCGTAGCCCGAATTCCACATTCCACTTATCTGGACTCAGCCCGCGAGGTCGCCCAGTCCCCTTTTTCTTTTGCGCTGCTCTGTTGTTACCGATATACCCCCTTCTAGGTCACTACACCTTTTTTGTGCTTAGGAGAATCGTTTCGTCCAAAGCTCTTTTTGTTGATCGTGCTCTTCTTTGTCCCCCCCCCCCTCCCCCCGCGGCCCATCTTCTTTCCCCGTTTTTGTTGTGTCTCGCTGTCGCCTCGTTTTCGTGTCCCCCTTGTGTGAGGTTACCTTTGTCTTTTTTCCCCTGGATTTGGCCGTTGTGACATCTTTCTTTTTATACTAAGACAATGAACTTTTGGCTGGTTCACCCCGAAATTGGTACATTCCTACGTCATAACAAAAATCAACGACATATACTCAGAATTTGTGGTACCACTATGCATGAATAATGATATCGGATTGGTGTATCCCCTATGTTGCCAGTGAATACCCGGTGACATGCTTTAGGTTTTTCGCTTAAACAGATCAAAATACTAAGCGTTTCTGGTTACACCCGTTCTCCTCATCGCGCTATCCCCTTATTGATTTGTAAATTATTTGGCTTGCATTTTTTGGTTTTTTCCGCACTGTGCATTAATACTCCCTTAAAAACCCATGCGAACATTCCACTCTTATCTTGTCCTACTTGTGGCAAAATAACCCACATTTGGAATAACAGGGTCTGTCTGATTAGCGAATCTCCTAACCCGCGCTTCGTCATTTACGAGTTTCCCTGACTCTTCACTTAATCCCCGTTATGAAACGCCGTGGACATAATACCCTCCATCACTCCTGCTAGTTGTACTAAATGGCTCAATAACTCATATCTTTCCTTCCTTCTAACGGACAATGAAAAAAATAAATTTGAAACTCTAATCATTTGTTATTATTTTTTTCTAAAAGTACTACATAATCTTGACTCTGAGTTATCTTTTTGTCCTGCAATCGACTAATTTATACATTCATTTATTTTATAATCAAACATTTTATTTATGTTTCACTAATAGTCTGTAAAACTTATTGAGATTGTACCAAATTTTTTCTTAGATCGACTACGAAATTAAATTAAAATACCACAAAAAAAATGTTTATTATTTTCCTTTAATACTAAGGATGAAAAGAAAAAAAATAAGAATAAACCACACCCCAATTCAAATATTATGCCCAACTTAAACAAGTCCAAAAATATATTTATGTATGAAAACAAATCACTAACATATTTACCCTTGCATTGATAGAAGAATCATATATTACCCCTAAATAAATTTAAAAAAAATTGACGCAATTAATACTATAAATTTTGTAAACTAATTTTTAACTTCCGTTAAATTGCAAGGGTATATGTGCAGCATTGATAAACGGCAGGGGTTATATGTGAGTCCTTTGATCCGGTAAGGCCAATGGAGCCACTTTTAAGAACGGAGGGGTATATACCTCTAAAATGACAAAGTGGAGAGATATATCAGACCATGGCTATTAAATATATGTTGGAAACGTATTCCTATTATTGTTAATTTATTCCTTAGATTTTTTTCTACGATTTGTTACTCTTAAATTTGTATACCTATTATAGTATCGTTTTTCTTTCTTATGTGTTAGAAGGTATCACTAAATAGTGGTGTATTATATTATAAGAAAGGTACTAAAGTTATATCATTTAGAGAAATTAATACTTTAACCCTAGACTTGATATTTAGGAATATGAGAATTTACATGTAAATTTGAATATAGAATTGGGATGAGTTTTTGGGTCTAGGATAGACCTATAGTGACATGAGTGTTGTTAGTTTTGAAATCTTATTATCGTTAATTATTTGATTAGATTGCTTTGAGTTGGAAGTTAAACGAAAGAGAAGACTAAAGTTCCAGAGTAAACTCTTATTTGATTCAGGCAAGTGAATTTTTAAGTATAGAAAAATTACAAAAGACCTGTTGAGGAAAAAACGATGCATGTGGTTTCTAACTATTAAAATTATTTTTGTTAATGGAAATATAGGTTTAAATCTGACACGGACATCTATGCACTTAATTTATGTATATTCACGTCACATGATCCTGTGAAAATAATTGATTTGGAGCATAGTTGTTACGGAATTAATGATTTCAAAAATCTGTTACATTTTATTGATTATTAGGTTGGAAATGTTCAAAGACGAAAAGTAAAAGCTACTTTGAATAAGTTGAGGAATATACCCTCTTATCTTCGACCGGTTCCATAATAGATTGTATTTTTGTATTTTTTGAAGAAAATGATAAATAAAATTTATATTTTTACGATATAATAATGACCCGCCCACTAAGCAAAGTGTTGCGCCATTTAATTGGAATACTCCAATGTCGAATAAAAATCATTTAGATGTTAAATTGACGAATAAAATTAAGTATTATTATTTATTTTTTACCTGGACGCTTTTCCCGATATTATATCACTCACACAAATATGATATACATATAATATAGAAGATGAATGAGAATATAATTTATGAATTTTACCATTACATGAGGGGGGTTTAATGATGGGCTCCTTTTATGAAGCAAATAAAATAATGAGTGATGAATATGCAAAAAGGTGTTGTAATCGTTATATTACCCCCCCATTTCATCTCTTTTATTTCTTCAGCCCACATTTTCATGGCTAAAGGAGTTACTTAATTACTCACTAAGAACTTTAATTCTTTTCCACGTATATTATGCCCCACCACTAATAATAAATAGTCGATAGAAATTTACACTACTAAAACATATATGATAGATATATCATGTGGTGTTTATATAGGATACATATATCATAATTTTATATTGAAAATTAAATTGTCACAATGAAAAATAAATTTTTAGGTTACGGCATGTATATCGCTTTTTTTAAGGAGATTAATGGCTATTACGATATAATTTACAATAACCCAACGATATCGGTAACAACTCAAGCAGCTCTGAATTAATTGAAGAGTTCAAAGCTCCACAAGAAACATCTTCTTCAAAATATAAATACTCACTTTATTATGTGATATATATATAGTTGTAGATTGGATATTATTCGGTCTCAAAATCTAGACTCTTCACAAAATCTGGTCTATGAATAAACACAACAGTTCTCCAATCTTTCTTACACTCACTTTTTTGACACTGGTTCACTCAATGTAAGTACCCTGTTGCTTTTTTTCTCCCCCTCTCCTCCCCCACACTATTATACCATCATGGGAACCTTCTTTCTTACATAAATAGAAAGCATTACACGGTTTTGAACGCATAAAATAGCACTACCAACTCCATCCAAACAAATAATTAAGTAGCACAACACGTGCATGACCACCACAAACTGCCCCCACCATAATCCAGAAAAATAGTGACACCCCAGATTATTGAAACCTCACACTAATAATTACAAGAATTACCTCAAAATAATATACATTTGATTTTTAATTTTAATATTAAAATACATAAATACCATCTATCATATAAAGTATAGAAATTATAAAAATTCTATGGTTCATATATGTTGGCATTTTAGTTAACACTATACGTTAATATTATAATCTTGTACCTCTATAAGGGCATCTTTCAAAGATTTTGTTTTTCCACAAAGTAAGCAAAGTTACAAAATATTGTAGTAGAGAAAATGTTTTTCCACAAAGTAAGCAAAGTTACAAAATATTGTAGTAGAGAAAACCTTTTTCCACAAAGTAAGCAAAGTTACAAAATATTGTAGTAGAGAAAATACATACTACTCACTTTATTCTTTATTCTTTTTCACTCTGTTACTTTTGGACTCTTTTCTCCTTTTTATTTCAATTTTGATTTTCATCTTAAATACACAGAAAAATAATTAAAATTATTCTTAACATATTGAAAATAACTTCAAATATCTTCATTTCGCCTAATGAATAAAAAAAGGGAAAATTACTGGTAAACTATACTAAGTAATTAATTAATAAGGATATAGTTTAATTTATTTACCTCCTCAATTGATAATAGTTTCATTGTTGTTTTTTTGCATAAGTAATGGGATACACCACGATTGTATACCACAGTAAGCAATTATTTATGATTTTATAGTTAAGTTTAGAGTTAAATCAATGTATTTCTCTATCCCATTACATCTCCTTTCTACTAAATCACTTCTCCACTCTATTTGACAAGTTTGAATTCCAAATTTCATAATGATTTCACGTACTATCTCCGTCTTTGCTTGCTCTCAATTTTCGTAGGAGTAACCCCACGAATCTTTCTTTTTTTTCCTTCATCAACAATGTATATGGACTATGCTCTTAGTTTTCAGATTCTTTTTTAAAAAATCTTTCTTTCTTATTTCATATTCAAGTGTGTTCAAATTATTAGAATGAACGATTTATATCATCCGGTAAGATTACCCGTGGAATGTAAGTATATAGTTATTGACAATGACTTATTAATACAAAGCTGATCAAGGCATCTTGTATGTTATTAAAATTATATGAAAATATGGCAACATCATAACTAATATATATTTAGGGGTATAGGTTTAATTTATCTTACATTATAAATTATAGTTTATTTTATTTTGCTTAATTATGTGGCGGCCCACAAAATATTATGTAACCAATGTATAAAAAACCTTATTTTCTAAATGTTGTTAAAGTATACACAATCTAATTTTGCTCTCTCCTATTTCACAATTAGTTTTCTCTTCATTTCCTCATTCTACGTTCTTTCTCAACATTTAATACTCCATATCAATTGAATTCGAATTTGGTCCAAAGTAGCAGGCATTATAAAAATTGTACAATGAGTACAAGAAAGAGGAAAGTTGTATATGAAATCAGAGGAAAATGATGTGAAGTCGGCTATGAAGAACTTTCATAATCAGTGAGGGTAGTGTCTTAAACACAAACTGAGATACAATTTTTTTGTATTTAGTTATGTCAAGATACAAAAACCATTAAATTAAGTATTATATTAGATATTCGATTGAGTAATTGTATATAGTATATGCATGTTATGTATTTTTGGTTTGTATATATATACAAAAATAGTAATTGGAACTTAGTTATACGATGGAAAATCTGAATATATGATTAAATTGTATATTCTATTAGTATAACAATTTTTGAAGTTAGTAGATATTAAGTTACATTACATATACAAAAATTGATATCTTACATGTATGTTTTAATAGTGGCGCAAAATAGGGATTTGTAATATAGATGGGAAAATATCATATGTGATTAAATATTGTATATTGTAGCGTTATATATAAAATTATCGAATATATAAGGTATTGAATATGCCTATACACTTACTATAAAAACATTTGAATAAGTGTTAGATATACTATATACAATCACAAACCTGAATATATATCTCTGTTATACAAATTCGTAAAATGCATTTTTGTACATGGATATTTATTCAATACGATTGGATATGATATTTATTGCACTCTAATTGGATGTGCATATATCAATTAAAAAGAAGTGAATACGTGTGTGGTATATACTATATACAAAAAGGTAAGTTCATAATAAACGGAAAATAATTGTGCAATGACTTTTTTTGATGGATTTTTTTTTGTGGTAGATATAGGTAGGTAAGAGCAAAAAAAAAATATTATTTTTTGTTTCAATGGATGTGTTAGGGAATTATTTTGTTTGAATTTGGACGTTATGGGCTTGAAATAGGGACGTTTCCCTAAAAATTGTGGCATTATCTTGATTTATTGTTACCATATTAGGCTTCAGTTACAAACAAACCAAAAAAAAAACTTTTTGAAAATAAAAATTGTATAAATAAAAAAAAATTATAGACAAAACTTAAAGACACCTTAAGACTTAACTATACCCAGATTATGTAATTAGGTAAACTATACACATATAAGTTATTTATCTAATAAGTTTGCCATATATTGAAATTTTCCCTTGGTTTTTAGTTTTTTGGGGGTGGCAGTATGCAGGGGGTTTGTCCTTGTTCGTTTGGGATTTGTGTTGGGTTGGTTTTTTTCTTGTTTGTTAGATTGGTTTTTGGGGCTGGTTTGGGGGTGGTTGGTTTTTTTGTAGGGTTTGTTTTGTGTGTTTTTTTTTGTTATTTGTTTGTTGAGGTGGTTGGTTTTGTCTATGGGATGGTGTTTGTTTGTTTTTTTTTTTTGTTAGGATTTTTGTTTTTTTGATTTTTTTTTTTTATTTTTTTATATTTTTTTATTTTTTTTGTTTTTGATTTATAGATTTCATATTTAAGTTTTTTGTGATCAACTAGTTATTATCTGTATATAAGTAAATTATTTTTAAAAAGTGATATAATTATGTGTATAATAAGTTTTTAAATTACAATTTTTTTGGATTTATATAATTTATAGACAAAACTTCTGGAGAGATCTGGTATATACAAAGTACTTATTCTATTTTTTCATTTTTTTGATACAGTAACAATACTTATATATGGAGATCATAATTGAAGTTATACAACATTCCCCCCCCCCCCCCCAATTTATATTCATATTATTAATCGTATATAACTTGTTTATCAATATACAATTATTTTGTATATTCTATATTCATTTATGTAATTTGTATATAAAACTTTGTTTATACATATACAAATTTTTTTATATTCAAATTGTTATATATGTACATAATGTAATTATGTAAAAAATATGGTCCAAGTTATTTGTATAATAATTTGTTTAGAAATGCACAATTTTTTTTTGTATTTACATGATTAATACAAAATCTGTTAGGATTTGTGTTATATGTGTATATAAGAATACTTTACAATCTTGCTGCAAATAAAAATTAATTCAATGTATTTACATAGGTATATAAACTTTTTATACTTAAAAAGTTGGGCAACTTTATCAGTTATTAGGCAAACAAAAAACATCATATTTGCTCTATATAGAAACTTTGCTAATTCGCTCCATGCAAACATAAAAAATGTATAATTCGCTATACATATAAAAGTGTTATAATCGCTGGCCTAAATTGTATAATTCGCTGGCCTAAATGTATTATAATCGCTGTTGGCCTATTCGATGCTTGCAATGGTATAATTAGATTTGCCATACAGTGAATCAGATTTAAAAATGTTATGTATATTGCATAATATAGTTGTTATAGCAAGAAGATTAGATATATGTTTTTTCTCGCTTATACAAAAAAAAGAACAACAATATTATACACTTCTGTTGTATAAAGACTTAGAAAAAATGTATTTCACTGCAATGTAATTCACAATTGTATAATCTTGGCCTTTTTCTTGCAGATATTGGAGTAAAATGTTGTAAATTATATAATTAAGTGTAGAACACGAAGATATCATTTTTGATGTATATATACATTTTCTATCGTTTATACAAAACAAGAGAAACAGAAATATACACTTATGTGTATAAGCGAGAGAGGCGGAGAGAGAATGGGCGAGTTGGCGAGCGAGACTTCGGGAGAGAGACGCTGGCAATATTTTTGCCAACGTTGCTATGAGCATAATTAATCAAACCCTAGCTATTCATTAATTTAGGTTATTAGTTGTTATTTTATACAATTTTCCCCTAAAAAGTTAGTGCCAGAAACAAGTGGTATGGATGTTCATAGCAATAGAATTTTTTTGAAAAAAATATTTGTGATTGTGATGTTACTTAAACTTATGGAGTAGTAAATGTTGTAACCATACTTAGGGTTATTGTTTACTATTTAATAGAAAAGTAAAATATAGTACAAATTTTTAAAACAAAAACGTTTTTATAAAAAATAAAAAGCTACATAACAAACTCTACTATACCCATAAAATGTAATTATGTAACCTATACCCATATAATGTTATTTTATAAATTGAGTTTGCCATATATGAAATTTCCCAAAAAAAAAAACCTTTTAAGGTCACCATATTTTGAACGGAAGTTGATGTGACATAAATAAATATTTTAACTAAATATGTAATTATTTTTATTGGTCCACATTAATTAGACCTAATTTCATTTGCAATCATATCCAGTGAAAGAACAAAATTGTAATTTTATGCAAATTAAAATAGGCCCTCCATGAGAAATCAAGAACCCTTTCATCATCAGATATTTAGAATTCCACTTGTTGTTTAGTAGTTATCTTAAAGTACCATTTTCTTAGTCCAAGATTATCAGATAGGCTCAAAATTTCAGATCACAGTGTTGATATTAGATGAAATATATATGAGTAAATGGTTCTACTTACCTAAAGCCTTCCACCAATATAGTTTTCCTTAAGGTTCTGCAGAGCCTCCCTTAAAGAATCTTCATCCTGATCAGAATATTTCAAGCACATCAGCCGTTGAGCTACACGGTAAATCAATTGTACGTCCTCGTACTGTCTGCAATTCACCTCCATTCTCTTCATTCCTAACGATAAGAAAAAAAGAAGGCAAAACGATCAAACATAACATGGATGTGCAATTTGCCTTCCTCAAAGCTTGGAAAATTGAAACAAAAAATGACAGGGAAGAAACGCAGATGTATCGAAAATCTCCGCCTATGTGAGTTTCACAATGTGTAGTTGGTCTCAAACTCAGGATATAAGAGTAGCACTGTGATAGTTGATGGCCACACTTGAAATCTATGTTGCTCGGACCCTTCAAAATGTCGATAGGTGGATGTCTGATACTCCAAAAGTAGTGCATTTTGGAGAATCCGAACAACGTAGCTTAAAATAGTCTAAGTTGGTGCAAGGGTGAGATGTTACTATGATGCACTCAAGGGTGTGGCATGATGGTCAATAAAGTGAATTAAGAACCATGAGGTCTCAGGTTCAAATTCAATTTTTCCTGTTTGAAAGAGAATGGGGGTGGAAAGAAATGGAACTCGCAGTGGTAAAACGAACTACAAGATCTTTCAACACAATGGCAATTTCCAAACAAGACATTCTCTCATTGCGGAAGTGAAACAAGTTACCTTCTCTGTGATCCTAGATGTGATTCTTTTGGCAGTCTCCACTACTGAACTTGGTAATCCAGCTACTCCTGCTAGCATGAGGCCGTAATGTGGCACATGACGTGACCCATCCTTCAGTTGAAACTAAGTAGAAAACACAAAGAGGAAATGAAAAATGAAGGTATAAATTGTTTATAAACCACTGAGTGATTCAGAGATATACCTTGAAGTCCATGTGGTTATTCCTCACATCAACATCAAAATGAAGAATTTTTACATTTGGATACATGGTGGATAGCGCTGATAGATTTTCCATATGAGTAGCAAATATTGAGTACCTGCAAACAAATTGGCCGTACATTGGGTTAAATTATAAAACTTGGATGTATGTATTAAATTCTGCGACCAAAATAATATTGATCCAACAGAAAGAGAGACAATTCTTTATGAAAACCTAAAGAACGTGTAGCTTTTTTTATTTCTTATAACTATGGTGTTTGTACCAGCTTGCGCCTCCCACCAGCAACAACTATAGGTAACTGTATCCACCAAAGTTTGAACAGATAGGAAGAAATCACCAAGCGTTTTTGTCTTTGCTGGAATATGAACGCAAGACCTCATGGTTCTCAATTCACTTCATTGGCCACTAGGTCACACCCTTGGGTCCAAAGAACGTGTAGCTATTAAAAACTTAAAAGAGTGACAATGTTCAATATAATAAGCTCACTGGGTAGAGAAATATCTGGACAGTGGAAATGCATCTACATTTATATAGAATTTGACATTATTATGCGGGTCACATGTCTAGGAATCTTAGAAGAGTTGATTAATCACAAAATTTAGCGCTCCAAACACCTCTTAGTAGTTCTCAGCCAATTTTCTAAGCAGAACTTGAAGTGTAAAGTTTAATTCTGAGATATAATGACATCTAGGAAGTTACAAGATGAAGAATTTTATCAGCCTACTGAACAAAAATGAAGGGAGTTTTTAAAGATATTGTCTTGCTTCTCTATAATGAAAACTTCAAACTAGTGATTCTATAAGAGGCTCAGTAAACAACCTTACAAGAAATTGTAGACGATATCACAAAATCCACTCCCTATTTCAAGGTCCGGTACAGTATTTATATTATTCAACCCTGATATTCATATACCAGATAAGAATAATTTCAAGCATAACATTCCCTTGGTATGCCTTCTGTACTTTCATTAGCAATCTTGATGGTTTCTAAATTTTTTGCTCCTTATTTGAATCCTGCTTCTAAGAAGCCCTTGAATTGGTAGTCATATCTTTTATAGCATCCAGGTAAAAGCAGAATTTAGCAGTTTGCAAGTACCAAATATTACTTCAACTTATAAAGTGAAAAATTAAAGCCTAATTTTCAAACTTTGCTGCAGTCCATACAATGTAAAATACAAGCTAACTAGTCATAGGCTTTGTTATGAAATACAGCATGTTTGGGCTAGTAAATATTTAACCATATTGCATTTAAGATTGAAATACAAAGAGGGCTTTGAGATTACGCTTTAAGTGCCAATAGATGCTCACAACAGCTCCACGCGATTGCGAGTCCATCAGAGGATGAGGTCGCCCTCCCCAGTTCATCCATAACAATCAAACTTCTGTGTACAGCAAAGGAAGTACAAAATTTTAAACTTTAGACAGACAAATCCTCATGCTAAGTCAGTGGACACATTTTGTGAAACAATCTACCTATGGGACACGTTTTGCATGATAAAAGCCGTCTCCTTCATCTCTGTCATGAACTACATAGACCACGGTTACATGAAATACTGGTGATTTCTATATTGGCTATCTCCGTAACAGGATGATTCGAATATAAGAGAACATTTACAATTTGAAGATGTCAAACTTCAGAAGAAATTTGGCAAAACTATGGTTAAGCTTTTTCACAAGTAAAACTAACTATGCATAAATACAGGAACAAAATCAATGCTATTAAAAAATATAGAACTTCCATGCAAGAATATACCATTCACAACTAGATGATTATACCGTGCTAGAATTTGATTCGAGACTGTCCATTGTTCCCATCCTTGTAAAAATACGATCGACCACCCTCAAAGTGGCAAATCGAGCAGGAATATAGCAACCAATTTGAGCAAGGATGACCATCAAACAAACTTGCTGAAGATAAGTACTTTTTCCGCTCCTACAACAAACAACATGCATGAGTTATCAGGTAGAAAATGGCACAACAAATTCATGTGAGGCAGAAAGAGCTTATCTAAGATGCATGGAAGGGATGAGAGAGGTAAGTCAAGAGGGGTTGAAGTCCCCATCATCCATTTTTTTTCTTTGCTCAGTGCTTCAATAAAAAGACGGAAAAAAACTTATGCTGTAGCTTCCCATTAAACATATGTCCAGGGATAAATCTTAATCGGGAGAAGAAGGTTCTCATTTGTTCCCTTCCCTCGTCCAAAATTTTGAAGAGTTCGACATGATGTGAAAGGGGATATGGTGTCACTCATACCGGATTCCGTGATACTCACAAGAAGAACAAACCTACACAGACAGTTTAATTTTATTAAGGAATATAATAAGGTTGCTTACATGTTTGGGCCCATTACAATAGCCATATTTGATGCTTCAGAAAGAAAGATGCCATTTGGCTGCAAAAGAGAAGTCAATACCACTTCCAAATTCAGAAATTTCTAGTATCAAAGTAGACAAAGGCCATTAACTTGCTATATCAAGATCAATTTCAAACTTCTTCTCAGATCACTAGAAGAAAGCAACATACAATGAAATCATTGTGTATGCTTTCCAGAATGGGGTGCCTTCCAGAATCAATTGCCAATGGGCCATCACCTAAGAGGGGAGAAAAATTTAAATTTAACAAATCAATTTTTTTCATAATCTTGGCATCAAGCAAGTATTGAGAGTTACGACTAAATACTCACATGTAAAACGAGCTCTAGTATATCTATCAACTGGTTTCGTTGATATAGTGTGAGCAAATGAATTTACCATCATATCTAAAAGGCACAACACTTCTGAAAGAACAGTAAGCACAGAGACATCCTCTCGTATTGCATCCATTAATGCTGCATGTTAGCATGAAAGGAAAAAATTCTAAGTACAGATAGTTCTCAAATAACAATAGGGTAAATAGAATGAAGAGTATGCCACTTGCTGAATATATTATATGCAAATACAGGTTAACAGATGCATCTTTCATGTGTTAAGCAGAATTGTCAGAGACATACAAAAACCAATATTAATACAGAAGTAACAAGCAGAAGATGCTTATCTTCCAAGTACAGATTGGAAGAAAACATTAACATCCCATCTCATTCAGAAAAACCCCTATCCTTCTAATCAGCATGTCGCTACTAGTAGTTAAGTAATGTTACTCTTGCTAAGCAACCATCTATATCATAAAGGGAATAAGTCCTGTCTGGAGCTATGCTTAGAATCATTAAGGTGCAGGGAAACCACTACACAGATCTCTACCAGGGACCAGGACAGGCAATAAGATATAAAATATCATTGGATGCTTTTACTTATCAAAATATTATTGGAAGATTTTATCAAAGATTTTGACCTCTGTTGACATATGAAAAAACTCTTTAAAAAGCCAGTGGACTTGCAAAGTGAATGGCAAAGTACTCCCTTGCCCCGCCCATAAGCTCCATGTATACAGTGATTTTGCAGTATTCTCTATTGCAATCAACTCTGATAAACCATCCACGCATATATCTTATAGGGATTTGATGCAGAATGCAAGACGAAGAAGATAAGAAGATTTCAATAGATTATTCTTTCTATTTAACCAAAGCTCTAAAGATGTCTAATGATTTTTTTTCTTTCTAAATTTAGGTTTCAACTTAAGCTGATTCGCTGAAGAATTTAGGGCTACATTATCATATTCTTGAGTCAAGGATATTATAGTAATAAGGTATTTGTATTGAGTTCATAGGAAATAAATATACCCTACTATTCTTTGCATCTTTTCAGCAATAGAACAACTAAGAATCAGCCCCACATTTTCCACTCTTATAATATGTTTATGTTCCTGATCCACTAAACAGTCATCAATCAACTTTGCCCTCTGACATGACTGAAACCACAAAACTTTAGAATAGAAGTAGTCCCGATAGTTTCATTATTTCAAAGTTCAAACACCAAAAAAGGTTTGCTGAAAAAAGATGAAAAACTATAATATGTTTAAGACATTTCTTCTTGCCCTTTGGAAGCACCCAAAGAAAATAATTTAAGCTTTATGAAGCAAATGCCTTAGTTATGAAGTCACCACTAATTTTGTCATTCTGCATGGACAAGCATTTGATTAGGTAGACAAGAGATCCAATAGCAGTAGTAGAGAAAGATGTGCATTGCACCCATCAATTTACCTTCAAGACAAAGAGCAGTCCTCAACCAGCATTCTTTAGCTGCAGACTTGTTCCTCACATTCAACTGTGAGTGAAGAAAAAACACCTCATCTATGAGCAAAGAGAAGGATAACCACCTAAATATTTGCACTTACTCTCTATTTAATTCGATTGTCTGGAACTTTTCAGAAACATTTTACACCACATAAAAGAAAACCAATTTATGTATTTCATGAGTGTAACTCATTCTCCACTACATTTGTCACTGTCCTTGCTTAAGCCTTAACACTACATTCACCAATCTATATAACTATTACCAAGCAGTGTGTCCTGACCTACCTTTCGCTATCATTGCAAATTGAAAGCATTTTACACCGAACCAGTAACTGGATTTCCTCATAAAGATTATCAAGAGGAATATATTATGATATATGTTTTGCTCCAACCAAATGGAGCCTATAGTGGATTTCCAGTAATACTCACTGAAGCAAGTTCAAGACTCGAGCAATGGACATTGTTTCCATGTTTCACGACCTGATTATGTGAAACTTGTTAGAGGAAACGAAGCAGGATGCATAAGGAAAGTTTAACTTATATCATAGCATAACAACCTGGATGAACTTGCTGGGCAGTTTTCCCTGTATGTCCTTCTGTGGAATGCTAAAGTAAAACCCTTGCCTGTTATTGAATGGGATCTTCAAGTTCGGCAGTTTGAAATCTTGACGATACTTATTTGCGAGACTGTGTATAGCTATGAATTCAGTGTGTTAAAAACTAAGAAAATGCACTAAAAAGAAATTTAATCATTAACAGAAAACTTCCAATCCACTTCCTTCACTCGTCTCTGTTGCATACCTAATTTCACAGAGCCCCAAAATTTCCACTTCCAAAAAAAAATAAAATTAAATCATGTAATATAATAGGAAAACCTTCGCTAGTGTCACAGAATGACCGTCGAGCCATATCAAGAAGCCCATCTGCTCCAGCCTTAACAGCAAAACACTGCTGTGTCCGTGCTACAAAAGGAACTCGCGTATGAAGGACATCTTCATCAATCACCTCTCCAATTCTGTGAAAGTAAATGATGCATGGATAAAATAAATATATGAACTGCTGAATGAACATAATAACACAGTTATTGTCATCTAGGAATGATCATATAATAATTAGAGAACTTAATGTATAATACAAAGAAATCACCACTCAATTTGCCACATCATAGCATCTTAATCCTTTAGCGATGAACTTTATTTTACTCTTACTTCGTTTAATTGAGAGAAACTAATTTTCAAACTAACAAAAACAGTAACCATCAAATATCCTAAATCATCATCCTAGAACTGTGTGGCAGCTAAGAAGATTGAGTAGGCACAGGAATAATTAGCTCATGGACGTTAGACGAAATTGAGGAACAGGAATCCTCTCTTTCGGCAGAACAAGAACAGAAAAAGAAGAGAGGTCCTCCTAGAGGGGAACTCTCTGAATTCTGAAAAGGGATCTCTCCGACAAGGAGGAAATCGGGGGAAAGCATCATATATCTAGGCAAATTTGAACATTACCTTTTCCTTATTGAAGTATATTTTTCATTCTCACATATGGTTTTGTACACATTTCCAAGCAGACAACTCTTGGCTTCTTTAAGAACCTGAATCACAAGCTAGTTATTGTACCAGATAGGATCCAGAAAATGTTAACCCCTGAACCGAACAATGGTGCACCTTGGAGAGTAACGGTAAAGCATCAAGAGCTGTTTTGAGAAGAATAATGCTGGATATCATTATCTGGCTCCTTCTTCCATTATCCGAAGCCAAGACTTCATTAGTAACTCTCTTTGGTTTGAAGCAGAAGTGACAAAGGACCCGATCTAGATGGAGAAGCATACATCAACTTTCTGACATGGGAACAAACTATATAGAATACGAGTGAGAACCCACCTCCTTCCTCATATGGTTACCTGTTTCTTTCGGAAACTTACGAAGGGCCTGAGACAAACCAAAGAATAGCTGTTCATTGCTCATCAACTCATCCTGGAGATTAATTGAGGGAAGTGTCAAACTAAACGAGTGATATCAGGGCCTCAAAGAATAAGAAATAATGCTTTCAAAAGCTGTAAAGCATGATAATTGTCAAAAAAAGGGTAAAGAAACCGTTTTAACACTTTCTTGAAGATAGTATATACTTGAAGGTTTTGGCTAGGTCAAATTATATCCTGATAAGCACGGCATAAAACTACAAGATCATAACTCTCAGAAAACAGTTGCCGGCTTGTTTAATGTTTATTGCAACTAAAACCCAATCAAGTAATGACCAATGTAATTGCATAATCTGCCAGCTATAGTCAAACAGCACATCCCGGATCCGTCAGTGTTAAAAACTTCTATTTCTGTAAGTAATCAAAGAAACCTCAATCTCCTCCTTCCTGTTTCAATCCTTCTTCTTTTTTTTCACCCAAAGCAGCACAAGCATATTATTAAATAAAGCCTCTTTTCAGAGAAGGCTTCTTCTCAATAAAATAATTCTTCTAGAGGAGATATAACAAACAATAACTATGCCTCAATTCCAAACAAGTTGGTGTAAGCTATATTATCCTGGAGTAGATATAACGACAATAGATAAATTCTTAAAGCAGAAAATTACTAGACAAAAGTACCATGTAAAACATGAAATTTTTCAGGAAGGAAGTTGGCAAATTTTGATTTCATAACAACAGAGCATGTTATACATTCTTCTGTTGCATGTGATACATTGAAAACATACCAGGCAATCGAGTCGAGTGTTAATTGTCTCTATGTCTTTCAGAGGCTGCAAAAGATTTGCCCTCAGAAGTCTAGTCCTGCAGTGGAGTATAATCAAGCAAATTCAGCATTATGCTACAGCTGCACAACATACTGAAAAGACAGATTACGGAGCTTTCCATCCTGAGCAGAACATTGTCATGAGAACTATGAAGTTGGCTCAAGTGTGAGGGCTTTGTATGTACATGTGTCATACTTCTAATCAAAAGATAGCTAGAGGAATCATTAAGCACATATCTGACTTCTCTTTATATATAATTTGGTGCTATAGCAGGCGAAATTATTACATACCCTCCAATACTTCGAGTGAAAGATATAATACCAGTTAATCAATGAAATTATTTACATACCCTCCAATAGTTCGAGTTGTTTTAAGCATGTGGAATAAACTTCTCTTTTTGTGGTTTGTGCCCAGAAGAGAAGCGTGCATAGGCTCAATTATCTCCAAGTTCTGAACACTGCCATCAAAGATGAAGTATAAAATTTACAGTATCTACAAAATCGTACTGTAAATTCTAAACACATTCCTTTAGGATATTCTGTAACTATTTTGCTGATGTTGTTAGCGGAAATGAAACTGAGTAGCCACTACGATAATAAGTGATAGATGCAAGTTGATATGCAACTGTCACTAGTTTGGTACGAGGAGGCTACCTGGTGGAATCAATGTTCATGTGGTCAAAAGATCCATTGAAAGTAACCTGTGGAAGAGAAGATGACTTTGAATCCCAAATACTACTTTTAATTACTCAAGATACATGAAATTCTTAGATGTGCTTATCCACAAAGTGGCACATTAATGTTATACGTATTTTTAACATTTCTGTTTCTTGATCACGCAATGAGAAATCTCTCTTACCAAAGGAACTTCAAAGAATTATAGCACATGGAACTATAAACAGCGATACTAACCTTCAAAGAGCTAAAAGTAATGTCAGTACAGTTTTTTTTCCTAAGAAACGGGATATGTTTGACTAACTCACTAACCTCCCACGGCCCCATCCGCCAAAAACAGAAATGAATAGAGAAAGAAATCCTCAGTGACATGTTCTAGTCATGTACACTAAATCTGGACATAGTAAGTATCAATTAACACAATAATGTGAACTCTCAGACCTACTAGGAAAAATCGGTCAGGCCAAAAATATGCAAAAACATGATCTGAGACATTCTTCTTGCCGCAGCTACAATAATCACAACCAAATCAGGATTTATTGGTGAACGAGGTGCAGTTCATACTTCTTTCAAATTCTTACTCTTCACTGTGGTGCAATTTGATGGCCAAAACAATTGAAATCAATAGTTGTTCTATGCAAGGCTTTAATCATTTTGCATGGTAAAATTATTCTTGCAGTATACAAATTCAATAAATTGAAGTACTCTGTATGTTTTCTGCTCCTATTTGATCCTTTCATGCATGAGAAGTCATACATACCAGCAAAGAGTGATTTGTTATAATAACACCTTTCTCTGCTTCGATCCTGCACATTATGTATGTGCCATGTGTATTAATATCCGGAAAAAAATCAAGTGAAACAAGAGGCAGTTATCCTCTAAATCGTTAGCATCTTAATATGCCGAAAAATAATCTTGTTTTGTTACACATATTGGTAACATAGTTCATAGATCGACAATATATTTCCTTCAAAGTTCAGAATATTAAATTGACATTGGCAGTGTTACAAGGGTCTATGGTTGTAGTTGATACAAAATATAAATTGAAGAGAATCTGGAGATCTGATGCAAGTGATGTGCAGTAAAATCTTGTTGTAGCTCAACAGAAATCGTGCTATCAGATGACCTCTTTGTTACAACTCTTACCAGGCATCAAATTGTGTCAGTTTTTCATAAAAGCTAATGAATGGAAGTCTTCAGATTACTCAAGGTAGTCTGTATTCAACAAAGTAACATACTAACATGAGGAAATTCAGATGTTGAAAGAGCTAAGGATGAGATCTCAAAGTCTTATGTCGATTGTGGAACACCACAATGTTACTCATTTGTGGAGAGAATTTTAGCTCCCTGCACTTGTGCTTAGAGGACATAATTGTTGACTTGGACTTGCTCTTTTAGACGCTGACAACTTAATCCCAAATAGTAACTAACTGAGATCTATACTAAATGTCCATTCCTGAACTTAGTGGCTCAAATTGCAAACTTATGTATCAGAAAGAGCATTGGTGAGACTCTTATAGCAAAGCCAATTCAGTGTTTGTACCTATCAGAAATGGATATCAGTGTTGTCGCAAACTGTTCTACAAACTACATTACAACTCCCAAGACATGACTAAAAAACGTGAAATTTTCATTCAACATGCAAGAAACATAGATGAAGTACCGCGTCCAATAAATTGGAAGTCACCATAGCATCATACCACTTGATAGTTGCAGCTGCTGCAGCCAAGCACAAATAGTATTGCTTGTAGTATGAATCCAGACCAAGAGCAGACGGTTCCTTAGCAGCTAAACCTTTAACCAGTACAGCTCCCTTCAGAATGTATTAAAGTTTGAAGCAGTGTCAGTGTTTAAAACTCATTAAGGCATATAGTTCAAAGCCATCACAATTTAATGGAGAAGCAGTCACGCCAATACCCTGGTATCATCAAAGCAACCACGGGCCATTATAACCTGTATACATCAACATAAGCATATGTTTTTGACTTCTAAAACATTTTAATCACGCATTTTATCAAAACAGAGCCACCAATGTGTAGAGGAAACTTACCTTTTTTGTGGAGGAACAAACTCTGTCGGCCAGTTGTGAGACTCCGACCATTCCATCCGCCGCCAGTTTATTGGGGGAAACAATGATCACCATAGGTTCATAGAACTGTAGTAAAGTCTTTGTATTTTGATAGGAGCTGCTAGTCTCTATATACTGAGAAAGATGCAGTGATGCTGATCTCAAATCAAATGCAGCTACTCCAACCTGCCGATAAATTGCTATTACCAGTTAAGATATGAAACTCCGGCAAAGCATGGTTTTCTTTTCTTTTCAACTCTGAATTCTTAATAAGTTCTTACCTTTTTTATAAGTAATATGCATCCAAAGAACTGGCAGAAAAACAACAATGTCTTTTTGAAAGTTAAGGAGACAAATTTCACTAGAATTTATGAATAACTTGGAAATTCAACTTTTTAACTGAATTAACATCTCAAACCGACTTGCATCCAGGGAACCTTAGGCACAGATTCTTTCTTTAGATGCAATTCACCCGAGTACTTACTGGGTTTCCTTTGAAAAAGGAAAAGAAAGTGTTAATCCATTTAAGTCAACAAGAAAAAATGTAGAGTGAAGCTTCACCCAGGGAAGCAGCGTAGACTTCTTTTAGCTGGTTCCATTCGAGATTATTTTAAGCCGTAAAGTTCTGAGGAACTACAATAAATGGTCCATAGATTCAACTAAAGCTAGAAGCTACTTAAAGAATTAACTAGAATGCTACCACAAGATTAACAAATGTCTTCAAGACGAAGGAAAATACTAATGTTGATGCACGCATTTAAGATGAGCAAATGTGAATGCAGCAGCCAAATGTAGAAGAGAGAAATAATTATAAACTTTTCTTTGTTTCCTCCATGGTATGAGTACTCACTAAGGAACAAATTATGGTAATGCATTCATTCATTAATTGGACAAAGTTACTCCTTTCACCCCAATTTATATGACAGACTTCACATTTTAGGATCTCCAAAAAAATGTTTATCATCATTCCACTGATAATATTGTTAATCCAACTTTCAAGAACTCAAATTTAGTTACCTTTCCAAATTTAAACTTTAGTGTGGGTAGTTCACTATTTTACATATCAAACTAATTTCTCAGTTATTAATTTGATTCTTTTTCTATTATACTAGTCAAATTCAACATTTTAACCTCAGTCAAAAACCATCTTATGAAGTGCCCTGTATACCCTGTATAGAGTATATCTTATTGTTTATTGTAAAGACCTAGATAGATTGGGAGGATCTGGTCTTTATCAAATAATAAGAGCCTTAAATCAGTGCAACTTAGTGCTAGGAGAAAGGACTTGAGGAGGATTAGTATGGTTCATCGCATCAAATGTGATTGACCTAAACGTTTGCAAATATTTCTGTAATTTCAGAACCTTCTTTTTCACTAGTTCAGTAGCTCACACTTCAACAACAGCAGTCTAGCAGGCTACATCTTGATTACCTCCATACATCAGTGAATATCACATTATATAACCACATACCCAGACATAGACTTGAAATTAAGCATATTCTTCAAATTTGATAAACTCCAAACTATCAGTATATCATGACACGTATAAAACTGATGACCTGCTCTTACCTCTGAATTACTTCAACACAACAATAAATTTCAAGATAGAACAGCCACATATTCTCTAACGGTATGCCTAAAATGAAGCATAATCCAATCCCTTCTTCGAATTTGAGAAACTCAAAGCTATCATCGGACATGTGCATCGTATTTATCCATTTCTCAAAATTCACAAACAATTAAGCTATAACACATGTGTTTATATACATGATATAAACACTCTTAAGGTCAGAAAACTACACATATTTTAAGAAAAAAAGAAGTTCAAATTGCTAGTTTCTACATTGCAAAATAACATCTATCTATTCAAAAGAAGTTCAAAAATGCTCGTAATACATAGCCAGAAATGCACTTAGAAAAAACTAAAATAATATCAACTTTGTGCATCACATCGCGAAATTTGCACCTGTAATTTAAAAGAACACGTTCAAATTTGCTTGTTAAGTTGTGAAATTGCCCCTATTCATTCCAACAAAAAAAGGGTTCAAATATGCTCCTTATACATCTCAAAACTGCACAGCTTCGTTCAAATTTAGGTTCCTATTCGCTGTTAACATCCCGAAATTCCATCTGTTTACTCAAATGAAGTTTAAATATGCTCATTACTAACAAAATTTCACATTCAATCAGAAAAATGTTCATAATATGCTTGTAATACATAGTTCAATAGCACCTATTCATTCAACAAAGAAATTCAAATCCTCTCATCAGACATCACAAAATTGAACTGATTCATTCGAAATCACACATTGAACATCGTGAAATTGCTTCTGTTTACTCAAATGAAGTTCAAATTCGCTCGCCACTTAGGAAAACATCTTCATTCAAAAAAAAAGTTCAAATTCATTCATCATACATCACAAAATTGCACTGCTACATTCAAAATCACACATTAAACATCACGAAATCGCATCTGTTAACTCAAATGAAGTTCAAATTTGCTCATCACTTACGAAAACACCTTCATTAAAAAAAAAAAAGGTTCAATATGCTCGTAATACATCGTGAAATAGCACCTATTCATTCAAAAAAACATTCAAATTCACTCATCGTACATCGCAAAATCGCATTGATCCATTCAAAATTAACTTCAAATTCGCTCGTTAAACATTCGAAATTACATCTGTTTACTCGAATTTTGCTGGTTATACATGTGATGTTCATCAAAATTTTCTGTTTTATGATGTTAATTCGGATATCAACACATGAAAATACACAAATGCGGAGAGGAGAAGATAACCTCCTTGGCTCGGTTCTCAATGAACCCGACGACGAAGCTTGATCTTTCTCCGGCGTCTTCTTCCATTGAACTCAAAGCACTCAGCTTCTGAACAGTGAGCAGTGGTGAAAAACGTGACTTCTCACATTCGCGCCAAGTTATATATCGAGTAGCAAGTTTTTACCCGACTGCCCCGCGTTATTGAGTAGTGTTTATATCCACTTTTATTTTGAATGTGGTGCTTTTATTGGCGATTCATAATTTTAATGGACATAAAAAAATATAAAAAATATATAAAATATATATACATATGAATTGAAATCGAGGAAGTAAAAAAATTGTGGATCAAAATATTTTTACCTATAATCTAATTTTGTGCACAAGTTTAAGAAAAAATTATCTTTATGAAGAATGACAATGAATATAAGAAATTAAGTTTAACCCATAAAAAAATTCAAACCATCATAATTAGAAAATTACTTTTTCGTCTCATTTCTTCAATTAATATGAAATTCTAACGACGTATTTATCGATAAGAGTGAAGAATTGCACCACAAAATCATAATTTTCATTCATAATACTATAATTTTTAAAAATTAACTCGCGCCGTCTCTTTGCGTACCACTTAATACTTTTTATCTCTTCATTTTATTAACTAGCTAAAATACGTGATACTAAGTTACAATGCTCGTGTTATTATCCTTGTTTATGTTATAAAAAATAGTAAAAATAAATAAATCAACTATTAATTTTATTCATAAAAAATTTAAGTGAAAATTATTTCTTTTACGTATGAGGTTAATCTTTTTAAGTCTCTGTCTTTATATAAAACCACGTATATGGTCCTTCATATATATACTGAAAAAATGATTTTGATGACATTTATTCTAACCGCTTACCAATAAGTAATCTCTTAATTGCTTATTTTTAATGATAGCATCATTCATTTTTATTTTTATCCTATTTATTATCCTAATCTATACTAAAGAAAATGATTAACATTAATAAATGATGATATCGATCAAGGGAAGCACAACACTCGTTCTTGAGGCTCTTATTTAAGTTAATAGATGCTTTTCGATTCTTTTGATGGTTATCGTCACATTACGAAATTTGATAATAATAGATGCTTTTCATTTCTTGGATATGGTCATATTACAAAATTCGTATTTTAACGGGCAAAAAAAAATTACTTTTAACTAAATAATTACAATCTTCAACTATGTCTGATTATATACTTATATATATTATATATATATATATATAATTAATAGGTCCATAAATTAGAGTGGTACAAACAAAAGAGACAGGTTGTTACATTGCATGGCAAGTTGGCAACAAGTCAAATAATAGCCCCACTTCATTGACACTCCCTCAATTTATATTTTTTATTTATGTAAAGACAAAAAGGGTTTTATTTAAATAAATAAATTGTTGTTGTAAAACATGCCACATGGGCCCAAAAACAATGTGAATGAGTTGCCATCAGCAACTAATCACTTTGCCCAATAATGGCCAAAAGACACATCACTTGGCCAATAATGGCCAAAAGTGATACATAGAAGTCATGGATATAATAAGCCATATATAAAGGTTATACAATAGATAATACATGTTATGAAATAATATTCCTTATATTTTTCCTTCTGTTAGTATATAATTTTAGTATAGTGTGTTATTAACAGTTATAAGCACGAGTCTCTTGCCAGTTCAAAGAGGTAAGTAAAGGACTTTAAAAAGCCTCGAATGGTATAAAATTCCTTTTCTTAATAATGTCTAATCTCTCTTAAACTTGAATTTCTGCCTAGACATATCGGGAAAAAAAAAGCTATCTATCATGGGGACTCGATGCAGGAATTCAATCTTGATGCGATGGGTTATAGCAGACACCCATCCAAGAAAATAAGCAAAGCAGCGAATCAAAACCGTGCTAAGGGAGATGATTATATTTCTCCGTCCTCACCTTGATGAAGGTTTGAAATTGGAAAATGGAATATCTCACTGTTAAGATCATCTGGTATTGTGGAACAATTTTAAAGATAGATATGACCACCTGAAGTTGGTCCGTCCTCACAGACACGTTTAGGGACTGGATCACAGGGAGACTTCAAGATTTTTAAATCTATCAGTGGAGGTATAACTCTTCCATGATTTAAAAATTATCTTCCACAATAAAATTATGTGGCGAAAAGATCACTGACCATGATATGCTGGAGAAGAAAAACGTTTTCAATTTCCCTTGCCCTCGATATGCTTCTCTGCGCAGCAAAGCAATATCGAGACATGGGAATTTAAAAATTTAAAAAAATATTCTAAATTAATTTCAATCTCCTTTGTTGCTGAAAAACATAATGATTTACTGATGAAAAATCATGAAAGTCGAAAATACTGGTTCCTATGCCATTACCTGAGTAAATACGGCAAGATTTTTCACCACATTAGGCGTGAAAACAAAAGCGTCGTGGCACCGGTCGTGGCCGTGGTCGTGGGCGAGGGAAGAAATTTCAATAATGGTGATCGTTCTTGCACTCAATAATTAACACTCAACACCACAGCATGTATAAAAGAAGATGAAAAAAGATGTTAGTGCAAAAGAAAAAATTCAGAAACAAATGTTTATAGATTATGATTGTGGAGTGAAAAGGACATTTGGTCAAGTACTGTAGTTACGCCAAGGCACTGGTTGAGCTATATCAAGCTTCCCGAGGAGGTGGAAAAATAAACGCCTGAAGCCAACTTTATATCGAAGATTAATATTGAACCCATGCATCTAGATGTAGCGGATCTTTGAGAATCCCGAAGAACGATCAGATACACCTGATAGGTGATGGATCTGTAGTATATAAATATATTTCCAAATTTCGTGTTTGTATGAACTGTATGAATATGTTTCCCTAGACTTGTAAATAACTAAAGGTTGTGTAATATTTTGTTAGTAATAATAGTATATGTTTATTGCGTTTATTTCTTTTAACTTGAAAGTATATGGATACCTCAATGGATCATCATAGATATTTGGTAATTGATAGTGGAACAAACGGCCGCCAGATTCAAAGATGGAGAAATACTCTCCTTACTTGAATTAGAAGAAAAGCAATGTTTAGTACATTTCTGGTAATTCAAAACTTAATAGAAGGTACCGGAAGAGCTACTGTATTCTGCCTAAAGGGAGACAAAACTCCGTCATAGAAGATGCTTTGTTCTCTTCTAAATCCCCAAGAAACCTGGTAAGTTTTAAAGATATTCGACGAAATGATATCATGTTGAGACAATAAATGACAATGAATGTGAATATCTTGGGTATTACCAAGATTGTCTCAGACCAGAATATGTGTTGGAGAGAAGATAGAATTATTAACTTTATATCTGGTTTATTATTGCAAAAATAAGTACGATTGAAGCCACTCTATTCGTAAACCAGAAGTTTACTGACTTAAGCTTTTGTGCTTTTTTGGCACGATGATCCGAAAGGTCATCCTGGAATCAATAATGATAGACGAATCATGAAAACTCAAATGGACATCCATTTTAAAGAACCGAAGATTCTTACAAATGATGGTTTTCATGTGTGCTTGTTGCAAAAGGCCAAATGATCACTAGGCCAATCACCAATAAAGGTTAACATTGAATCCCTCATTTTTAGAACGAATACATGGGTCTTATTGTGGGACCTTATTCACCCATTGTGGGTCGTTTAGATATTTATGTTCCTAAATAGACGCATCTTCAAGATGGTCTCATGTGTCCTCTTATCATCTCGCAACTGGGCGTCGTTGCAAAATTTATGGCACAAAAATACGATTAAGAGCGCCAATTTCCAGATATCCCATTAGACAATTCGCCTCGATTAATGATGGCGAATCACATCAAAAGGCGTTTGTGCTTTTGCGTATCGGTGGGATAAAGTTGTGAACATCAATGTAGTCATGTGTCATACTAAAAATGCATTGGTGAGTCATTTATTAAGCGATTTACAATTGATAGCCAAGACCGATACTTATGAAAAAGTGAGTTACATACAGTTTGGCGGTCATGCTATCGTACATGCAGCATCACTTGTCGTTCTAGACGACCATTAAATGAATACTCCCATCACAATTAGGTTTGCATATGAACCAAAATATTGCTCATCTTCGAATTTTTGGAGGTGTTTATATGTGCGGGTAGCACCACTCAGACGCACCAAAAAGAGGGGCCCTCAAGAAGGTTAGGCATATATGTTGGGTTTATTCACCCTCCATAATCGATACCATTGAGCCATGGCGGGAGGAGATGTCTTCACTGCAAGATTTGCATTGTCGATTCTGATGAGAAACAAATTTCCCGAAATTAGGGGGACGAGAAAAACGAAACTTAAAAGGGAAAATTGACATGGAAAGTTTAATTCCATGATATCATTTTGATCAACGCATCACCAAGTGTGTGAACAAGAGGTGCGTCCAGAAGATCATCCATTTGCAAAACAATAGCAAATCAAATGCCAGACGCATTACTGATTCAAAAAGGATAACCAAAATCACATATTCCCTTTTTTTTTCATGCCAGTAAATGTGCCTATCTGAATCGACGTCACGGAAAGGGACCAATCTCAAGTGTCATAGCTCGAATCACAAATACACTTGAAGCGTGGTTAGAACCATTGGGTTCAAAAGATAAAAATCCTGGAAAAGCAGTATAAAAAATACAATATAAAAAAGAATCTACGAAGACAAATTAAGATCTGATAATCCTGTGATATTCCTGAAGAGATCAGTGAACCCGAGAGAGACTCAAGTAAATGTGAAGAAAACTCTCACTACGTTCTACGGTGATGAGATAAGCTGTAGATCGATTCAAAAATCATAGTGGATAATGTTTTCGCATATGAGTTGCAATTAAACATTATAAAAGGAAATGAGGACTCTTGAACCTCTATCTGTCGGAAGACTGTCGACAAAGATGTGATTGGCCCAAAAGGGCCAAGAGCAAATTCCATCAGAATTAAAGTCACTTGCTAAGCATGAGGTTTTTGGACCAGTAGTCCCAAAACGCCTAGTGAGTTAAAACAATTGGTATAAATGGTCTTGTACGAAACGAGAAATGAGAGAGGAAAGGAGATTGGAAGATACAAGGGCTACGCCTTGTTGCACAAGCGATTCTCTCAACGACCCGGGGGGTGCGGACTATGAAGAAACATATTAACTGGTATGATGAAATAACTCTTTCGGATAAATCTCATCGGCTTTTAGCTGTACATGAAAATCTTTGAAATTCATCTAATGGATGTGGTTACAAGCTTACCTTCAGGTTTCATTGATAATTGAAATTATATGGAAAGTTAAGGAAGGACTTTCCGTCTTTTACTTAACAGCCTGAAGCTATAAACTCGGAAATTGGATTCAATAGGATTACAAAGTCATTATATGGCCCTTTAAAACAATCGGGCGCATATGGTATAATCGCTTAGTGAGTACTTGATCAAACAAAGTTATATAAAAACGATTGCCATTTGTCTGTATAGTTATTAAGAAAACAACATTGGGGTTTGTTATCTTGATGTTTATGTTGATGGACATTAATCTCATTGAGCCACTTTCAGGAAGAGGTCTTAAGAACAGGCAATTGAATATCTAAAGAACGAATTTGAGATGAAAAAGACCTTGGAAAGACAAAAATTGTCTCGGACTACAAATAGAATATTTAGTAGACGGGTCTTCATCCATAATCTGCTATAATGAGAAAATCTTGAAAACGATTTTTACCATGGACAAAGCACATCCTTCAAGTACTCCAATGGTTGTCCGATCAATTGAAGTGAGTAATGGATCCATTCCGACCTCAAGAGGAGAATGAGGAACCTCTTCTGGTCCAGAAGTCCTATCTCAGTGCAATTGGGGGGACACTTATGTATCTTGCGACTGCACGAGGACCCGACATTAGCATTTTCTACTGTTAATTTTATTAGCAAGATATAGTCTCCCCCACACGAAAGACATTGGAATGGAGTTGTTAAACATATATTGCGATATCTAAGGGGAAACTAGTGATATGGGGTCGTTTATCTAACAAAGCTAGTGAAGATCTTGTGTGAGTCATGAGATGCAGGTTTATTTATCGGACCAACATTAAAGCTCGATCACAAACAGGCTATCTGGTCAACATACGGGTGCGGGGTACTGCTATATAATGGCGATCTACGAAGCAATCTATTGTCGCTTACTTCTTCCAAATCATGCTGATGATACTTAGCCCATTCATTGAAGCAAGTAGAGAATGTGTATGGTTAAGATCCAATAATGCAGTTTATCAAGAAAGATGCGGTTGACCGGTTGAAGTGTGACGTCAAGATACCCACAATACCTTGAAGACAATGCCTTGCATGCATAGGCTCAATTAAGAGGGAGGCTTATAAAAGGAGATAGAACGAAACACATTCACCAAAATTATTCTTCACACATGATCTCCAGCAAGCAATGGTGAATTGATGTGCGACAAATTCGTTCAAGTGATAATCCAGCGATTTATTGACCAAATCTTTACCAGAAGCCCTAATCTTGAGACGATGGTTCCAAATTGGAATGCGAAAACTAACCATCTGAATCGTGGTTTTAATAGGGGGAGGAAAATACGCACTGTACTTTTTTTTTCCTTAGTCTAGGTTGATCCCCACTGGGTTTTCCTAGAAAGGTTTTTAATGAGGCAGCAAGTAATGCGTTTTATGTATGTCTATATACTTACATAGGGAAAAAACATACAGGGGGAGTGGTTGATAAAACATTGCCACATGGGACCCAACAAGGAATGAGTTGCATCACTTGGCAAAATCAGCACTGCGGACAATAATGGCCAAACGAAAAATCCACTTGGCCTATAATGGGCCAACAAGTGATACATAAAAAGCCATGGCTATAAAGCATTAACATGTTGATTACAATAGATATACATGTTATGAACTAATTACTTCCTTATATTTTTCCTTCTTTTAGTTATATAATTTTAGGTACGTCTTTTATAACAAATGTAAATTTGTAGACCTAGAGAAAAATATGTTGTGGACCAATTTGATATAAGATTTGGTTTCAAACTCATTGTTTCAATTAATATGATGTGGTTAAGTGAAAACAAAAATATTGATAAGAAGAGCCTATACACAAGTTCAATAAAGTAAAATAAAGTTTGTGGTAAATACATATTCGTGCTATATGCATAAATAATATTTATAAAATAAATTTGAGTAACACATTTGTTACATAATTAATTATTTTGACTTAATCACGTGATATATGTAGTTTTCTTTTTTAACTTTAATTTAGAACATTAAAATCAAATAATGTTGTATTTTTTACTATCAATTGGAGTGGAACTAAATGATTTTTATGTAATTGAAATTTACAATATTAGCAAACGGATTGAAATGTATTATGATAAAACTAAAAATCAGAATTAAATTTTTGAAACTATTAAAAAATGTTTGAGAAAAAAATAAAACAAGAATTTAATTTGTGTAATTATAAAATTGCTACAAACCATGAAAAAAAAAGATAATAGAGATTTTTTTTTTACACCAATGCTATATCTTGGTGTGAGATTTTCTTTTATAAATTTAAATTTAATCGAATTTTAATAAGATAAATAAAAAATGAAAAAAATTAAAATGATATAACTATGTATAAAATATAAATATAATTATTATGTATCAATGTGGGAAAATAAAAAAAGCTGCTCCATAAAATGAGCAAACAAGATATGATATATAACGTTATATTCTCAATTCAAGTTTTTTCTCCGAAAAATAGGATTTCAATCAAGTTTTAGTGAGAATATCAAGCATTAAATAGGAAAATAAAAGAAATAAAAATAATTAGAATATATACATTAAATATTTTACGTGTTGATAAAATGTTAAATATTTTATGTGTTGATAAAATAATTAGGGTATATATGTTAAATATTTTACGTTAATTAATCAAAATATGATATATCAATTTTTTTATATATTTGAATTATAAATATAAATAGCATACATAATCAAAATATAATAATAACAAATTGCTATATAAAATAAAATAAACAAGATGTGATGTATAATTATTTCACTTTCAAACATGAAATTTTTCAATTTGAATTTAAATTTACTGGAATTTTATCGATAAAAAGTAAAAATATTAGGTACAGTATAAGTATTTTGTGAGTTGGGACTATGTTTTTTCTATATAGAACACCATTTACATATACATACACGTGTATAATAATATAGTAGTAATATATATAGAAAAAATATATATCGTCAGAGAAATTTGCTTCTTCGATCTGTAAGTTAATTACTTCATGTATTAATTTTCGGTTTGTTTTTATAATTCTGATGTGTTGAATTCAACAATATCCCAATTTTCGACGATTTTTTGGGTTTGATTTTGGTGTTGTTGAGATCCGGCGAAAAACTTAAGATCTTGCCGTTTTTTTGCTTCAATTCAATGCAGAAGTTGTTGTTTTTTTGCAATTAATTGAAGTTTTGAGGTCCGATCTTGTACTTGTTAGCTCGATTTTGAAGTTTGATTTAGCGGAATTTTGTTAGGATTAATTAGGGTTAGGATTGTATTGAGTAGTTAGATGGCTTCGAATCCTCCATTTCTAGTGGAGGATCAGACGGATGAGGATTTTTTTGATAAATTGGTTAATGATGATGATGATGATGATGTTGGTTTTAAGGTAGCTACATCGTCAACGGGTTTGGTTGCGGGTGCGAGTGCGAGCTCGGTGTATGATGATGGAAATGAATCTGACGAGGTTAAAGGCTTTGCTGATCTCAGTATAAGTGATGATGTCGATATTGGAGTTGAAACTGGGAAGAAGGAAGGGGAGAAAGTAGATAAAAGTGATGATAGCAATGCTAAACCGGGTTTGGTAGTTGAGAGGAATGGAGAGAAGAGTAGTGATTCTTTAGTGTCATTGACTTCTGTGAGGTCAGATGGATTACTTGAGTCCAGCAATGGTAATTTGGAGACTGAGGTAACTGATGGGTAAACGGGGAAATCACGCCAGTGGACTCGAGCAGATTAGGGTGTGTGAAGGAAGTTGGATGATGCTCCATGATATCCGTTACAAATGATGCTTCTGGGTTCGGATCCTACATGGACTTTTTCAGTGAATTGGGTGATAAAAACGGTGATGCAACGGGAGATGTCGGTGAGAATGTGAATAAAGGGTCAATTTCGCCAGCGGAACAGGTTCATGACAAAAAACAAGTTCATGAAACACAGTATTTGGAGAATACTAGTTCGTTAACACAGGGTCAGGATAGTTACGCCCATGATGCTACCACAGAACAAGTTGCAGATGGACACGATCTAAATAGTAGTCAGTATTGGGAAAATCTTTATCCAGGATGGAAGTATGACACAAGTACTGGGCAGTGGTATCAGGTTGATAATTATGAATCAGGAGCTAATGTACAAGGAAGTACTGATTCTAGTTTGGTTTCTGATGGAACGTCAGAGGTTTTGTACCAACAGAAAGCTGCTCAGTCTGTTTCTGGTAATGCAGCTGAGAGTGGTACAACTGGGAGTGTCACTAATTGGAATCAGGGTTTGCAGGTAAACGGTTCTACTGAGAATGTGACAAACTGGATCCAGGCTAGTGACAATACAAGCGCTGTGACTGACTGGAATCAGGTGTCACTGGCTAGTGATGCAGGTGGTGTCACGACTGACTGGAATCAAGCCTCACAACTTAACAATGGGTATCCGTCACATATGGTTTTTGATCCTCAGTACCCTGATTGGTATTATGATACAGTTGCACTTGAATGGCGCTCTCTGGAGAGCTACACATCGTCTGCTCAATCAGCTGTTCAAGGTGAGAGCCAGCTGGATCAGAATGGTTTGGCTTCAGTGCAGACTTCCTCTTACAATAATGATCAAAGGGATTACGGTGCATACGGGCACAATGACAATAGTAGATTTCAAGGGTTTAGCAGCAGCGGAGGAGATTACAACTGGTCTGGCACTTTAGGTAATTACAATCAGTATAGCTCAAATATGTCACAAAATGAAAATGCTGCAAAGAGTAACCATATGTCAGAATATAGTGGGAACCAGCAATTAGAGAAGCACTACAACCAAGATTTTTCGGCAAGCAGTCATTTTAATAGTCAAATATCTAATCATTATGAGGGAACAGTTCCATACAATGCAAAAGCAATTCAAAATCAAAATGACCAACGTTTTCTCCCTGGTGGGGGTTTCAGTCATCAATTTAGTCAGCCAACACTCCAGCAACATGAGCAGAAGCATGCCTCAAATGATTATTATGGGACTCAAACTACAGCCAATTATTCCCAGCAAGCATTTCAGAGTAGCCAGCAGTTTGGTCATGCTCCCACTGTAGGAAGATCATCTGCTGGCCGCCCACCACATGCTTTGGTTTCTTTTGGTTTTGGTGGAAAATTGATTGTGATGAAAGATTATAGTTCTTCTGGAAACTCATCCTTTGGAAGTCAGGTTTGTGTCAATTATTTATATTATTTTTGTCTTTCCCCAATGTTTTGGGTTGCAGTACTCTTACTGATGATTGGAAGTATTTGTGCATGGTTGCTAAAGAATCCTGTAGGAGGTTCAATATCTTTGCTCAGTTTGATGGATGTTGTCTCTGAGAGAGTTGACAGTTCAAGTCTTGCGATGGGGACATGCGACTATACCCGAGCTCTGTGCCGACAATCATTCCTTGGTCCACTAGTTGGTGGTAGTCCCAGTATCAAGGAGTTGAATAAATGGATGGATGAGAGGATTTCAAACTCTGAATCTCCTGACATGGATTACAGGAAAGGCGAAGTTTTGAGGTTGCTTCTGTCATTGCTAAAAATAGCATGTCAATATTATGGCAAACTCCGTTCTCCGTTTGGTAGTGAGGCTGTGTTGAAGGTAAGATTTGAAAATTTGTAGGAGTAACATGCCTGTATATAGTTATTGATTATTTGTTTAAACTTTCAAAATGAACTGTTGTTTAAATCAAGCTCTGGTCCAACTAAGTACAGTTTTATTCACTGCCTTCTGTTTTCTGTTTGTGTTGCCTTTTTAGGCATATAAACTCCTTTCACTCATATTGCCCATTGGTATCTCCATCTAACCTGGTCTTGCTTTAGTTGGATTCGAAAACTTATGGTATCAACACATTCTAACTTTTATGGTTTCTTATGTGTCTTACATGTTTTGGGTCTAACATATCCTTTGTAATTTCTATATTTTTATTGTTTGACTTGATCACCTACGGGGTGGTGCATCTCCCCCAAGTTTAAGAAATTCAACTGGCTTCTCTTCCCTAAATGATGTGAGCATTGGATAGAAAACAAGAAAGAAAATCCAATAGTGGATGTTGACTGCAGTTAAACAAATAAATAGTAGTGGTAGTAGTAGCACTGCCCCACATATAATAACCAAGAGAGAAGAAATTATAATTAGGAGCTCGCATCACCATGTGAGCAGAGCTATGAAGTAGGTTAGATATTGGGCTCTGAACTCTGGAGGAATTTGGGGGGATGTGTTTCTTTGATTTAAACTACAGAAATACATGAAGCCTTGAGTCAATTGTCATTTGAAGAAATCTTTTGTTAGAATTAACACCATAGCTTGTGGTACTGTAATACCTTTTACAAACTAGGAAAGAGTATTGATGTTCTAGCTGTTACATTTTTGATGAATTTATGTAATTTATTCTCTTCACAATATTTGGCTAAACTTGCCGAAGTTTGCTAAGCTTGCTTTTTTGTGTTCCCTTTTTACCTTGTCAAAAGAAAGTATGTAAAGGTATGTCTTCCTCATTTTGTACAATCATCTAGCTTGATAGCGTGAAAAATAGTTTGTCTAATTTTATTTTAACCAAAATCAACAAACTTAGTAGCTGTTGCTAATTTGGTTCTGCTACTTTAACAGGAAAGTGATGTTCCAGAAACAGCGGTAGCCAAATTGTTTGCTTCTGTGAAGAGGAACGGGATGCAATTCAATCAATATGGCACTGTTGCCCAGTGCTTGCAGCAATTGCCTTCTGAAGGACAGATGCGGGTACAATATCTTGTGCAACTTTCTGTTCTTAGTTGTTATTTTGATTGTTTGCTAGATCAGCCAACCATTCTCGTTACTTGCTCTAGACTACGGCTTCTGAGGTTCAAAGTCTTCTAGTATCTGGAAGAAAGAAAGAAGATACAATGTGCCAAAGGGGCAAGCTGTGGGACCAGCTTCTTTTTCTTGCTGCAACAACACTTGGCTGATCATGTTGTCTAGTTCTTAGTTTCCCTTTGTCACCCAGCCTCTTCTCTCTCTCTCTCTATGTCTCAATTATACATATGTGTGTGTGTGTGTGTGTGTATTTCTATCAATATATTTTTGATTTCATGCATAATTGTAGTTCTATGTAGAAACGGTGAAGCAAATGGCACTTCAACAGTTAGCAGCAGGGTCACCTTTGCGGACACTGTGCCTACTAATTGCAGGTCAACCGGCTGATGTCTTTTCTGTAGAATCTACATCTCAAAGTGGCATGCCTGGTGTAAATGCGGTTCAACAGTCTGCACAGGTTTTGTGTTCATAACTTGTTACAAGCAGTTAGTTTCATTAGCTTATTTGCTGCCATTGACATACTCTTGTATCTTCTTTTTTAGAGTATATCATTTTGATAATCTGTTCTGCAGTTATAACCATAGTATCATAATCATCCTTTAACTTTTAACGCCTTGATCACCTTCTCCTGCGCTTGCTGCCGTGTAGCGATGATGTTGAAAGGAATGTATCATGGTCAGTTAGAGCGGGGGGCGCTGAGTATATGACGGAAGGACAGGAGCGTATGAATAATGTCACAGAAATATAATCTCTTGAGTCTTGAGCAGACAGTGGGGGTGGGCAGTCGAGTGGCTACTGAGCGGGCCCTTCTGTATTTGATCTTGTGGTCTCTTCGTCAGCTGCCAGTCTCCGTGTGCGTCGCGAGCTTCTCGGTATTACTTGCGTTAGGTGATATATCCTTGGACTCTGAAGCAGAGGCGATGAAGGGGAGGTGAAATCAGATTCAGGAATTGGAAGACGAGCGGAGATGTGCCGTCTCCTGTCGGTCTCCAGAGACTACAGAGAGTGTCCTCCCAATGTAGCAGGCGGAGGGAGACATTCGTCTAAAGATAGATGTTCACAAGGAACTTTAAGTGAGAGTACTCCAGCACTAGCGGCGGCACGCGGCGCTAAACTCGTCTCACTGGATTGTGATGAGGGTTGAGGGTATTAAGCGGGGGGGGTTGGGGCATTGGGTTAAATCACAGCACTGACAAGAAAAGAAAAGAAAAGGACTACACAAGTTCTTTGCACCCTCCTCGGCTAAGGCACAGGCAGAAGACTGCCATCCAATCGGTACGCCAGGGCAGCTCACTCGACCTAGGATGGGAAGAGACGCTCATTTGGGGGAAGTAGTAGGTACTAGGTACCAGGTGGAATAGTCGAAGTGTGTGTACGGTGGACAGCACTGTTATTTAAAAAAAGTTAGATGTGGGTATTGTTCCATCAGACGTCCAGAGTTTTGATGATGAATCAGGTGGGGTCATTGGTTCTGTCAGATGTGCAGAACCTTAATAGCTACCTTAACCATGTTGATTGTTTGTGAATGTTATTTTGTAGTCCATCTTTATGTTTTGACATATTGAGCTTGGTTGTTTTATTACTTAACACCATAGATCGTAAGTGGATCCCTCTTTTTTTTTCCCGTTTCCTTGGAGGGAGTTATGTCTAGACTCTAGATGTTGAGTTTAAGTTTTTTTCCTCCCTACTTTATTGAAGTTTTTAAGATAAACTTTCTTTGGATTATTACCTTATTTTGATTTCTTCTCTTTGTCCTAGTTTGGTGCTAATATCATGCTGGATGACTGGGAAGAGAATTTGGCTGTTATTACTGCAAACAGAACGAAGGATGACGAACTGGTGCTTATTCATCTTGGCGATTGTTTGTGGAAAGAGAGGAGTGATGTATGTCTTGTGCCATGTTTTTATGTTTATATTACTCTCATTCAGTGGATTGCGTTTGGTTTTGTTGTCTGCTTCTTACATACATTCTTGAAAAAATGATATAGATTGTTGCTGCACACATTTGCTATCTGGTGGCTGAAGCAAACTTTGAGCAATATTCAGATACTGCAAGATTGTGTCTTGTGGGTGCAGATCACTTGAAATTCCCACGAACTTATGCTAGTCCAGAGGCTATTCAGGTGCTGCTGACCTCTAGTTTTTGTGCATTTTTAGTCATATGAAGAAATGTGAAACATCTTGTGCCATAACCAGCATATTCTCATGTTATGTGCTACTGGTTAACACGGGTTTATCGCTTGACTGATTAAATGCTTGTATTGACAGAGGACAGAGATTTATGAATACTCAAAGGTGCTGGGGAATTCTCAATTTATTCTCCCTCCTTTTCAACCATATAAACTTGTGTACGCACACATGCTAGCTGAAGTTGGGAGGATATCAGACGCATTAAAGTAAGATACAAGTTTTTGGTTCAGCAAGTTACTTGAGATCCTTTCAGCTGGTTCCTTAACATTTTTAATTATAGGTACTGTCAAGCATTGTCGAAATCACTTAAAACTGGCCGAACCCCTGAGACTGAAACACTGAGACAGTTAGTGTCGTCTCTTGAGGAAAGGATTAAAACTCATCAACAGGTACCTCTCTATCCTCTCACTCATATATGTTGGATGATTGTCTCAGATATATTTATTTGTGGAACTTTCTGCATACAGGGAGGGTTCTCCACAAATTTGGCTCCTGCAAAATTGGTTGGTAAATTACTGAATCTTTTTGATAGCACGGCTCATCGTGTTGTTGGGGGCTTACCACCGCCAATGCCAACAAATGGCAGTTCCCAAGGGAGTGAACATCATCATCAGTTTGCGGGGCCTAGAGTCTCAAGTAGTCAATCAACCATGGCAATGTCATCACTGATCCCCTCATCGTCTGTGGAGCGAATAAGTGAATGGGCAGGTGATAGCGGTAGAATGACAATGCACAATAGAAGTGTTTCAGAGCCTGACATTGGAAGAACTCCAAGACAGGTGGCTTATCCTGATTTTTTGTAAATATTACGTTGCCTGGATCTATCCTGTCTGGTTTGAAAAGAGGGGTTTGTATGAATTTGTGTTGGATCAGGTTGACTCATCAAAGGAAGCAAGCTCAAGTAACACAGGAAGCGATGCATCAGGAGCTGGCGGGACATCACGGTTTCGTTCGTCGCTTAGCTTTGGTCCATCTTCTTCCAGAAACTGTTGGATTATTCTCAACCCCGTCAAGCCGCAGGTGAGAATATTTTATTTTTTCTCCTCATCTTTGTCGTTTTCTAGATTGTAGTCCTCACAAAATTTGATGTCGACACTTTTTTCCTTTTGTCTCTTGATCCCTTGTAGGCGAAATTGGGTGATTCAAATAAATTTTATTATGATGAAAACCTTAAAAGATGGGTAGAGGAAGGAGCAGCACTTCCTGATGCGGAACCACCCCTTGCACCCCCACCAACCGCTGCTGCTTTCCAGAATGGAGCACCAGATTATAATGTGAAGAGTGTATTAAAAAATGAAAGTTCTATATGCAGCAATGGGTTTCCGGAAATGAAGAGTCCAACTTCTGCTGCTGATTGTGCGGGAATCCCACCTCTTCCGCCTACCTCCAACCAATTCTCAGCTCGTGGTCGTATGGGTGTCCGGTCAAGGCAAGTGATTTTGGCATGATAATTATTTCCGATGATATGATTTGACCAGTAGACCTATAAAAAAGTGGACTAATAGAGACCTAATATGGTTAGTGCCATCTTTGGACAAGCTGTAAAAAAAGTTATCACCCATCTGATTGAACCTTTTGGGTTGGCTTAAGCTAAACAGCCCTTGTTGTACTTAGTTCGTCCGATTCTGAAAGAGGATTTTAAAATGGTGAGAGTAAATACTTGATAAAGCTCCTATGCATCAAACTAATAATTTTTAGTGTGAAAACATGCATCTGACAAGACACTGATCCCAAAAAATAAAAGTATTAAGCAGTATTTCTTTCCTCTATTAGTTATGGTGGCACCATGATAAAATTGAGTTGACTGGCTCTATAACATAAGAATCAATCCTTATCACTGAAAGTGATGCTGAAGCAATGTTTTCAAAGGTTTGAACATACATTTATTACGACTTCATATGACCATGTACTAGGGCTTTAATCTAGAAAATTTGTTGATAGGTCATTGAAAGATTTTAAGTGCGTATGATGCTCTCTCCTCTATAACTCAAAATAGAGAAACCTGACTGGCTTCTCTTCCTTCTTTTGGCAGGTACGTTGACACATTCAACAAAGGTGGTGGTAACCCAACCAATCTATTCCAGTCGCCTTCTGTACCTTCCATAAAGCCTGCTACTGCTGGCAATGCCAAGTTTTTTGTCCCTGCACCGATGTCCCCTGTTGAAGAGACGGGAAACAGTACTTCCAATGAGCAAGAAACTTCAAGTAATAGTGAGAGTGATTCAGTTTCTGCTGTTAATGGACCGATCCATTTCCCTGCACCAACATCAAGCACTGCGCCTATGCAAAGGTTTGCAAGCATGGACAACCTCTCCAATAAAGGAGCTGTTGCTAGCTCTCTATCAGCCAACTCTCGGCGAACTGCATCATGGAGTGGCAGCTTTCCTGATGCTTTTTCCCCTAATAGATCTGAAATAAAACCACCAGGCTCTAGATTGAGTATGCCTCCGTCTTCATTCATGCCCAGTGATGCTAATTCGATGCATTCCTCAACGAATGGTGGCAGTTTCAGTGATGACCTTCAAGAAGTAGACCTGTGACGCCCAACAAGATGTATATATACCAAGTTTTGCTCGTCGTCATAGTATACTGCTCGGAATCTTTCCACTTTTGGTGGTAAGCAGTGAAGTGTGGTGGTCAATGAAGATGGAATACTTTTCCCGTCTCTTATCACACAAAATATTTCTTCTTTTTTGTTTAGCTACTTTTTGTAACATCAGTTGTATGATGAAAGCTTATTTAGCTGTAGGGATATAGGTTTTTATTTCTTTTATCCCTGTTAAACACCTGCTGTTATTATAAACACAAGGGATGTGGTTTAGAGAAACATTGTACAGTTGAAATATTCATTCATTGAGGAAAGGAAACTCTCATTTGATAAAAAAAAGTTATGGAAAAAGACTGATAAGAAAATAATATATTTCTCATATTATATTTATATACTAAAAAGTGAATGCTATATAAACTGCTACTAATACATTCAATTCTATCAGACTGAAAAGAGAGCAAATGTTTGAAACATCATCCCTTGAGTATGTTGAAGCAGCAACAATGGCGGTGGTTGATAATGGCAATTCAAATACTGCCTCTCTCTTTCTCTCTTCCACACTAAATTAAGCAAATTTTTGCCGATCTCAAACGACATAAAAGCATCAATAGCAGCATATTCAACTTGTTCATACACCAATTCCTCAGCATCCCACTTACTCAATGTCACGTTCTTTGGCTTCTCCATCACTTTCCCAAGTACCTCTTTCGCCATTCTCTTCAATCCCATCTTCCCATACACTTCCTCTCCGTAAACCGACAACGCCAATCGGTTCAAATCCACAGTATTCGAAACAAACAGCTTATGATCGCGGAGCAATTTCTCCGCGTCTCCTTCAACCCCGACTCCAACAAACTTCACATTGGAATCTACAAGGAACTCGGCGAGATATGCTGGAACGCCATCTTTGTGGAGGAGTTGGAAGAGTAAGCAACGCCGTCCTACACAGAGCTGGAGAAGAGCGACAGGGTGATTTTCGTCAGGGTTGAAACAGGGCAGCCACTCGATATCAAGCCCAACTACAAGTTTGTGATGTCTCCGGCGATGCAGCTGCACAGTTTCCAGAATCCAGTCATTAACAACGACGGCATTCTTCGAAACCGTCACTTGGATTTCATCACCATAGAATTCGATTCCGTACATTTTCGCCATTGAAGAAAAAAGCAAGTATTACAAGTAAGTAAATTTTGTGAGTAGAATTCACATAATGCATTTATTTATACACGAAAAGTTTCCTAATTAATATTTTGGATTGGAAAACAAATCCTAACAAAATAGAGTAATTTTTTTTAGAAAATTTCCTAATTTGATTGTCAATACGCGCAATTAAATAAACCTAACAACAGTTTCCTAATTTGCATGTCAATACGCGCAATTAAATAAACCTAACAACAGTTTCCTAATTTTTATGTAATCAAATTAAAAAAAACATAACAACAGTTTCCTAATTAACATTTGTTTAGTTTCCTAATTTCTAAATACTCACAATTAAAAATAAGGCATAATAAATAAATGTCATTTAACTTACTTCAAATTACGCTCTGCAGCTTTGGGTGTGCACAAATAAACACTTAAACTTGTATAAAATTGAACAAATAGACACAAATGTCATACATGGCATCCAACATGAAAATTTGTGTCCTACGTGTATTATAACATGTTGGACTCATATGTCTACGTTTTCAGTCTGAAAATATACTTAGTACCAGAAAGAATGTGATGTTTAGATCGTACTTGTTTTCTTCTTTTATGGAACAATTGTAATAGTAGCAGTTTAAATAGTTTATGACCAAGTCATTTGCAACAATTTCTTTTATCTAAGCATTCACTTTTATATATATATATAAAAAATATTAATATGAGAAACATATTATTTTCTTAAAAGTTGGATCAGTCTTTTTCCATAATTTTTATCAAATGAGAGTTCCTTTCCTCAATGAATGAATATTTCAACTGTACAATGTATCTCTAAACCACGTCCCTTGTGTTTATAATAACAAGCTTCTGAAACAGCAGGTGTAAAAAGGGATAAAAGAAGTAAAAACCTATATCCCTACATCTAAATAACCATTTGCTTTCAACATACAACTGATCTTACAAAAAGCAACTAAACAAAAAAGGAAAAAAGAGAGAAAAGGGAGGGTATATTTGTGGAGTGAGAAGACAGGAAAGGATTTTCCATCTTCATTGACCACATACTTCACTGTTTACCACCAAAGTGAAGAGATTCCGAGCAGGATACCGTGACGACGAGCAAAACTTGGTATATACATCTTATTGCGTCACAGGTCTACTTCTTGAAGGTCATCACTGAGACTGCCGCCATTCGTTGAGGAATGCATCGAATTAACATCACTAGGAATGAATGACGACGGAGGCATACTCAATCTAGAGCCCAGTGGTTTTATTTCAGATCTATTTGGGGATAAAGCATCAGGGAAGCTGCCACTCCATGATGCAGTTCGCCGGGAGTTAGCTGATAGAGAGCTAGCAACAGCTCCTTTATTGGAGAGGTTGTCCATGCTTGCAAATCTTTGGATAGGCGCAGTACTTGATGTTGGTGCAGGAAAGTAGGTCGGTCCATTAGCAGCAGAAACTGAATCACTCTCACTATTGCTTGAAGTTTCTTGCTCGTGGAAAGTACTGTTCCCCGTCTCTTCAACAGGGGACATTGGGGCGGGAACAAAAAACTTGGCATTGCCAGCGGTAGCTGGCTTTATGGAAGGAACAGATGGTGACTGGAATAGATTGGTTGGGTTACCACCACCTTTGTTGAATGTGTCAACATACCTGTCAAAAGAAGGAAGAGAAGCCAGTCAGCTTTTACCATTGAGTTATAGAAGAGAGCACCACATGCACTCATAGCCTCTCGGTGACCTATTCTTTGTATCCATTTTCTGGATGAAAGCCCTAGTACATGATCAGATGCAGCAATAAAGTAGGCTTGAAACCATTGCTTCTGCATCACTTTCAGTGATGGATTATTTCTTACATTGTTAAACGAACCTGTCAAATCAAATTTCATCCTGGAGCCACCATAACTAATAGACAAAAGTGATAAATGCTCGATAATATTTTTTGGACCAGGGTCTCATCAGGTGGATGTGTAACACAACATACCCCATGTAATCCCACAAAGTGGGATCCGGGGAGGGTAGAGCGTACCTTACCTACCTTGGAAGTAGAGAGGCTGCTTCTGGTAGACCCTCCCACTCAAGGAAAAACAGTTCAAAGCAGTTCGTAAAAAGAAATAAGGGAAGTGAAGAAGCCATGTCAAAATACTATAAAAAGCATAACAATCAGGTAGGTTCATACACTAAAAAATGTTAATTTGACACATAGGAGCTTATCAGGTATTACTCTGGCCAGTTTAAAATCCTCTTTCAGGACCAGACCAAGTAAGTAAATGGCTGTTTTGCCTAAGCCATTAAAAGGTTCAATCAGGTAGGGAGGATTACTCTTATTGCAGTCCAAAGATATCACTGACCATACTAGGTCTCTACTGGTACATTTTTTTTATCAGTCTACTGGTCTCAACCATTTCATATGTAAATAATTAACACACAAAAATCACTTGCCTTGAACGAACACCCATACGACCACGAGCAGAGAATTGGTTGGAGGTAGGTGGAAGAGGTGGAATTCCAGCACCATTATCAGAAGAAGTTGGACTCTTCATTTCAGGAAATCCATTGTTGCATATAGGACTTTCACTTTTCAATACACTCTTCACATTATAATCTGGCGCTCCATTCTGGAAAGCAGGAGCGGTTGGTGGAGGTGCAAGGGGTGGTTCTGCAGCAGGAAGTTCAGCGCCTTCCTCTACCCATCTTTTAAGTTTTTCATCATAATAAAATTTATTCGAATCACCCAATTTTGCCTACAAGGGATCAAGAGACAAAAGGAAACAAGCGTCAACATCAAATTTTGTGAGGATTACAATCTAGAAAACGACCACGATCCGATTCATTTCTTGTTTATTCCTTTTTGCCCCTAATATCCCTGTCAGAGAGAAAAATAAATATCTACCTGACGGCCTTGACGGGGTTTGAGCACTAATCCAACAGTTTTCTGGAGAAGCTGGGAGCCAAAGCCAAAGCGACGAAAGCGTGACATTCCTCCAGCTCCTGATGCATTGCTTCCTGTGTTACTTGAGCTTGCGTCCTTTGATGAATCAACCTGATCCAACACAAATTCACAACAAACTCCTCTTTTCAAGCCAGATTAGATAGATACAGTCCAACGTAATTTTTACAGAGAAACAGAATAAGACACCTGTCTTGGAGTTCTCCCAATGTCAGGCTCTGAAACACTTCTATTGTGCATCGTCATTCTACTGCTATCACTACTTGGTTCTGAGGGGATCAGTGATGACATTGCCATGGTTGATTGACTACTTGAGACTCTAGGCGACACAAATTGATGATGATGTTCATTCCCTTGTGAACTACCACTTGTTGGCATCGGTGGTGGCAAGCCCCCAACAACACGATGAGCCGTGCTATCAAAAAGGTTCAGCAATTTACCGACCAATTTTGCAGGAGCCAAATTTGTGGAGAACCCTCCCTGTAAGAAGAAAGTTCCACCATAAGTATCTCTGAGACAATCATCCAACATAGATTAGTGAGAGGATATAGAGGTACCTGTTGGTGAGTTTTAATCCTTTCCTCAAGAGATGACACTAACTGTCTCAGACGTTTCCGTCTCAGGGGTTCGGCCAGTTTTAAGTGATTTCGACAATGCTTGACAGTACCTAAAATTAAAAACACTAAGGAACCAGCTGAAAGGATCTCAAGTAACATGCTGAAGAAAAAAACTTATACTACTTAATGCGTTGGATCTGATATCCTCCCAACTTTCAGCTAGCATGTGTGCGTACACAAGTTTCTATGCGTTGAAAAGAGGAGGGAATAAATTGAGAATTCAAAGCACCTTTGAGTATTCATAAATCTCTGTCCTCTGTCAATACAAGCATTTGATCAGTCAAGCGATAAACCCGTGTTAACCAGTAGCACATACAGTTACATGAGTGAAATGCAGGCTGTGGCATCAGATATAACTAGAAAATGCACAATAACTAGAAGTAAGCAGCACCTGAATAGCCTCTGGACTAGCATAAGTTCGTGGGAATTTCAAGTGATCTGCACCCACAAGACACAACCTTGCGGTATCTGAATATTGTTCAAAGTTTGCTTCAGCCACTAGATAGCAAATGTGTGCAGCAACAATCTAGATCATTTTTTAAGATGTAAAAAGCAGACAACAAAATCAAAGACAGTCCACTGAATGAGAGTAATATAAAAGAGAAAATAAGGATAAAGACATACCTCCACTCCTATCTTCCACAAAACAATCCCCGAGGATGAATAAGAACCAGATTATATCCTTCGTTCTGTTGCTAGTTAGTATCACAGGCCAAATTCTCTTCCCAGTCATCCAGCATGATATTGGCACCAAACTAGGATAAATAGAAGAAATCAAAATAAGGTGATAATCCAAAGAAAGAATTATCCTTAAATCTTTAACAAGCAATAAACTAGGGAAGAAAACAACAAAAGTCAACATTTTTAAGGGAAAAAGTACAAATATACCCCCGAACTATCGTAAATGGTATGCAGATACCCTCCGTCACGCTTTTGGGACTTTCGTGCCCTTGCAATCCAAAAACTAGAGCATATATGCACTTTACTCTAAGGGAAGACTAAATAGGGACACGTGGCACAATCTTATCCGTCGATCCATTATTTAATAATTTTCGGCCGGTGAATAAGATTATGACACGTGTATGTCCTTTCGTATAAAGGGTATATCTGCTCTAGTTTTTTGGACGGCAGGGACACCAATGTCCCAAAAGTATGACGGAGGCTATCTGCGATAGTTCAGGGGTATAATTGTCCTTTTTCCATTTTTTCTAAAAAAAGAACAGAAAGTCAATATCTAGACATAACACCCTCCAAACAAACGGGAAAACAAGAGAAAGTGATCCACTTACAATCTATGGTGTTACCTAATAAAACGAAAATCACAATGTCAAAACATAACAAGACGAACCTCAAATAAAATTCACAAACAAACATATGGTTAAGGGTAGCTATTAAAACATGTGTGGGTATATTAAGGTTCTGGACCTCTGACAGAACAATGCCCCCACCCAACTCATCATCAAAGCTCTGCACGTCTTACAGAGCAATGGCCACACCTAACTTTTTTTTTAAATCACGGAGGCCACCTTGACAATTCCACCAGGCATGCCCACCAGCATAGATATCGAGGAACTGGATCTGCCAACACTTAGGTGGATAGGAACATAGTTCCTTTTTCTCCTTTTTGTCTCTGCTAAGATTTGCACCCCAATGCCCACACATTACTTATCTCCAACCAAACAGAAGTACCTGGACTTCAAAAGATCAGCCTTAAAGAAATTCCACGGATCAAAATATACATAGCTATGCTCCATGTCCCCCTTTTTTAAATCACAATCAACCTTTCAGTACACACTAAAATGTCTTATGAGCTCTTTCTGTTGAAGCTTTAAAAGTCAAAGAACGATTATGATACTATGTTTATAAATACACAAAAATGATAATACTCCATAGAATGAAGATACAAGAGCATATCAATGGCAAGATCCCCTTTAAAGGCTCAATTCCGGGGGATTAGACAATCATTAAAAAATGAGTTCAAGGGGGAAAAGGCAGCAAAAAAGCTAATGAATACTAATTGCTTGTAAAAAGTTATGAACACAACCTGTGCAGGCTGTTGAACCGCATTTCCAACAGGCATGCCACTGTGAGCTCTAGAATCTAGAGAAAAGACATCAGCCGGTTGACCAGCAATTAGTAGGCACAGTGTCCGCAAAGGTGACCCTGCTACCAACTGTCGAAGTGCCATTTGCTTCACTGTTTCTCCATAGAACTGCAATTACGCATGAAATCAACATATATCAAGAGAATAAAGAGCGGAGTATGAAGAGGGTGGGGGCTAAAGGACTGCGGAGAACCAAACAAACCTGATCACCAAGCTGTGCAGCGAGAATAAGAGCTGGCCCCCACAACTGCCCCTCTTGTGCACATTGTAATGCTTCTTTCTTTCTTCCAGATACTAGAAGACTTTGAACCTCGGCAGCTGTCGCCTTGAAGCATATAACAAAAAGGGTTGGCTGATTTAGTAAACAATTAAAATAGAAACTAAGAACAGAGAGTTGTTTAAGAATTACCTGCATCTGTCCTTCAGAGGGCAATTGCTGCAAGCCCGGGGAGAGAGCATAATTGATGGCTTGACCACCCCTTCTATTCCACGATGCAAACAATTTGGCTATTGCTGTTTCTGGAACATCACTTTCCTGTTCAAGTAGCAGAACAAAATTAGCAACAGCTACTGAGATTGTTGATTTTGGTGAAAATAAAATTAGACAGGAGCTATTTGCATGCTATCAGGGTATAAGATGGTCGTCCAAGATGAAAACATTAGAATGCATTTGTCCAAGATGAAAACTTTAGAATGCATTAAGGAAAGGAAGAATTTATTCTGTCATTTCTTATGGACAAGAGGTAAAAATGAACGTTGATGAAAAAAATTTAGCAAACTCGCACATTTTAACCAAATCTTGCGAAGGAAAGAAACATAGTTGACCAAATTATATAACAAGTAGAACTTCAATACTTTTTCCTGGTTATTATAAGGTATTACAATACCAAAATAGCAAAAGATCTCTTCAAAAGATGAACTCGAGACTTCATGTACTTCTGTAGTGAAAATCATCAAAGAGAACACAATAAAATGAAAAAGAAACATGACCTCTGAAACCTCCAGTCACACTTTGAGATAGACAGTGATGTAGCAAATGCAGCCAAATTGAAGTGAACTTTTCAGTGCCCAATATCTGACCTACTTCACAACTCTGCTCAGGTGGTGATGCAAGCGCCTAATCATGGTTTCTTCTTGGTAATTGTATGTGGAGCAGGGCTACTACTCCTCTATTATAAATTTGTTTAACTGTAGTCAACATCCATTACTAGATTGTCTTTCTTGTTTCCTACCTAATGCTCTCATCATATAGGGAAGAGAAGCCAGTTGAATTTCTTAAGCTTGGGGGAGATGCACCCATCATGTAGGTGATCAAGTCAAATAATTCAAAATATAGAGAACAATCTATCCAAAAAGCCAAAGGTATGTTAGACCCAAAAAATGTAAGACGCATGAGAAGCTATAAAAGTCAGAGTCTGCTTATACCATCAAGTTTTCAAAATCCAATAAACCTTGACCAGTAAAAGCATTTATCAAGTCTTTCAGTTGATAAAGGTGACATCTAATTCTATAAACCCAACTAAAGCAAGTCTAGTATAAATGGAAATATCAAAATGCATTAGAAGTGAAAGGAGTTAATATGCCTATACAGGCAACACAAACAGAAAACAATAAGATGGAATAAACTTTACTTAATTCCACAAGAGCTTGATTTCAACCAAGCAGTTCGTTTTGAAAGGATAAAACAAACAAATCAATAATTAAACAAATGCATATTATTCCTACAAAATTTCAAATCTTACCTTCAACACAGCATCGGTACCAAAAGGAGAACGGAGTTTCCCATAATATTGACATGCTATTTTTAGCAATGACAGAAGCAACCTCAAAACTTCGCCTTTCCTGTAATCCAAGTCACGAGGTTCAGAGTTTGCAATTCTCTCATCAATCCATTTATTCAACTCCTTGATACTGGGACTTCCACCAACTAGCGGACCAGGGAATGATTGTTGGCACAAAGCTCGAGTATAGTCACATGTTCCCATCACAACACTTGAACTATCAACTCTCTCAGACACAACATCCATCAAACTGAGCACAGATATTGAACCTCCTACAGGATTCTTTATCCACCATGCAGAAATACTTTCAATCATTAGTAAGAGTACTGTGACCTAAAATGTCAGGGAAAGACAAAAAAGGAAATAATTTTAACACAAACCTGACTTCCAAAGGATGAGTTCCCAAAAGAACTCTGATCTTTCATCACAATCAGTTTTCCACCAAAACCAAAAGAGACCAAAGCATGTGGTGGACGGCCAGCAGATGATTTTCCTGCAGTGGGAGCATGAGCAAACTGCTGGCTACTCTGAAATGCTTGCTGTGAATAATTGGCTGTGGTCTGAGTCCCATAGTAATCACTTGAGGAATGCTTCTGCTCATATTGCTGGGGTGTTGGCTGACTAAATTGCTGACCCGAACCCCCACCAGAGAAAAAACGTTGGTCATTTTGACTTTGAGTTGTGTTTGCATTGTATGGAACTGTTCCCTCATAATGATTATTGATTTGCCTATTAAGATGGCTGCTTGCAGAAAAATTATGGCTGTAGTTGTTCTCTAATTGTTGGTTCCCCCTATATTCCGACACAGTGTTACTTTTTGCAACATTTTCATTTTGTGATATATTTGAGCTATGCTGATTCTGATTGTAATTACCAAAAGAGCCAGACCAGTTGTAATCTCCTCCACCGCTGCTAAATTCTTGTAATCTACTATTGTCATTGTGCCCGTATGCACCATAATTCCTTTGATCACTATTGTGAGAGGAAGTCTGCACTGAAGCCGAACCATTCTGATCCAGTTGGCTCTCACCTTGAACAGTGATGGGATGATGTGTAGCTATCAAGCGAGCGCCATCATCAAGTGCAATTGTATCATAATTACCAACAAGGTAGATGAGGATCCAAAAAATATGGACGGGATTACACATTGTTAAGTTGTGAGGCCTGATTCCAGTCCCCAGTTGTAAGAACACCTGCATCACTAGCCCGCGTCGTTGATTCCAGTCATCACAGTCCCCCTATTGCACTTGCTGATTTAAAGGGGGGGGGCCCCCCCCTGGAAAAGTTTTTTTTTCCCACCAGTTTGACAGATTTCGGAGTAGATCATTTTACTGCGAAACCTGATCCACTAGTAACAACTTCAGTGGGTACCACTCTCAGCTGAATTGCAAGATAAGAATGAGCAGTTTTCTGTAGGTACGAGAGGACCTCTGACGTTCATTCAGCAACTGACCAATCAGAAAACCAAATCAGTTACTTCCTTGTACTTAGCTCTGATTCATAACCTATTACAACTGTACCACTGCCACAGGGTACTTGTGTCTACTTCCATCTCGGTAAAGGTTCCAATACTGGGTTACTAATTAGCTCCTGTCCATCTGCAACTTGTTCTGCGGTAGCATCATGGACATAACTATCTTGACTCTGTGTTAAGGAACTAGAATTCTCCAGATGCGCTGTTTCATGAACTTGTTTTGTGTCATGAACCTGTTCAGCGGCGAAAACAGTTTGACGATTATCACATTCGCACCAACATTTTACAGTGCATCACCGTTATTATCCTTCCCATTCACTTGAAAAAACGCCAATGTAGGATCCAAACCCAGAAGCATCATTTGTAACTGGATCAGCATGGAAAGCACCCCATCCAACTTCCTTCACACCCGAATTGCTCGATCCACTGGTCTGATTCTCCGTCTTACCGTCAATTACCTCAGTCTCCAAATTACCGTTGCTGGATTCGAGTAAACCATCTGACATTCCAGAAGTCAATGACACTAAAGAACCACTACTGTTCTCTCTGTTCCCCTCAACTACCAAATCCGGTTTAGCAATGCTATCAACACCTTTATCTACTTTCTCCCCTTCCTTCTTCCCAGTATCAACTCCACTATCAACATCATCACTTATACTGAGATCAGCAAAGGCTTTAACCTCATCAGATTCATTTCCATCAACATACACCGAGCTCGCACTCGCACCCGCACCCGTACCCAAACCCGTTGACGATGTAGTTACATTAAAACCAACATCATCATCATCATCATTAACCAATTTATCAAAAAAATCCTCATCCGTCTGATCCTCCACTAAAAATGGAGGATTCGAAGCCATCAAACTACTCAATAAAATCCTAACCCTAATCCTAACACAATTCCGCTCAATCAAACTCACACCCACCAATCGCACCCCCCGATAAACACCCCAAGTATCGATCGGACCTCAAAACTTCAATTAATTGCAGAAAAACAACCCAACAATTTTGCATTGAATTGCACACGAAAAAACGGCACCCCCACACGATTAATTTTTCGCGGGGATCTCAACACCACCAAAAGTCTCAAACCCCCAAAAACCACCCAATACACGCGGAAATGGAAAATTGTCATTGAAGTCAACGCGATCAGAATTGTAAATCAAAACCAAAATTAATTGCAGAAAGAATTACTACAGATCGAAAGAAGCAAAATTCTCTGCGATATATATACTTGTTCTTCTTCTTTTTTTTTTTCTATATAGAAAACAAATGAGAAAGCTCTCGTTTTCCTATTTTGGTCCAAAACTCTCAAAATATTTATGCTTACTATTTATATTTTTACTATAATTATATCTTATATTTTTATTTTTTTATTCCGTGTTCAATATTAATATAAAAATTTGATTAAATTTGAATTTTTGAAGAAAAATTTCACGTTGAAGATAAAACTAATATCATATCGTATTTATTTCATTTATGCCGAATTTTTTATTTTTACGCTTTAATTATATATCACATTTCTCGACCCCCCACACCGGCTTTCTTACCAAACGCTCCTACTGTGTCCTAATTTATATCTATGTCATAGTTGACAAACAATTATCAGTGAGTCTCTAGAATTAAATTATTTAGACAGATTTTAGTATGTTTTTTATATGAAAATAATGTTCCTCGTATAGAATGAAACATCTCATATAAAAAACTATTAGATTCCAATCTGAATTTATAATTTGAACTGAATATAAATTGAAATTAGATTTTCGTAAAGTATAATTGGTATAGTTTCATAAAATATAAAATAACAATAAAAAAAAATTTAAAAAAAAACAAAATTATAGATAACTTCACACCGTTTTAAGATACTAAATTTCTATCGATTTAAACTGTAAAAAACTTCTTTTTCTTCAACACTTTATAATATTACAACACCATATATGACTTTATCGCTTTAAATTATAATAGCAACTTGCATTTCTTATCTTAAATTATTTATCGTATTTTTTCACATGCTTCTTATAAATATTAGTAAGAAGGAAATTTTGATTATTTTACTTTTACGTGTGTTTTACAAATTAATGAGAAGGAGATTTTAATTATTTTACTTTTATGTGTATTTTACGATATAATTTATTTTAATCAAATATTTATTCTATTATGCGTTTGTAGTCTTTAAGTACATTTATTATTAAGGATACAAATAAAAAATTGATTAATTTTGTCTAAAACTGTTCAAATAGTAAATGATTTAAAGTGAATATAGTTCTATTTCATTTATGACTTTCGCCTTGCACCTTACACTAAACAGAATCTCTTGCACGCGCGTATAATAAGGAAGAAACGGATAGTTAATACGAAGAAATTACTTATATCTAATGTTATTAAAATCAACATATATTGTGTACATATATCGTAATAGGTATGTATTTTTGCGTTAAAATTTAAATTGTTTAAATTAACTTAGTAATTTATAGTTACCTTCTATTTCCTACTGTGTAACGTAACAAAATTTGTCTACTGTTTAATTTGTATACTTTAAGAAATGATAAATAAAACGGTAAGGGGATTATGTTAATCTTTGGGGTAGTTAGTCGATAGGAGTTAGTATGAGCAGGAGTAGGGTAGTAAGAAGTGGTATAAAGGAGTAGTCGTAGTATGACCCTCAATTCATTTTTACTTGTCATCTGTTTTTAAAATAGGATTTTTCATTTTTACTTGTCATTTTTGACATATCAAGAAAAGACAATAAGTAATACTTTCTCATGTTTACCCACCGCGTTAAGTACTCTTTCTTCAAATTATTTTCAAGACATAATACGAAAAATCATTTAATATGGATATTTTGATAAAATATCTATATCAATAATTATTTTCTTAACGGTTGTGTCAAGTTAAAAAATGAAAAGTAAAAATGAACAGATATAATAATAAATATAATATCTTGAAAAATATAATAACAACTATAATTAATAATAAAAATTTATTATTAATTTTATACGAGGACAAGTATTATTAGATTTTAAAATAGTATAATGAATAACAAAATGAAGTACATGGATAAATATTTACCCTATTTTACTTCATTATTTTTTGAAAACTTGTGTCCATAGGCTCTACTTATCAAATTTAGTGCCATGTACTAGATAATTGAAAATGGAAATCATTAATACATAATTATTTTATATTTCTATCATATAATTATATAGTGGAATCCCTCATATATTATATGCAATAAATGAGAGTGACAATGAAGTGGGGGCTAAAATGTTTGACTTATTGCCAACTTGCCCTGCAATTTAATACCCCTTTAATCTATAGGCCTCTATAGAATTATGTGATATAGTGTATTTCACTCTTTATTAGGGAATACTTTTTTAATATAGTGATGCATTTAAAAAATCACAAACTAAAAACACACAACAATTTATTATAAGATTTCTTTTTTAATTTTACAATTTTAAGTACATCAAAAGGAATGTTAAAATTTAAAACTTGTCAATAAATTATTATTTTTAAACAAATTACAAAAACATATATTAAAATGAAGAAAATATCATAGGAATGATAAATAATATAGCCGATGATGACAATGATAATTGGGACAAGCACCGAACGGAGACAAATGTTTTGGGGTAAAAGAACTTAAAGTGAAGTAATATTATTAGTTCGAGAGAAAATCGCTAGTTGATAATTCCATACCAATAATACAATAATATTTTTTCTATTTGAATTATTCGTTTGAAAATAGTGTTTTTTTTAAAAAAAAGAAAACTATAAAATAAGGGAATTATGGGGTTAAGCAAACTTATACTACCTAATTACTTATCATAGGTATAGTTCGCTATAATTATTACCAACACTAATATTAAATAGAATTATGCCGTGTTGACTTCAGTTTGTATATATTAATCAAGTTTGTGAAGGTAAATTCGCTAGAACTATACAAATACATATGTATAATACCACAAATATATAACCTATATACATAGACAATCAACCCTTTACCACTCTCTGTACATGTTATTGCTCGCCTCTACCCAATCTCGCTAGCCTTCTTTTCTCGATCTAAAATCTCAATTTGCATGTATAAAATGCCAATGTATAATATACAATTATATACAATTATCTAGGCCTATATACATATACAAATTCACATCTCTCCCACATCTTGCCACTTTTCACTCGACACTTTCCTCACTTTCATACTCGCTAGCCTCCTCCTCCCTATACATCTCGCTTGGCCTCTTCGTCTCCCCCCATTCTCACTTGCCATATTATACAAGGCATATGTATAATATGCAATTATATTCAATTATCTAACATATATACATATACAGTTCATCTTTCTCCACTCTTTGTCTCCTCTCTCTCGCCTCTCTCCTCTCTCTCCTAGTCTTACTTGCCTCTATCCTCTATATAATGTATAGTTACAAATCGTAATTATCAAATTATATCTATGAAAAATAATCAGGCTATTTTTTGAGTGGATGTATGTGAAGGTTTTCCATAAAATAACTAAAAAAAATTAAAAGCTCATCATAAATCAGGATTCTTTTTTATGTTTATTTATTTTCAAAATCAATCTTCCCTTTTTATTAAAAGTGACTTCTATGAAAAGTTCTAATTTACATGAAAGTTTGCAACTTTAACAAAAAATTGTGAATTTTTACGAATAGTTGCGATTTTTATGAAAATTTGTAACTTTCATGAAAGATTGTTACCTTTTCAAAAGGTTATAACTTTTTAAAAGAGTTGTGACCTTTTCGATAAAGCGCAATAAACATTTGTTGACAATATCCTTTGTTGTGCTATAAACAGAGGAATTTTCTTTTATTTTAAAACAACGAAAAATCTGAACTTCTTCTTTTTCTTCAACACAAATTAATAGTAGTGTACTTTGCTTCTCTTGAGTGGCTTACTATACCATTGTATTTGTATTAATACATCAATGAATAAAATCATGTTTTATTCTGCAAGGATCTATTCCTTTAAATCTCGAGTACTATAGGAAAATAAATTCATTAAGGGAAACACTACACATTTAATGGGTTCATTGTTATAGCTCAGATAGTTAGTATATTTTTATCAGTTATTAGTTTATGCCTTATGAATATTAATAGGGCAACTTTCAAATATAGCAACAAAAAATTATATTTGTATGCTATAGAAAATTTGCATAATTGGCTCCATAGCAAACAATAAAAACTGTTATAATTCGCTATAATATACAAGTGTATAATTCGTGGCTAAACTTGTATAATTCGCTGGCCTATTTCGCTGCAATTGTATAATTAATTTGGCATACAGTTGAATCGATTAAATGTTATGATATGGCATATTATAAGTGTAATAGGAAGAAGATATATATGTTTCTCGCTATACAAAAACAGAAACCAATATTACCATTCTGTTGTTACTAAAACTAAGACAAATTGATGTCACTGCAATGTTATATTCACACTTGTATAATTTTTGGCCTTTTTCTCTGCAAATTTGAAGTAAATGTTGTAAATTATATTACTTAAGTGTATAACACGAAGATATTACATGTTGCATGGGATATACAATTTTCTCTCGCTTATTACAACAGAAAACAGAAATTATACACCTTCTGGGATAAAGCGAGAGAGGCGACAATGGAGAGTGGACGAGCGAGACTTCTGGGAGAGAGACGCATGGCTAATTTTGCCCACGTTTGCTATTGGGACGCACAAGGAAATAAACCCTAGCTATTCCATTTAATTTAGGGGTATTCGTTTGCTTATATACTAATTTTCCCATATTAATATAACACTTTAAGATTTCAAAAAAATACTTTATCTTAAGATAAAATATTATAACAATGTAAAGTATGTATCAAAAATACGAATATTTGTTCAATAATTATATTTATATATAAGCTTAATAAAAGAGTTAAATTCCGTGGAAACACGGTAATTTACCTACTAATATATATAAATAAGAAGTTCAAATAATGAATTTACCAGTTGATGTTCAATGGACCAGAGGAACGGAGAACGCCGGGTAATTCAGCCGGAATTTCACCGGAACCCTCATCCTGCACCGCCGAATTGGCCTTCCGACGACTCTATCTCTCGTAACGATGGGAACTTAGACAATCACAGAAGGAACTTCCCCGGAGACGGCAATCACTACAATCGCCGGCAACATCACCAGCATCACCATCGTAACCCAAATTTTGAGCAAAAATTCGGTGGTTCCGCGCCTTTTCCGGTTCGTAAGAGACCTTTCGATCAAGCAAGCTCTGGTACATGCATTGTTCTTCTTCCAATTGAATAATTTCTCATTCCTAATTTGTTTGGTACTTTTGCTTATAGTGAGTGAATTTGATTAACTTTTGTGAGACTTGATAATTTTTTTTTCAAAAAAAATTTAAATATGTGGAAACTATAGTAAAGAGTAGCCACCTCTAATTCCACTGGATAGGTGTCACCTTTCACCAACCTTTCACCAGACCATGATTAATAAGAAGAAATCAGCTGGTGCTTTTTGTCTCTGCTGGGATTTGAATCAGAGACTTTATGATTTTCGATTCACTTAATGGACCGCAGTAGAGTATTATGAGTTGCATTTTACCTAAAATTGGTGGAAAGTCACATCCTAAAACTGCTGGTGAAGTTCAGTTAATTGAATTTCCTGACGCAAAAGAGCCAAACTTTTTGGGACAGAGGGAGAGTTTGTATATTTTACTGAGTATTTGTAGCAGGATTCCCCAAGTAACACTGCTGAATTTTGTTTGTTTAGACTTTCTGGATTGTGGCAGTTTTGTGAAACTCTATGTTGTAGGAGTTCCAAGGCCAGCAGAAGAAGAAGATGTAAGTCTTATAATTGAGTATTCATAGAAAAATGATCTCTTTTTTCCTTGTTATGTTGCTATTTAGTTGCATTGAATAAGTGGGATTCTACGTGCTATAAGTTATGCTTAAGAGCGAGACTTGAGGCTTTTAATTAGAGCTTAGATAGTAACAACAACAACAAGAATGTCTACTATTTGTCTCGACCCCAAAGTAGTTGAGGTTGGCCATATAAAGCCTCTATACATTCTGCTTCAATTAGACAGGTCTTAATCCCAATACCTAATAATTGTTTTTTTTAAGACAAATAAACATAGACATGCTGGAAATCTCACATCTAACCTACGCTGACATACAAATCTCTTACCAAATGAAGATACTCCTGACTCCTGAGGACACTACATGAATGTATGTTTAGGACAATGTATTACTCGAGTATAGCCACAACAATTATGCACATATTTCTCAACCACAAACGTGGTGTTTTATTCAATGGAAGTTTTTACTTATCAAAAAACCCCCCCCCAATGACCAACAATGATTAAACCTTAATTGTAAGTTGATCACTTTCTCTTGCTTTCCTGTCTCTTTGGAGGGAGTTATGTCTAGATATTGACTTCCGTTGATCATTTTTTACTCCTTAATCTTTGTGAATTCTAGGTATCCTATGATATACACAGATACTTCATGTCTTGGATTAACCACATCAAATGGATATTATACAGTATCCTGGTATTCAATTAAAATTAATCAGCACTACCTCAATGCCAAAGTAGTAGGCGTCAACTAACATTTCCAAATAATATGTACAGAAGTAATAGATATCCATTCGTGTAGGTAGAATCCGTTAACCACTAGCTTCAGTCCAAATCAATATGTACAGGCTTTCCCCTGTCCAATCATCCAGTTATATTTCATTTCAACGGGATGTTAAAAAATTGAATTTTCATCACTCAAGTGCTTGCAGATTCCATGTTTGACTTTGACTATGTTCATTATCTGGGCATTTTGAAAATATTCCTACATATTAATACCTGCTCTTTCAATTCAGGTACGGTCTGTTTTTGCTGCACATGGGCACATTGTTGAGTTTGTTCGTCTAACGGATAAAGGCACCGGTCTGAGGAAAGGTAGAGGAATGTTGTAACAGTTACAGTTGCCAGGCTATCTGTCTAGTGTACTAGTTGTAGTTTACAGTGGTGGTGTTGATTAATCAAATCTCCTGTCATCTGTACTGGGTTCTGTATTACTAAAGTAGTTCAAAGCAGTTAAATGCAATTTAAATATTGTGAATCATATAAATTACCAGGATTTAATCTTTTTCACCTTGTGAAACGCCCTTACCCACAAAGGCAGGTGTAAGGCTGTGCCGTTTGTTTTTAAAGTTAAACCCACTACACCCCAAATCTTATTGTGGGACACGGTTTGTGTTGTTATGTCATTATATTTCCTGCACATGTATATCATCCCAGAAGTATAATATTTATCTTTTTGACAAGTATAGGTATCAGAATAAAAATGAATGTTTTTCTTTAAGAAGAACAAAAATAAATAATGATTTACTCTGCAGAATGTTGTTTTGTGAAGTATAGAACGCTAGATGAAGCTAATAGAGCTATTGTAGCATTCAATGGTCGATATACTTTCCCGGGGGTTAGTTTCCTTCCTGCTATAAAGTTAAAATGATTTACCCTCTCAAAAAGTTATTGATCTCCTCTTACTCGGTTTGTATATATTTCTTGCTTGCAGGGTGAGTTTCCCTTAACAGTTAGGTATGCTGATGGGGAACGTGATCGTCTCGGTAATTTTCACTAGTTCTGTTCAAAATTTATAAATAATAATATAGTTAATCATATGCTTTGTCAAATTTTAACTAAAGCAAATTAGAACCCTTCCACTATTTACATTATCCACCAAACTCACTCCCCACCTGCTGTGTTAAGCTTCTTGTATGACTGCAATTTTGTTTTCCAGGAAAACACATTGTAAGAAAAAGACTGTTTCGCTGTACTAAACAATTTTAAGAATAATAATAGTAAACAAGTAAACAGACTGATTCTTGGGAGGTTCAAAATATTTTTGTTGAATTGAAATGGGAGATTTTCTCAAGTGTATACAGTCTGAATTCTAAGTCATCTCGTTGTGCCTCTCTGAATTCTAAGTCATCTCCACTTTTACCTTCTTTTTCTCTTATTGTAGGAATCTTGACCGAACACACTCAGAAACTTTATGTTGGTGGTCTGAGGAAACAAGCTTCCAAAAAGAATTGGCAGGTAGTGTTCAAAAGTAGCGTTAACCAGAATTACGCTCTATCTTCCTTTTGCTCCTTCAGTTTTGCTGTTACTCTTTGTTCAATTTGTCCATTCTTTGCGTGTGTGTCTATATATGTGTGTGTGTGAGAGAGAGAGAGAGAGAGAGAGAGGGAATCTGCATGTTTCATGCTTCGATTCTTGTATCTATAGATAATATGCATTGGGCACAAACTCAAGCTTTTGTGTACTTAGTGCCATTGTATGAAGCAATATGTAGCAACTATTTTTGCAGTAATGTCATTATAATTTTCATCTAGAGGATATAACTGACGAAGATTAGAACTTGCTCCATCCCACTTTTACCTGGCACATTTTTTGATTTAGGATATAGTAAAGTACCTCATAACCTATGTCAAATAACAAGCTTTATTCTGTTCTCATGTTTGAAAGATGAGTTCATATCATGATATTATGTCCTCCGATTAGTCAATGCTCATTTCATTACCTCTATAAATATTGTATGAAAGGGAAATTAAATCCTTGATCTATATACTGTCAAAATAAGAGACGGTACTATCTGTTCCACTTTTGAGCCAATGGAGAAGTTTTGAATTGTATGTACTTCTTTGCTGGCAGGTATTTTCTCCATATGGGATTGTTGAAGAAGTCTTCCTAATTGCTGATGAACATAAACAACGCCGTGGTATGTAACAATCACTATCTTCTCTCATTATTATTTTGACATCTAATTTGCAGAAGTATTTGCATTTGACAACAGTTTGCAAAGATGCTCTCTTACTGAGCCAAGTTACAAGTTTATTTGTCACTATGGCTTCTTCTCTAGTTGCTGCCAACTGTTCAGCTGGTTGTACATCCTCCTTAATTTTACTAATCAAGTGCTTCTTGACCTGTTTGAACAGTGTAGTTGCATTTGTCATATTTGGTGCCGTGCTTATTATTCATGCTGCCTCTACATAAATATAATGTCGGCACACCTACTTCTGGATTGTCTGTACTTTCTTTGTTTTTCAACATTTTCTTCTTGATGTTGATATTATTCTTGCCTTGAAGGAAGTGCTTTTATCAGGTTTGCTTGTAGAGACATGGCAGTTGCGGCTATGAATGCACTACATGGTACCTATATAATTAAAGTAAGTCCCTGCATTAAACCACTAATGTATATTTGTAGTCTGATCTGAAACCAAATCTCATTTCTCCATTTGCTTGTGGTTCAGGTATGTGAACACCCATTGGTTATTCGATTCGCAGATCCTAAGAAGCCCAAAGTGGGAGAGTCGAGGTGTGCATCATTCTTTGAATTTTTGTTTTCCTTTATCTTTGAATGGATCAACCGTTTCTAGTTTAGGAGTACCTCTTTTTGTAGGATGATCCACTTACTTTTTCTGAATAAACAATGTAGTAGTAATTTAGGATGAAAAAGTTAAAACACTAATTTTAAGAAACTAGAATGGAATTGATACTCTTCTCACCTACTGGGATATCAGAGGTTTTCTTGATTGAGAAAGTTAAAAGTGTTTATGATCAGTGTTTTAAAGGCTTTTTTTGGGCTTGCAGAACACCCTGAGGCTCACATGTGGGGCTTTGTTTTGTGAAGCTTACACCACAAGCGCCTGGTCTTGAGAACTTAGACACGCTTAATGCTTGGGGCTTGCCCAACAGTTCCTATGCAAATCATGTGTCTAATTTCTAATTAGCAATGTTGACCTTCAAAAGTCTTCTTTGTATTTCAGATTTTAATAAAATTATTTACCTTATGAAAAAAATTCATAAAATTGCTTATGTAGTTTTAAATTGTTTTCGTAAGTTTATGCTTATTTTGGTTTTATATAAAAATGGAATCAATTAAATATTCTGGGAACTTATGAGTCCTGTGCCTTGGGGCTTATGCCTCACCCCACGTGTGATAAAATGCTTTGTCTCATGCCTCTGTCTTTTATAAAACTGCTTCTACTTCCCTCAGGCATCTTGTCTAGGATGTCACATATTCTGGAACAAGTTGCTATATGTGCTTGTTTGTTAGGATTCTTAGGGAAGGATTGAGTCACAAGATGATGAACAGGGAAATCAAATTCAACTGCCGTTCGAATTCCTAGATCGACCTATTTTTTTATATGAATTCAGCTCATCAAAGAGAAGCTGACACCTTAGAGTTCAATGGAAGAGAGAACTCCTATCTCTTGTTTCTGATTAAATTTTGCGTACTTTCGTATTCCCCAAATCCTCCTATAAATAGGAGTCTTCTTACAGTAATAGGAAGTCAGTCTTATGAAACTAGGAAAAATAAATCCTAACAATAAGAGAACTTCTAACAATATAATTAAATTCTTCCTACTTTAGAATAATAAGAAAACTACTAGCGTTATAATTAAATCAAGTTATTTGGCTCTCTGTCCCACATATGTCTTACCCACAAATGCGTCCACAACATTGTTCCTATCCGGCTCCATTCTATTTATTCATTCAGTTCTTTCCAGTGTGTTTCTTATGCAAGTCCTGTTCTGGTTAAAGTACGTTAGACTAGCTTTTAGCATATCACCTCTTGTATTTTAATTTGCTGATTGCCGTATGTGGAACTTACATCTTGCAGGGCACCACCCCTTATGAATGAGCAATTCAATGGGAATATAGCAGCTAACCAGTCTAATCACCAGAGTCCAAATCAGGTTATTGTTCAATATTTTTGATCAAGTAGATGTCAACATGTCGTAATACGTCTCTTACTATTAGAATGGCCTAACAATTTCTATTAAGAGCTGAAGTTTCTTATAGTACATCTAATTTTGTGCTGTACAAGCATTAAACCTTTTGGCTTTTTGAGAAAGGATCTTGATCTTATTATCCAAAGCAAATGATCTTTCCTATTTGAAAAATGTGCAACCCCCATTACAGAATTACCAATGAAAGACACAAAGCAAAAAAAAAAAAGATGTTTCAAGTAAGTGTTGCATTTTGCAGACTCCAAATAACAGAAGCAATCCTCAGACAGTTTTCAGCACTCATGTCGGATCAGATAGTGTTTTGCCATCAGCTGCATCTTCTGTCAATGCAAAATCTTTAAATGCTGAGATGGTGGAGTCCATAGATTGTGAATGGAGTGACCATATCTGTCCTGACGGAAACTTATATTATTATAACTGTGTAACGTGTGAAAGCAGGGTAAGATTTCATTAGTTGTCCAGTTATTTTTTCCCACTTGATCCATGCCCCTCAAAATGCAATGAATGCCTGAAAACATGCAAACAGTGGGAGAAGCCAGAGGAGTTTGCACTTTATGAAAAGAAATTAGAAAAGCTAGATCTACAGCAACAGGATCAGCATAATTTAAAAGTTCCAGAAATACACTCCAGAAGTATCTCAAATGCGTCAGGTACTGCTTTTCTCAGGGGAACCTTCCTTTCATGCAGCAATTAATGATTTTTTCAACTTGTTTTTTACTTTCGTGGTACAGCTTTTTTATTGGATGTTTTGGATTTGGTTTTGTGCATGAAACTAGAAGGTTTTCATCCGTTGATTAATGAAACCTTGTTTTACCACATTGGCTAATCTTATATTTGTTAATTTAAATGAAAATAAGTCATTGACCACTTTTATATTGGGAGGTTTCTGAAGTTTAGTATTTCAATAAGATGCTCTGAATGGCATAAAATGTAAAGCTTGAACACATATTGCTGAAAGGTTTTTGAATGATATAACCAAATATGAAGCGTAGGAACTATATGTTTGGTGCATAATGATGCATTGACAAACTAAAAGTTATCTTGATAGGAAACCTGGAAGGTTAGAGGCAGTCAATATGCATTTGGGCTGCAAATCACCCTCTCTTGTTTTTCTCCTTGGTCTCACACTCAGTTTAGATCTTACCAAGATTTCACTATTATTAAGTACCTCAATTTAAGATCTTTAGAGGAAATGAAATACTATTTTTATAATTTTCTTTTGAAAAGCATGTCAGTTTGTAGTACAGCTCAAGGATATTCCTTCTTTATCACCTTTTTGTATCTTTTCCCATGTAAACTGACGTCATTAACATCATTTTGCACCCATATATATGTACAGATCCTTGCAAAAAATATCTGCCTGGAAAAAAAAACTAAGATAAAGTAAAAATAGTTGAAAAGGGCTGGATCAAATATGTTCATGCTGACAGAAAATTATTTTATTCTGGTGACAGGATTCTTTTTTTCTTTTTCTTTTCATTCAAGAAATGCATGTAATATCAGTGACTGCTTTAATGTTGGTTGATATTACCTCCAGACATTGTTATGTCACAAATATATTCAGTGAACAGCCACAAATTATATTTAATATGGGCCACAGCCATTTGTTAAGAAAGCCTTCTGTGTAAAGATAACTTTAGCGAAGAAAGTCTTCTGGAAGATAACTTTAGCGAAGAAAGCCTTCTGTGTAAAGATTACTTTAGCTACTCTATGTGGTTCCTAAGGATCTCCTTATCGTGCCAAACAGAGTATTTGCAATATAGCATCTCATCTTTTGTTGTGTATTCATTATCTGTACTGCTACTGAGGTAGTTATTCCAAGCAACGGAGGCTACTTTCTGGAAGCGTAGAAGTCAAACATTTGGGAAGATAAAAGATGTTAATGCAGTCCTTATGCCTAACTTTGCCAATCTGTAAAAAGAAAATATAGTGGATAATGTTTGGCTTGTTACTTCTCATTCATCTTGCTACAAAAGCTGCTTTTTCAATGAATTATCATGAGAATTATCCTTAATGTCAAAGTCAGACTTCCCAGGAAAGGGGTTTTTCAGAATGTTTTTGTCATTGTGAAACTATAATCTAAAGGCTGGGTTTTGGAAAAGCTGCGAATTGTCATTGCTTGCACTTTGGAGATAGCAAACAAAAGATTTTGTGAAACATTAGATTTTCATATATCATAGTGAAATAGAGACCTATCGAAAGCGAATAGTTAAGAATTTCACATGGCTACAGAAATTCCAATAGTCTAGTTACAGTTGGAATTAACGATATGCCCTGGTAAAAGTTGTGTGTTATTTAGTGCACATGTTGTTCTGTGAAGTAGCAATAAAAAATGGACATATCTTACACTTCAGTAGTAATAAGAATGAATTAGCAACTGATCCCTCCAAAACTCTTATCCTTTCTTTTTCTTTTTCTTGATGGGATATTCATATACTGCTTTTTATTTATTTGTATAAGAAAGGTTATATTTTATCATAAAAGTAGTTACCAAGGATATACTGTAAATTACAAGCAGAGAGATTCTGGGAAAACTGTTACATAATCATTGTGCCATGTACATGAAGATGGCGTAAAACTCATCATTGAATATGTTCAAATGGATTAACTTCAAATATATTCAAGCAACTGAATATAACGATCAAACTTGAAGCTGGATTTGCGTGGAGCTCAAGGTTTTGACTTTTTAGATTTTACCTAGATTAAGATATAAGAGTATAATTTTAGTCAGGGGTGGATGTTTTGTGTATGTTATGAGTTCATTTTAAACTAGTGACTGGCTCAGACCCTGTATATGTGTTAAAACTTAAAAGAACCACAGATAAGTACAAATAATAGATTTCTACAACAACATATCCAGTAAAATTCCAGAAAGTGGGGTCTGGGGAGGGTAGTATATGCAAACCTTACCCCTACCTTATGGAGATAGAGAGGTTGTTTCCTAAAGACCCTCGGCTCAAGTAAAGCAAATCAAAGTAGTAATGAGAAGATATAATGACAGAAAAGAAAACATGGTAACTTTATAAAAGCAGTACAGAGGATACAAGCAAGGTACGGTAATATCAGCAACATCAAACTTAGTAAATCAAATAGATTGTGACAGAATCTTGAGCTTAAAATCTATAACTTCAAATCCTGGATGCACCTCTGGTTCTAGTTAGTATATAAAAGATAATAGAAACTTATATTAAGCCTAAAAAATTTCAGAACACTTGGGAGGAGAAAACATACTTGCATATTTATAGAAGGTGAAGAGGATGTTTCATGGATTTTAAAAGCAGGTTTTGTTATGTAGATAAGTGCCTTTTGAGTTTTTGTGGCAGATTTGTCTTGGTCAGTGTCGGAGAATATTCCCTGGAGTACTTGGATTAGTTGTGCTATCAGGTTAAAAGGTCGGGATATTAGAAATAGTAGAATAACATATTGGGTTCAGATTAATAATTAGAAGTTGGATATTTAAAAGAAAGTGACAAGCTAGATCAATCAAAAACGGTGAAGATTCATCCTATTCAAAGTGGCCCAAAAAGATGTGTAAATTGTCACTCTACAGTAAATTGGTCTCAATCTTATTAGATAGTTGAGTGAATAGACTCGATTCTCCTTGGGAATAATCTCTTTTTTGGTTATTGAGTGTGAGGTGAGAATGAACATTGTGCAGATCTATTACTTCTTATTTCATAAGGTACTACTTACTTGAAAACCATCATTGAGTAGCAATGTAAAAGATGAAAGAAAAAAAGAGGTCTAAATGGTTCCGAAGCCCAAAGAAGGATACACATATTAAAAGAATGATAGTTTTTGATAGAGTTGAATGAAGATAATGTCATATGTTATGAGAATAAGGCTGACCCGAGTTAGCTTGTCCTAGTGAATTCAGTTTCCTCATGTTAGTGAATTGTTTCACTCTATATATATAAATGGACAGACCTTGAACTAGCTCTTCATTAGATGGTATGTGGCTATATCTGTCATTAAAAATGATGTGGCTATATCTTTAAACTAAAAGTTTCAATCTGACTATAATGCAATTTTTTGGATTAGTATTTCTGTGAACACACTCTATGCCCAAGTTCTCTTATCTATTACTATTGATATGTTTGACATAAGAGAATCACACACTTGTTGCCTATTAATAGAACTGCAAGATTACTCCTTGTTGCATTTTTTGGATCCTTCAGAGGAAATGAAAGAGTAGATACTTTAATGGGACCTCAGCATTATTCCAGTTTCGAAGCCAATGTCTTTCAGATCTTTCTGCTAATGTGTTCCGAATCTTTCTTGTTGGTGTAAGAATTTGGGAAGTAAATGATATTTTTTTTGGATTTCCTTGGCTTCTTAAGTTTTGTAAGAATTTGGGAAGTAAATGATATTACTCTCCTGTTCTCCCCTTGTCGTGGGATTTTACCACAATGGACCTCTTTTCTATTCTGTTTACGATATGACTTGTAAGATATAGTGATGTGCTGACTGCTTCTCGCTATTAAGAATTAGATCTTGGATTAGGTCTTTTTGGAGGTCAGATTCTGATGTCCCCCCATCTCAGTTAGATATCGATCTATAAATAATTTGTCAATTATCAGCACTTATATCTGGACATTTGCATATATAGCATCTCAATAATTGCTTTTGGAACAAAGAAATTATTTAGTCTGGTGATCTTACTCATGATTTTCTGAATTTTCAGGAACTCGAAACAGCTAGTTCAGCGGTTCCTATGGCTTGTGTCTAAACATGGATTTTCATTTTAGGAGTTATTAGAACTGAGTTTATGGTATCGGACATTGCACATTTTAACATTTCAATAGTTACCTTTGGCATAAGCAGCTGTCCATTCTCATGATATTATGTGTTTTCGGAATTTTCAGGAACTTGAAACAAGCAAGTTCAATGGTTCCTCTGGCGTGTGTGTAAACAGCATCAGTTTTCATCTTAGAAGTTACTAGAACCGGAAACGGAACACATATGGTTTTGTTTTTTCAATTACAAGTGACAGTAGCACTGAAAGGCAACATTCTGAAGACTGATGTGCATTTGTATGAACCTTTCAACTGCTAGAGATTTACTTGTGAACTTAAGACTGTTTAGGGCCATTCCCCAGTTGGGAGCAAATATGTTTTTGTATAGTTGTTTTAGATTTTTTTTTTTCCCCAACTCTTTGTGTCAAGGCCCGTTTGGACATTATTTGAAATTAGTGATTTGAAAGTTAATGGTTTTATTTGGACATATAATAGATTTCTTAAGCTATATTTTCTCAATGAAAATCACACCATTACCTAAGGTGTCTTATTGATAAATTGCATAACTTTATGTTCTTTTTTATAAAGGGAAAATGCCCAAATATGCCAAAGAACTTTGAGAAAATACTTGTCATTTGTTAAAGCTTTGGCTCATCTATGTCATTTACGTGTGAGAAATGATTCATCCATGCCCTTATTTATTAGCTGAAATAGCATAGGTGAGCCAATTTTTTAACGAATGACACATATGAGTCTTTTTTCTCTCTTTTAAGTTTGATAACATATTTGAGTCTTTTTCCTTTTAAAAATGATTTAATTAATGACATGGCCGAATCGTAATTGATAATGTGTAAAAAATGGTTTTGCAAAATCAAAAATATCTTCAAATTTAGAATTATTTTAATGCTCGTTTCAAAAACTAAATAATTCTTGATTACCTATACTAGCTTTCTATCTTAATTATCGACTTTCATATCATATTATCTAGAATCATGTCCTCATGTGTCTTATATTGGCCTACTTGTACTTCTTATAAACCCTATCATACATACAAAAGAAAAGAACACATGCCACACATAACAAGTAAATCGCATCAGGCGGAAGCATCGAATGGCGAAGAGAGGCGGCTCGGCAGGGAAGGAATGGGAAATTGTCAAGGATGACTTCTTTGTTGGCGGAACGAAGCGCGTTTTAATCTTCACTTATCATAAGGGCATTTTTGGTATACTAAACCTTACATTATTTTTATATTATTGTTATTACAAATATTTGTCTTGTAAATTTTGATAAAGTGAAGGTCTTCATGGCTTTTTATAATGCTTATTTTAGTGACCAGTACCTCAAATGTTATATACTAATTTTCAGTCTTTTATGTGGTATCGTTAAAATTTTAATAATTAATCAATTTTTTTATTTGTACATTTTTATGCATTTTGAATAATTTAAACGGGTTAAATATTGTGTTTCGTAATAATTTTTATAAAATTAAAAAATATATAAATTGTATTTCATGATATAGAAAACTTCTATGTTTAAATTTACGATCATAGTTTAAAATTTTGAATGTGTATAATTATTTGTTTTACTATTAGAACACTGAGCCTGCCACTGGCCAAACACAAGTATCGAAATTTTATCTATGCCAGTATGCTATATAAATCGAAATAGATGGATAACGTATATTATTTAAAAATTACTTTAAAAAGTAATATAAATTATCGTGATTAATAATTTAAAATATATTAAAATTTTGGTTGACTTAAATTTTTATTTATGTCACATAAACTGAGGCAGAGAGAATAACATATATTATTTGAAAAATTACTTTAAAAATATTATAAATTACAATAATCAACGACTTAAAATATTTACAAATTATATTAAACCTACATTGACTCTTCTAATTTTATACGTGCTACACGTAAGTTGAAATATATAAACTTTTGCAATTAGAAACTTGTGGATATACATAATTTTATAAAGTTACCCTAGTTAACAATAATAATAACTAATTATTTTTTTAATATAATTCTTTCAACTGGTACGAATAATCACTTCATTTTAAATCAATGAACGTATCTTATATGTTTTGTAAATAAACTTTATTTCTTAACCATGATTAATTAATTAATATATTTTCTTTCTTTAATATATGACTATTAAGGTTAAATTAATTAATCCTAATTCTATCATTTCCCTTTAAAATGACGTTTTATTTATTTTTTAATAATTCAAAAGAAACCAAGTCAAAAATAAATAACGGGGTAAGAGAAATGTCACTTATACAGATTTCAACGGTAATCAACAATTAAGGAAAAATTGTATTATAAATTAATACATTTAATAAATAATTTACTGATTTTTAGCAATATTTTTTAATTTATTATCATTTTATAGCAATACTATGTTAATCTGGTAATATGAAAATAAGAACGTGAAAATAGTATGCAATTATATATAATTATAATTGTTTTTTGAATATATTATGTTTATTTGGTAAAAATTTGACATATTGAAGTATTAAATATATTAAAAATCTGTGCCACACTCCCCCAAAGTATAGCTATCGTCCCCCCCCCCCCCCATCGTATATAACCTTATATATGTGAATAATAAATGTCTTTTCTTAGAATATGTATTAAACTTGTATTAGAAATTGAATTAAAAGTGATCATGTGAAAAAAAAATTATTATATAAAGATAAAGTATTTTTATTAAAGGATATTTACGTTAGTTTCTCTAATATAATATATTATAACTTAGGAATCGAAGAAGATTTCCCCCCCCAATAATATAAGTTAAAGTCAAAGCCATACAAATCACCTTTCTGTTATGAAAATTGCAAGTATGATTTTTTGTCAATTTTTAAAATAGTAATTACAATTTTATTTTGTTAATAACAGTTATATAAAAAGGACATAATTATAAAAAAGAAGTTAAAGCGGGGTTCACGTTATACAATATTCTATTATTAAGTAGATACACGTAATTAACGTTCATCCAAAAATTAAAATAATCATTAAGAAAAGCTTTGGATAATCATTTTTTCCTTGTCAAATAATGATTATTGATTAAGAGTGAGATATATTCTAAATGTAAATTTATACGTAAAAGTAAGTAAATTACGATAAATAGAACTATATATGAATTCATAAGTTTAAAAATATAGCAGTTTAAAGATTAAAAGTAATAATTAAAATTTAAATTAATAGACCTTAAATACTATATCGTCTATGAGAGGATGAAAATAATTACATTATAGGTAAATATCAACTTTGAATATATATATATATATATATATATATATATATATACTACCTATAGATATATAATATATATAATATATAAATTATTAATGTGGAATTCAAAGTTTAAAAATATAACAGTTTAAAGAGTAGAAGTAATAATTAAAATTAATTAATAGAACTTAAATACTATATCCGTCATGAGAGGATTCACCCTCGCCATCCCTTCGCCCGGAAAATAAGAGACAGTATAGGTAAATATCAAACTTTGATATATATAATATATATATATATATATATATATATTATATATATATATATATATATATATATTCTGACTTCACAGTTTAAAACTATAGCAGGGTGTAAAGATTAAAAGTAATAAATTAAAAATTTTAAATTAATAAAAACTTAAATACTCTTATCCGTCAGAGGGATTCACCCTCGTCCATCCCTTCGCCGAAAAAATAATTACATTATAGGTAAAATATCCGAAACTTTGATATATAGGAGATATAATATAGATATATATATTATATATTATTATATAAAGTTGTTTTTTTGAACAATTAATGCCCATCATTTTTGAACTCACCCTTCATATATTCTTCAAAATTTACAACTATTTTAATAAGTTGCATATGCAAGTTTTTCAATAAATAAAGCAGCAAAACTGTGCATAAATACAACCAAATTTCTATTTTCACGAAATTACTCGCATTCAAAATTTAAAATCTATAGAAATTTATATAATTTTAAGTTAATATACAATAACATATTTATAGTGGAACATTTATCTATATTTATTACTTCATAAATTTCTTAATATAAATATAATATTTACGTTAAAATTAATGAATACACATGGTCTCATAGGTTTAAGGCTAGATCCAATCCTGCAGCCATTACTGCAAAAGGTAAAATGTATTTTTTAATTTATAGTAGTAAAGTCTAAATTAGATTATGAGGTATTCTTTTATAAAGGAAAAATGCTTAAATATGTCATAAAACTTTGAGAAAAGACTCATCTACGTCATTCGTTAAAAGTTTGGTTCATCTATGTCATTTACGTTTGAGAAAAAGTTCATCAATGCAATTATTTATTCGCTGAAATGATATATGTGAACCAAACTTTTAACGGATGACATAGATAAGCCTGTTCTTAAAGTCTGAAAACATACTAAGCTTTTTCTGTTTTATAAAATGATTTAATTAATGACGTGGTCGAATCATAATTGATCACGTGTGAATATTTTTATTTGTAAAATCAAAAATATTTTTAATTTAGGTGTGTTTATGACACTTACCTCGAAAATTAAATAATTTTTTATTACCTATTACTAGCTTTCTACTAATTATCGACTTTCATATAATATTATCTACAATGGCGGAGCCAACATGTTCTTAGCAGGTTCATCCGAACTCCATTCGATGGAAAAATATCACCACACATTTATAATTAAAGTTAATTATGAGATGTCTAATTAAAATTCTTTTAGGAAAATCATATTCTTCATTAGAAAAAACGATATCATATTACCTGGCTGGAGCGGAGCCAATACGTTCTTAGAGAGTTCATTCGAATCTCTTTCTATATTTATATCTTTAAAATTATTTTTTAGGTATATACAACAAATGCGTTTTACTCTTTACTTATCATCACGGCATTCTTGATATACTTACTCTTATGTCCTTTTTTAAAATAATTATTATTACAAATATTTATCTTGATTTTATGAAAGGAATGTTTTCGTGTCTTTTATTTGTAGTGCTTATTTTAGTGATAAAGTACCTCAATGTTATATATATTTATTTTTAGTTTTAATTTATGTGATATCGTTAAAATTTTAAAAGTTTATTAAAAAAAATTTATTGATACATTTTTATGCATTTTAAATCATTTAATTGTTAATTATTTTATTTTATAATATATTTTTATAATAAACAAATATAGAAGTTTTCTATTTCACATATATAAATTATATTTCATGAAATCTATATTTAAATTCACCATTATAGTCTAAATTTTTGAATGAAATAAATGGATAACATATAATATTTGAAAATTACTTTTAGAAGTATTAGGAATCATCATAATTAATAATTTAAAATATATTAAAAATTAGGTTGACTTAAATTTTCACCTATGTCACATAAATTGAGACGGAGAGAATAACATATATTATTTTAAATTAGGTTAAAAGTACTATAAATCACAATAATCAACAACTAAAAATATTTAAAAATTATACTTTGACTTTTTGTTAATTTTATACGTGTTTACATAAATTGAAATATTATATATTAGATATTACGATTTCTCTTATGAAAATTGTAAGTGTGATTTTTGTTGTTTGTTAAATTAGCATTCAATTGGTTTTGTAATAACAATTATAATAAAAAAAGTCATAGTAATAAAAAAGAAGTTAAAGCGGGGTTCACGTTATAGGATATTCTATTAATTCGATACACGTAACATTCCATCCAAAAATTAAAATAATCATAAAAAAAAGTGGTTTAGATAATCATTTTCCTTGTCAAATAATGATTTATTAATTAAGTGTAAGAGATATGCTAATATAATTTAGATACAATTTAATTGAACTTAATAATTTTTTTTTATTAATATATATGAATTTAAAAATTTTCGATATAAAATGTAAATTTATGTACATGTTAAATAAAATTAAATAGTATATATAAACTCATAAGTTTAAAAATATGACAAATCAAAGATAATTTTTTTTTAAAAAAATAAATTAAACTCATACAACTTAAAATCTAAGATTCCCCAAACTTTAAAATCATCATTCGAAAATTCAAAAACTATAAAATTGAAACAATACTAGCTTCAACTCTTAACATTATAGGGCAAGACAGTAAATAAATAGATATATACGTACAAAAATTAATATAAAACCATAAAATTCTATATTAATGATAATTAAGTTGAGATAGTTATAAAACAAGAAATTCAGCAAAGGAAGTAATTATTAGTGTTACGAAATTAAACTTGGGAGAGATTTATGTAATCATTTTTATAATATCCACCTAATATATATAAACTCTGTCCTCACAAACTTAGGACTTACATTATCTTAAAAACAAATTTAAAATTTAAAGTTTATAAAATTATACAATACTTTTAAGTAATTAGTCATTATAGTGAACTATTACCCCCGATCAACATTTTGTGATAATTACGTAGGTTGAGATTTTAAGTTTGTATAATTCACACATTTGTATCATATAACTTGTATAACTTTTGTATAATGTAATTTTGTAGAGAAAAACATAAAGTCATCACTAAAGTTGTCCCGTATTTGCATAAAGACACCTTAACTTTGAAAGTGTTCTACCACCCCACGAGACTATTTTATATCTTTGTAAATGAGCCATTTTGATCCATATTTTCTCGCTGAGGCTACACGCAAATGGAGGAGAGGACCCACAGACTTTTTTTCATGCCATTAACCAGCGATAAAAGTGTCACGTGTTAATTTTATTTCTTTATTACTTAATTATTTAATAAATTATATTCTTTCCCCATTATCTTCTTCGCCCAAATTCAAAAATCCCAATTTACATTTGCTTCTATCTTAACTTAGAAGATCCATTTACTACATCCATTTTTATCACTTTTTTTCTTGTCTCTTGCTTTTCTTTGTTTATTTTTCTTCTTTTATCCTTTTTTAAAAAAAAATCAAAAAACAAATGTGAAATCCATTGATTAGAGAGTACTAGAAACTTTTTTTTTTCGGTCTCATTACCTTGCATTAGTAACTTGAGAGTAGAATTGATTTTATCTAGTGATGTTTAGTGACGAAAATAGTGTTGTAACTTAGAAGTATCATGAAGACTACATTAAAGACGACAATGGCTACTACTTTTGGAGGATTTACAATAAAAAACAAAGAATTTGAGTAATGAAGATTTAAGAAGAAAGAGGGAAAAAATGAAAATAAAGTTAGTAAAAATAGAAAATATAAAAATGAAAATGAAACTTAAAATTAAAAATTAAAAGAATTTATACGTGTTACACCTCTTTTCTTGTAATTGAGGTTGGGTGAAAAGTGGGATATCTGTAACACTCTTAAATTGTTCATTGGGAAAATATGACATCCACATAAAGTTAAGGTGTCTTTTTGAAAATTCGAGATAACTTCAACGGTGACTTTATGTCTTTGTGTGATGGTTTAAAACAATTTATAAGATGGTTTGAAATTTCAGATGTTTAGTTTGTATTTGTATAAATTTGTTATTTCGAGTTTATATAAAAATAGTTCAATTATACAAATGTACCCGCTAATGATACCAAAAAACCCAAAACATTATAAATTCATTAAATTAGTGCGAAACATTATAGCTTAAAGGGTTAGTTACAAACCCATAATATAAAAACATATGGATAGAGCATATTTAAGTTTATTGTAACTACTTGCGAAATTTTTTCTATTTTAGGTCACAAAATTCAAAAGTCTTATTTACTTTTTACAAATTCATGTTTGAGTAACTAAATAATTCTCGATTACCTATTACTAGCATTCTACCCTAATTATCGCCTTTTATATCATATTATCTAGAATTATGTCCTCGATAAATTACATGTGTATTATATCGACCTACTTGTACCTTTTCTATTACACAAAATAGTTATCCAGAAAATTTTGATAAATGGAATGTTTTCATGTTTTTGTTTTATAATGCTTATTTTAGTGACCAGTACCTAAAATGTATATATATATTTGTTTTTCGTCTTAATTTATGTGATATCGTTAAATTTTTTATAGTTGTTCAAGTTTTTTTACTGGTACATTTTTATGTATTTCAAATAATTTGAATTGTTAACTATTAGTCTTATAATAATTTTTATATAATTATTAAATATGTAAATTATATTTTCATGAAATATGGAAATTTTCATATCGAAAATCAGGAAATAGTTTTACAAATTATTAAAAAATTTCATTTAACTAGTGATAAGAAATATTGAAGGGGAGAATCGGGAAATGAGGTTAATCACATCGGCCAAACATTACTATCGAAATTTTATTTATATCACATAACTCGAAATAAATAGATAACATATATATTATTTGATAATTACTTTCAAATAATTAATATGCAATAATAAATCAAATTCATTATATCACATGAATCGAAATAAATAGATAACATATATGTTATTTGATAATTACTTTCAAATAATTAATACGCAATAACAAATCAAATTCAATAGAAAAATGATTTTCATTTTTATAGATAGAATCAATTATACTTTCACTGTCACAATTAATTCATATATTTAAGGTTAGATTCATCCTGACCTTAAAAAGTGAAATATCGTATCTAAAGTAGATGTAAAGCTCTAGATATTAGTTATTAATTTATGAGATTGGATTATTGTATGTTATTTTTGTATTTTTTTTAAAAAATAAAAATCCTTTAACAAATATGAGTCCATAGAAGATTAGAACATGTTAATAACTAAAGCAAAAGAAGGAAGCATTTCTGATTCAAAACGTAAGAAGCACTTATCAATTAAAAAGAAAAAGAATCAATCTGTCAGCCAAGAGAAAAAATAAAGTAAATAGCAAAAAAGATTCTGTGTAATCGAGTTGAATTATTCAAATCACTATAAATTATACTAAATAAGTTATTATTATATTTCAAATGTTGGTTATACGAAAATAAATAAATACATGTTATAGGTCATTTAAATAATCTATAACAACAACTTCAGAGATGAAATTCTATTAAATAAAATTTGGAGATGATAAAATATACGTACATAAATTTTACTATATATGATTTTGAGGAGATGGAAAAATTGTTTTAGAATGAAATAATATTATTTGTGAGGGGCTATTTGTTTTGTTGTCATTTAAATTGTGCCCCCATTAAAAAAGTAATTTATTGTGTACTCAATTTTGACAAAAATCACAAAAAATTGACAATTATCACATTCTCTTTTCTCTCTCATTCTTCTTATCGGTGGTTGTATAATTGCGATTTTTGAAATTCTATATAGTATCAAAAAGCTTAAGAAAGTTTTTAAATCAGAGAAAGTGAATATAATGAAATTAAGTGATGTTATTGAAAAAGCTTAAAATATTGATAATTAGTATTGAAAACATTCCTTAATTGAAATATTGATAATTAAGTGATGTTTTGATAGAAAAAGCTTAATATATTGACTAATATATATAGTTGATGATTAATAATTATTCGTTATGATCTTTAATATTTATATTTTAAATTAAAGTTTAATATTTAGGAGTCGAATAGATTAAGTGTTTGAATTAGTAAATATTCAAAGAAACAAAATTAGATATGGGTATTAAAAAAATATAGTCTTGAAGTTTTAAGCCTAAGTGTTCTTGAATTAGGAAAAATTAACAAAAAATGAGTTTTTAAAACCTAGAGAACAGGAAATGTAACGATTAAAAAAAGAAGTTGATGTACAAGAAATAATATGGGAACTATTAAGTGTAAAAAAAAAGGGAGCTAAAATGTTAAAGATGGATTGATCATGTGCACTATAAAATATACAAAAGTACCTGAAAAAATTTATTTGCTTTCAAATGGTCTAAATAAAAATTTCAGACATGAATATGTGAACTTCAAACATTGCATGTTTAATTTAAAATTGATTAATTATCAAATCAACTTCAGATATTAAATAACTTTAAAGTTGATTTAAAGCGAATAATATATCTAAAAACTGTTATAATTACATTTTGTTTAGATCATTGTTTCATAATGTATTGTGTTGTATTGTATGGTTAGATACAATGTTTGGCTAGATTGTATTGTTGTTTGATTTTTAGTAATATTTTTAATTGTGTGGTTTTGATTGTATCGTACTTATAATTTCTAAATTTACTGAAATATTTTTAATTATTCTAGGTAGAGGTTGACTAGATTAATAATTAAGGTAAGGGTTAATTAAAATAGTATTTTGACATATTATGGAAAGATATAATTGGAAAAAAAAAATTAAGTAACAATGGGGGGAATTTTACACCAAAGTTGGTTGTTCCATAAAATAGGGGTTTCATTATTACGGTAAACAACGAAATAACATCAGTACAATACAATTTTAAGTGAAACAATCAAAAACAAACATTATAGGTAAATAACCAATACATACAATCCAATGAAACAATGATCCAAACATAGATTACTGGATCATAATGGAAAGAGATATTTTTTACGCTTCCACCATATATAAATAAGCAACAAAGACAAAAATATGAATCTAAAAAATATTTTTTAAAATCGAAGATCTATCAGAAATAATTTTTTCATTTCATAAAATTAAAGATAAAATTTGTGTATGTTCTATATTCCAAATTGAGATGTTGTTGTTGTAAGATCTTCCTCAATCTATTCCCACAAAAGGACCTAACAAATCACTGCACTAATTGGAGAAAAAAAAGCAAAATATTCTAAATATATGCTAGTAAAACTTTATCAAAGTAGTAATTAATTTATAGAAAAATAAAAAAAAACTTTAGAATATTAATTAGAACATGCTTAATACTAAAACCTTTATTTTATCTCAAGAGAATACAATTCTCTTTTTCATTTTCTACACATAAAAAAAAGAGCATCTGATTCAAAGTGTGAATTAAAGCACATTTTCTCTCCACTTGAATAAATAAATAAATAAATAAATCTGACAGCAATAAATAAATAATAATAATAAAAACTAAAATGGAAAATAATTAAAATGAACATGATCCAATGTAGTCCTAAGAATTACAAAAATTCATGGTGATGATAAGAAGCATTCATAATTTGCTTGTGGACTAATGACCAAAATATCCTTTTGGAATCCGAGTCGATAAGCTTCGACTGAACATAGAGAATCTATACTCGAGTGTTCATGTTGACATATTCATTTATGTTTCAACAAGCAATAATATATAACAAGAAGAAAACTGTCGGAATCAACATATAACAAGAGTAAAAGGGAAGAGTGCGGGGGGCAGGAGGAAAAAGCGTGAATGGAGCTAAAAAAAAGGGGGCGGGGGTGGATAGGAAGAAGAAAAAGGTTGTATGACAAGTAGTATAAGGAACCAGGTCATGAGTGATCGAGCACAACGATCGAGAGATAAGGTCAGACAAACAAGCACGGAGAAACAGCTGGTGAACGAAGACCGGACGAAGAAAAAGGGAAGATGAGGAAGACAAAACGGAAAGCACGAACAACAAGAATATTGAACATAGAGAATATATACTCGAGTGTTCAACATATTCTTTTCTGCTTCAACAAGCAACAATATATGAACATAGAAAATCTATACTCGAATATTGTGTTCAATTCCTTGTTGACATGTTTGTTTGTGTTGCAACAACAAAAACAAACATCTCAGCTCCAGTTAAAATCAACTATATGAATTCTTACTTCTGACTCTCTCAGTTCAAAGGGCAATCATGGAAAGTTCACGCAAACTTTCCTCATCCGCCTCTGAAAACTGAGAGCGTCTTGCATGAATAAGCCTCTCGGACACGAGCCGGACCGCCCTCTCCCACCGCGTGTTTCCGCCACCGTCACCGCCTCTACCGGGGCCCACATGAGGCTCAGTGTTAAATGTAATTTGGCTCATTTGAAATGAAAAAAGCCTAATAGAATAAATTAAATCTGAAGAAACTTGATTAATTGGCCTAAAACTAAAAGCAGCTAGCTTTAAGATAAATGGCCATAATAAACTAACAAGAAGTGGATTACTTAAACTATGAGGAGAAGAAGTGGCTAAAATGTTAATTTTTCCAATAAGAAGAAGATGTAAACCCATAATTTATTTATGAGTGATGAATTTTTATTTTTTATTTTTAGAATAAAATTTTTGGTGCAAGAATTGGAGTTTATTTGGAGAAGTTTTAGAAATAATATTGATGAAGAAGAAAGAGTAGTGAGAAAAACAACAAGAATCTTAATGACAACATCTTTATATATTTGTTGAAAGAAGACTAGAAGAGGTTCTATATTATAAAAATGAATTGTATTAGAGTATTTTTTTTTTTTTTTATAATCGAGAAATTTTTGAAAATTAATATCAAAAAGTTTAGAAATTTAGTGAATAATGAGTCCCCTTTTTATCTTATCCACTTAAATATTAGATTTTCAGAGCATTCGCGGTGCAAAATCCAAAATTAAAGTAAAAACAAGTATTATTCATTTAAACGTTAAGATTTTTATTCGTGATAAAATATTTAGAGAGATCAAATTTTTTGATAACCATGAAATTATCGAAAATTAATGATGCAATTATCAGTATTTTTGTTTGTGTGTCAGGATTCAAACACGATAGCATACTTTCTTTTTTAATAATCAAAAAATTTAATTTGAACATTAAATTTTAAATTCGATGAATAATGAATTTGTTTTTTTATCCTTCTTTAAACATGTAGCATACTCATTATTTCTATTGTCCTATTTTTAAATTACAAAAATGAGTACACACAGGATAATAGTCACACTAAATTTAGTACGAACTATAATTTAAATTTAGCACTAAATTCTAAAATTATAAATAAAGATGTCAATTGCCTAATTTGAAAATGATGTATGTAATTTAATAATAAAATCCTGATAATAGAACAACTATTTTTTTTTAAAAAAAAAAATATATATATACAAGAATAGTGTAAATAATTAAACTCCGTTAATAAATAGTAAAATATTACATGTTGTCTACAATAAACTAATGTCTAATAGGAATTATAACATATTCCAATTGAATTTTTTTTATCAATTTTTTATTATTCAACATCTGATACTTATTTTTAAAATCTAACCCAATAAATTTGGGGTTTTGGTGATATCATTAATTAATATGAAAAATTCAATCAATCATTGACATTTATGATGTATATAGTTAACAAAATGAACGTAATTTCAAATGTACGAATTAGCATGATTAAATCGTAAATTAAGGTTGAAGATAAATATATTTGTGAAAACACATATAATATAATATAAATTAAATATTACGAGTAATATTTTTTATTGTAATTTCCTTGATTTTACATTTTACTAGTTGAAATTTAATTTTGAAACACAAATAATTGTGATATAATTTGGATCACATGATGTGAAATAGGACAAAGTTTAGGGGGTCCTAGTGAAATTTCTAGGAAATTTCCTTTTTAAACTTCTATAGAAATTATGGATCAGAATTTTGTGAAAATTATTATAAACAGAGTGATGGCTACACGTGGCACTGCTAAAACAAAATCTTGACAGGATGTGCATATAATAAATACAGACATAATACATAAATATGCTCTTTAACTTGACTTTGAATTATATTTATGTCTTTTAACTTTGGGTGTGCACAAGTAGACACTTAAACTTGTAGAAAGTTGAAAAAATAGACACTCATGTCATCCTACATGTCATCCTACATGTCATTTTTCATCCTACGTGATATCTTACGTGTATTTTGTCATATAGGACTCATGTGTTTATTTATTTAAAAGTTGGATAGTTAAAATGTCTGTTTTTGAATTATGAAAGTTGAAGGTCAAAGTTAAAATTTTAAATCAAGTTTAGGGTTCAATATATATATTATCCCATAAATATACGATGGATGGCAGAACTAAAATTTTCACTAAAACTGTTTCTTTTTTTTTTTAGTGAAAATGTGGGTTATTTGACCAAAAAAATGTGATTTTTCAAAAGAAAAAGTGTGTGGAGAAAAATCTTTGCATTCGTAGCTTCACTCATCATGATATTGTTTTACTTAAATTTTAGCTAGCGTCAGATCATAAATTATATAAATATATGTTGAAAATTATCTTTATATACTTATTTAACAATGAAATTGATGTTATTTTTAATATATGTTCTTTAAAAGAATTTAAGTTAAAAATCTAGCTTAGATCAGTTTTTGGGTTTTTTAAGACTTTCACTTATAAAATCTTAAAGCTTTTTCCAAGTAAAATATATATTAAATTAATTATCAAATTTTAAAAATTATAAATTCACAAATTTAATTTTTCAAAATTTAAATTTCAAACTTGTTTTCTCTACTTTCTCATTTTCAAGATAGTTGTTGGTTGATTTTTTTGATTGAATAAATGAATTTTGCAAAATATCACTAAATACCTTACAACATATTTATAACTAGTATATGATATTTAGATATTTTAAACACCTATAAATAGTTTAATTGCTAGGTTACACTCTTTAGTGCATCACCTTTAAGTGAACTTTGTGCATATTTACAAACAAATCAACTCCTTAATTAGTAACATATATTTTTGGCAAACAATGAAATGAAATCTCAATACAAAAGCATAGTTTCATCGATCTTTATGATCTCCTTTTAGTCATCGTGGCGGTTGAATCGTGTGACCAGTCATCTTATCTAACAATTTTAATTATTAGAAAGAGTATATTTTTATTGGAAAAGAGCTTAAAATATTCTTGAAGTATTGAAAATGGTACAAAACTATCATCCATCCACCTATTGGCTCCAAAATGCCCTTCTCATCCACCTATTGGCTCCAAATACCCTTCTCATCCACCTTTAGGTTCAAAATTGATCACTTATTTAATGATTTTAAATTTAAGCTATTTAAATTTTTTTTAAAAATACTTAGTGTTCAACTATTGGTTACAGTTTCATTTTTTAATATCATTTATAAACCAACCCACTATCCACCCATTACTAATTAAACTCACCCAATTAATAAATTAATTCTAATATCAAATTTGTCGTAAACACTACTAAGACACAGCGAAATCACAGATTCTTGAAAACAACATCCAAATTTATTCTAGTTCGAATTGAAATTCCAATGAAATTTATGTTTAGCCTCAAGAGGATACATTCAATAGGATTCTCTTTCAAGCTTGAATTCAAAAGTTATGGTCAAAGGTAAAGAAGTAGTAACCCGATCAGTCGTCCTTTTTTTAATTAGTTTTATAAATATATATGTTTTATTTTAAATTATAAACTATATATATTCTTTTTTTGTAAAAAAGTTATCTATTAGTAACATCACAGAGTGGAGATGAAAGATAATAAGATAACGTAATCATTACTTTTAAGTTTATCGGTAATATTATTGAGACCCCTTGAATTATCTATGGTTTGAGGCTTGAATGTAGGATAATTTACTTCTATAGACATTTGGTCCCTCAAAATTTTTATAAACACCTTAGCAATATATTTAACTATTGTTGCATTAGTAAAGGGGCGGGTTTATTAATTGGGGCGGGTTTAATTAGTAATGACTGGATAATGGATTAATTTAAAAATTATATTAATAAGCAAAGTTATAAAAAATAGTTGAGCGCCACATATTTAAAAAAATATTTAAATTGTTTAAATTTAAAATCGTTAAATAAGTGGTCAATTTTAAACTCAAAGATGAATGACAATAATATTTTGGAGCCAATAGGTGGATGAAGTGTAATTTTATACAATTTTAATACTTTAATAAAGATAAATGTTATGTTAAATTCCATTATGTTTGAACATCCCATATATTAGAGTTAAAATATGAAATGTTGGTATTATTTTAATTTAAAAAAAGTACTGTTTTTTTCAAACTATATTCTTATGGGAAAAAATGTTTTTTTAATGCCCACTTCTTCTTGTAATATTCTTTTTAGTTGTCAATTAAATAATTCACTTAGTTGGCCAAGCTTTTAAGTTTATTTTACAATAAAGTAAACTCACTCAAAGCAATGAGATATTAAGAAAGTGTGATACTTGCAAGTCTCAATTAACTAAAGAGATTAAAAAGTTAATCAAGTGCATGAAATTGAGTAGTTGCCATTAAAAGTAGCTAAAAATCTTTTAATTATCTTTTTTCTTAATTTAAAAAAATAATCCTCTATAAGTTTGTTGAATCAAAAAGGAATAAATGAACTTTGTGATTTGGAAGTTTTTGTAGTCTTGTATGATCTTATGGCCAAACAAATCTATGTAAAGTAATAATGTAATTAAGAAGCAAAAGGATATACATACATAACTTAGAAGGCTTAATTTAATTATTTGCTAATCTTGTTCGTTTGCTTCTTACTTTTATTTTTTCCATTTCCTTAATATATACTTTTATTTCTTTTGATTTTCTATCTGATCTAACGTTTGGTACATTTAGTGCTCAGTCTTAAAGATTAAGGATGAAAAGTATTTATCACAATTTCACTGTGACCTTTGAAGATATAAATTATCATAAAAACGGCATTATTTGAAACTTGCCACAAAACAAGATGATTTCAAATAAGCCAATTACTGAAAATGATATTTTAAAATATAATGTTTCTTATTAGTGGAATCATCGCACTTGACAAATCTATTACGGAAAGTGAAAGCCAAAGTTTCAAAGGATAAAATAATATTGTCTTTCATTATTAAAAAAAACAAAAAAGATTTGTAAATATTGAGATATCATATTAAAGATATGTATATAATGCTATAATGTGTCAGATTATTATTTGAATCTTATATTTTAAATATGTCATATAAAGATACTAAATTTTTTTTTAAAAATGAAATAGGAAGTTGCTTGCTTGATAATTTTTCATGTTACCTACCACGTTCAATTGTTATTCAACTTGATTAAATTTGCACGTATTGTTAAATTATATACAAGTCCTAACTAATTGGTAAGATTTTATATCATTTTTATTCTATTTTTTATATTCAATTGATGATGAATTTTGATAGATTGACATGACTGGTTATTATGTTATAATATTTCACAAATTTTGTTATTCGCTCTTAAAAAATATTTTTACATTGGACATAACATCGATTTCTAAGAACTTAATTAAAGACTAGCACATATTAAAAAATAAAAAGTAAGTATCAGTCTATTTGAAGGATAATAGTAACGATTAATAACCAAATCTCTTATTTTTAAAAGGAAACTTACATAAATAATATATACACAAAAAAAATATTTACCCTTTTATAGCATAGTAAATTTTTTTTCACTTGATCAATTTCATTCATTTTTTAATACAATTTTAATGCATATTACAAAGAACAATTTTATCGCATATATACAAGTATTAAGGATGGATTTAATGCATTTTTCGCACATTTAATACATTATAATACAAATGTGTCCCAATTTTTACCAACAAACTCATATATTTCAAAAAACAATTATACTTCATATATCTTGCATCATACTCACCTTTAATTCATATTGCAGATTTTACATATGTTGCTATAAATGGTAATAATAAAAAGTATCGTCTAAAATCATTAATTATTTATTAAAAATGTATCAATTTATGTAATTTTTCCTTTTTAGGGAATAAAAGTCTTCCTATCCTATGGACCGATAAACTTGGGCCGGCCCAATCACAATATGTGGGTCGAGTCCAGTTTATAGAGATGGGCTGGTTCGATCTTGTTTATTCTGAGTCGGGTCGGTGGATACTCGGAGCCCCATTACCAAAGTTCAGTACTGAGCACGTCAATGGCGATTACTCAAAAAGTGAAGAGCAAATTAACAATGGTGATATGATCCGAACAGTGTCGGAGGTCGGAAGAATGACAGGAGGAGCTTTATCGGAATGTATATTTTGCCAAATTGCTACCTCTTCAACTTCAACCACTCTCCTTCACTCCGTCAGATCTCTTCTCTCTTTTTTTTTTTTTGGTTCCGATAACAATCAGTCCATATGCGTGACGTAAGTTGATGATTGTTTGGTTTAATTGATTTTACAGGATGATAAAGTTGTTGCATTTCAAGATATTAATCCCTCTGCCTTCAGGTTGTTCAATTTTTCATTGTTTCCTATTGTTTTTACTTTACTTGAATTCAGTATTTGATTCAAGAGTGAATGATCAAAATTATGCATAAACTATCCTGGTTTTTGAGTTTCATGCTTGAACTATTAGGAGCTCTAGTTTCCCAGGTAAACTATTATCAAATGTTTATGGAAACACACCTCAACTATCAATTTCCTTATCCTAAATGAACAGTGATGATATTTCATCTAGTAAAAGGAAACAACTGACAGCTGATGTATAATTGATAAATAGTTAATGAATCCCATTCGCTCCCCTAGCTTTAGTCTCTCAGTGTCAGTGTCGGCCCAGCAGAGTAGATCAGGTAGAAAAAAGAGAACAATATTTGATAAGTTGATATAGTTCAGTTAGGAAAAATTAACACGAACGTATAGTTTAGGTACAAAACTTGAAAAACCATGATCTTCAGGTGTGTTTTTGACCATTTAACTCTTAATCTAATGAATCAGTAAGTCTCAATCTCAAACTAGTTGATGGCGGACTTTAAAATAATTTGACTAACTCTCAGCTGGCCATTTGGACCTTACTATGCCGTGGGAAACTCAAAGTCAGGTCGCAGGCGGTAGTTGATTTCTTCTCATATCTCCTGGCCAGACAGAGTTACTGGATGGATACATATGTTGGTGGGAGATAGCAAGTATCTTGGGGAATTAGTCGAGGCGTTCACAAGTTGGTTCGGACAAATTTTTTATAAAAATATAATAAAATTGGGAGTTTTTTATATAATCATTTAACTTGTAAATTATGATCCATCTTCTGCTGTTTTTTTAGTTAATTGAGCAGCACAAGTGCTTTCCTTTGCACTACATTTTGTAAGTTCTGGCTTAGTTGTTCATAGATTCCGTGAAATCCTATTTGCTGAATTTTTTGTATTGCATTTTAACTATGAAACTGATGAGTTTCATTCATATTGAGTTATATTGGCGGAGGGACATAGAAATACTTATTTCCTCGGTTTGTAGTTAATAAATACTCTACAAGAGAATCATATAGTGGTTTTATTTTTGTATAGATGGACATGTTAATGAATTCCCTTTCTCTTCCTCTTTATGCCGAACATAGGACTATACAAATGTTAGCTAGTGCTAGGATGTAATGAAGAGCTATTTCCCAGCTTCAAGTCTTTGCCACTTTTAGCATCACCGATCTCCAGGCTGTCTTCCAGAGATGGGAGCAACTATGTTGAAACACCCAAAGGTGTACGTTCAGCATCCTAAACTACATGGGTACGACAACAGCATTAACCACCGGCTTAATACCGAGTTCAATTGAGCAGGCTCAACTTACTTATCTCAAGTTGATAGAATGATTCTTTGGTAGTAAAACTTTTACTCTCCTTGGTACTTGTATCAATTCAGAGAGGCTAAGTCCCGTTCGAACGAAGGGATGATCTGATGCTGTTTATCCAAGTTAAGCATTAGAAATGGAGGAGTCTAAGGTTTGTGTCATCTGAAGAAATGATTTCATATTTCCCATGTTCAATTGGTCAAATATTTTGAATAACATAAACAAGCTCCTTAAAAATGAGGAAAATAACCTCTCTAGTGAAATTAGGAAAAACAAACTCTACCAGTGACATGCAATATTGATCAGGTCCTCCCCATCGTCCAACATACCTCATCTTCACCCTTAGCCTCCCTAGTCCTCATCCTCGCCATCCCACAGCCCTACCTCCCGACCTCAAGTTTTCATAGTACTTGTCTATAAATTATATACAATTGCTTTTTAGGATATGCTTACCTACGGAACACAAGAAAATAAGGAAGAAACCCACTTATTTTTCAAGAAAACATTTTCCTTCATACATGACACACCCCAAGTCAGTAGGAATGGAGGGAGGACTATGAATCTTGTACTTATCTTTAATGGTCATAATGCTGGCCTTCTGTTTGGCAAGTAACTAGAAGTGGAGGGAGGACTATGAATCTTGTACTTATCTCTAGTGGTCATAAAAAAAATAAAAAAAAAAATTAATAAATATAAAAAAATAAAAGAAAATAAAATAAATAAATTTATATATATAATGTAATTTAAAATAAAAAATTAAAAACAGAAATTTAAATTAAAAAAAAAAAATTACCTAACTATTAGAAAATTCGGAGGGTAACCCCCCCCCTTTCTTCCTTCTTCCTTCCCTCTCCCCCCCTTCCCCCCCTTTGCCCCTCCCTCTTTCTCTTCCTTCTTCATCTCCACCCCCTCCCTTCGGCTTCTCCCCCCCTGCTGGTCTTCTGTTTGGCTCGTTCTTTTTGGCCCTGTCCTCCCTCCCTCTTTTCCCACTCCTGCGCCCCCCCACCCTCTGCGGCTCGTTTTGTCTCCTCTTCTTTTTTCTCCCTCCTTTTTTCCTCTCTTTCCGTCCGGCTCTTTCTTTCTCGGCCTCCTTGTCTTCTGTCTTCTCTCCCACATGGTCCTTTGATATGCCATATCGGTCATCTAATTTTACTTCCGTTGCTGGCATTGGCATAGAATGTGAATTTGCAAAATCCTTTGTAATGATCTCTTAATACTCAAAATCTTGACAGGCATTACTTGGTAATTCCAAAACAGCACATTCCAACTGTCAAAAACCTTCAGCGAAGCTCAGACGACTTCTCCTTGGGTAAAGTATACTTATTGGATGCATGTTTACCACCTCATTTTCTTTTGGAATCTCGATACTGCCTTATTTCTCTGTATTCACACATCTAACTTGCAGCTTCTTTTCTTATAGTGAGTCACATGTTAGATGTGGGAAAGAGTCTGCTAGATAGGGATGCACCTCAGTCAAAGCACTACAGGTATTGTCTTTTAAACACAGTATACAGAAAGAAGGACTTACATCTTCATTATCTCTACCGCATTATATAATTTGTAGTATGTAATGACTGACATAACCACACCTAATACTCCTGAATTTTCTTTTCAATCACTTTGCAGAATAAATGCAGGCATCTAAAGCAATGTTAATCCAATGATCTAACGAACTTGTTTTGCAATTTTAGCTTTCTGCTTTATTTTCTGGCTCTTGTATTGAATTAAGGGCCAATCAACAGAAGCTTCTATGGAAGAAGGACTACGTTTTACAATCTTAGCCGCTAGTTATAAGTACTGATTTGAGGCTACAGATAGAGAAAACAGCTGCAATGATGTAGTTGATTTCTCTAGCATACAACTTGCAAGTTCATAACCAATATATATTTTGAAATATTGTCATACGTTCTGGAATTTAAACAATTTTGGTGTTACTTTATATTTTTGGGATTCTTAACATAGAAACTTACACTTGTGGATTAGGAATCCTTTTCACAACTATTTTTCCATGTTCTCAGATTTGGTTTCCATCAGCCTCCATTCAACAGTGTAGATCACCTCCACCTCCACTGCTTCGCACTTCCTTATACTCCAAGGTAACCTTTTCTCTACATGCTTAAAACTTCCTTGATACTCTTGAACATTACCTTTTCGAAAACTTTGAACTTCTTCGAAGTGTTGTATATGCCCTTTTCTAATTTTAGACGTTGAACAGCTGGCGATTTATGAAATACTTATCATTGGGGCCATTTGGTGGATTTATAGAAGTTGAAAAACTATTGGAGAGAATAAAACCACCAATTATTCATCCCTCATCAATGTAACTGTCTCTGAATTTGATGTTTCTAATTGACAAAAGAGTAAGTAATCTGCTGATTGTTATTCTTTTATATACACAAATCCTAATAGAGACAAATACTTGGTGATTTCTTTTCATCTATCGACTATCATAGCCTTGGTGGATAGAACTATCTAATACATATTATTGTTGGTGGAAGGTGAAAGGTATTCCGTGATCTGGTCTTTTCTGCTTTTTGCGGAGAGCCACACTGTAATTAGTTGGCATGTGTTACGTTTCGCAAGTAATGATGAAACGTTTATATGGGAGTTCGGAGCCTAAAGGGTATAAAATATTAACAAGAATTTCAAAACTGTATATAAACTTTTATATTAATCAAAATGGCAAAATCGCTGGAACAACAGTGATTTTGCTTTTTCCGGTGGAGTAAATCGTTGTTGTTCCAGCGATTTTGCCATTTTGGTTAATATAAAATTTTATATACCATTTTGAAGTTTTTGTTAATATTTTATACCCTTTAGGCTCCAAACTCATTTATATGGATTCTCTAGTCCATTAGCAATTGTCAAAATAAGTTGCAGATACTTATTTTATGTAATTTTTATAAATCATTTATACTAACTTTTACATTTCGTCGATCCAAATTTCAACTTTGAATCTTAATTATATTTTCTACTAAACTATTGCTCGTAAAATTAAAATGTGTATAAATGATTTTTGCAGATAATTTTAGAATGTAACTTAGGTATCATCACAAATGAAACCTAGGAAATTAGAATATCGAACTAGTGAACCATAAGTATAATAGAAGAGACGTTTAATGATAATAGTGGTGATATTTATTGTTGTAAACACATTTAATAGCAACTAGATTAATGTCATTGCACTTATAATAGCTACAATCTTAAACGATATTTATATAAAATTCTGATTATATTATCCCTATTTAGTGCATTAAAAATTTACACAAATAATAAAAACTGTCCTGAAAATTGACTTTTAATATATGTGTTAGTTGTATTACACTTTAGACACAAAGTCAATTATATGATTAGGGGTGGACCCACGTTGATGTTATTTCACCTATTAATTTCATATCAATCTATATATAAATTTGAAAAAAGGGTATAAAATTAAATATTGATCACTCAAAATTTTAAAAAAATTTAAATTTATCAACAAATTGTGACCGCACAACACAACTTAAAAACAGAATAAACTATTTCTTTTAAATATTTTTGACTTACCTATGTTATTATACATAGACAAAATTCTAATCATGTAAAATCGATAATTAAATACATGAAAATAATATAAATACCATGTTTAGAAATAATTATTGATTTTAGTGATACTTTTTGCAATATTGTGATAAATCTGTAATATGTATTAAAAGTGAATTATAATTATTTTTGAAATATATTATATTTATTTTGTAAAATATTGTCATATTGTATTATAAGTGTATTAAAATGTGTGATAAATATATTATCCATTATTAAAATTTATATTATATTTGAATAATAAATTTATCTTTATAATATATATTAAACTTGTATTATTATAAATAAATTAAAAATGATCAAGTGAAAAAAATGTTATTACTATAAATTATAAATATTTTTTTTTCTTTTATAGTATATTTACGTAAGTTTCTCCGGATACATTAACCTCAACAAATCATAAAATCCATAAGAAAAAGAAAAAACTTATAATTTGGCATTGCCATTGGAGAGTTATACGGATCACCCCCAAATTATTTGTGTAATAATTAATCAGTAAAGGAAGAAGAAGAGTAAATCCAAAATTTTCCTTTTTACTCAATTCACTTTCTCAACAAAAATTAAAAAAATATGAGCAGTGCAGAAACAGAGCTTCTCACCATTGATCCTCTTGAGCTCAAATTCGCATGTAATTTTTTTTTTGTGAGTTTAAACTCTCTGTTTTTTCCCCATTTTTAAATTTTTTTTTGACGTTATGTGGTTTTGATTTGATCAGTTGAGCTGAAGAAACAGATATCTTGTTCCCTTCAATTATCAAATAAAACTGAAAATCATGTCGCATTTAAGGTGCATTTTCCGTTTTTAAATTTTCTGTTTTATGATTTTTGAATTTTTCATAAATTTTCTTTTTATTATATAGTTTTTGTTTTTGTTTTTGTTTTTTCAGGTTAAAACGACGAACCCGAAAAAGTATTGTGTTCGTCCGAATACAGGCATTGTTTTGCCTCGATCCACTTGTGATGTTATCGGTATTCACATTTTTTTTAAATATTTTTTAAGAGATTAGTTGTTGTGTTTTATGTTATGTGGCGTTATTGACTTATTAGTTCGTATTCTTATCCTGCATTTTTGGAAGTGGATGTTTCCACAATTTGAACTTTTGATGGCGACTTGGTCATGTGGCAATAACTTTACTAGTTGTGCAGCCAAGGCTCGGTTTCATTTGAATAAATAAGAGAGACCTTTTGATATTTGGAAATAATTTAATTTTAACTTTTCGTTTTTATTCTTAGTGATGTGTTTTTATAGCTACAGAAATGTCATATGTGACACTGTTTTCTTATTAGTTTGTTAACAATTTAACTTAAAGCTTAGTATTTTATCCTTGATGGTATATTTTTATAGTCGTAGAAATCTCATTACGTGTCTAAGACCGTAAGTTTCAAAAGATTTCTTTTTTTTTTGGTTGAGCTATATGTTCAGTCAAAAAATGTTATATACATTAGGATATAAGAAAGTTGAAGTAATGTATATGAATTAGTAATGTCCATATCGCTCCCTTTAAGCTCATTACTGCAGCTCAAATGTTAACTTTGAAATTATATTTCATCAAATTGAGAAATTATAAGTTTGAGTCGGCTATCTGAATCCTCATCCTCGCTCCTCACTGTCCAAGTCGTTCCATTTAAGCTCATCAGTGCAGCTTAACTTTAACTTTAACTTATACTTCACCGAATTGACATACTTCATCTGTTTCAATTTGTTTGTCTCGTTTTGACTTTATACCAACTTTAAGAAAGCAAATAAAACTTGTGAATTTGTGGTCTTAAACTAAAGATATGTAGAATGTACCAAAATGTCATTTAATCTTGGAGTTTTAAACATGCTATATGGAAAGTTAAAATTAAAAAGTTGACCAAAAAAAGAAAAGACAGAGGGACTTATATTTTTTAAGGTATTCAGCATCACATTGTTAGTGTCAGATTTTCGTCTTGTTTGGGGGGGTCGTTGATAGAGCCTGTTTGCTCAGCCTTAAAAGCTGGTCACAACTGACTTAAACCTGTTTTTGACTTATTTAGTTGTTTGGCAATACTTAATAACTTATTTTAAGTTTAAAAAAAAAACTTTATTTCAAGTCCCAAGTTAAAAGCTGGGTAGGGGTGTTTTTTTTTTTTAACTTATAAGCTGTTTAAGTTGACCACATTTTTTACCTTTTTGCCCTTAATATTTTTTATACAATCTCCAAATTACCCAAATACCTAACATCTCTTTCTTCCCCATTTTCCCTTTTCACGTATAATTGCGAGACAATACTATTACTAATGATGAAAATAAAAAAAATCTTAAATCTTTCGAGTGATCTATTCAAATTATATATTATTAAAATTAAAATTAGTTTGCACATATAACTTAAATAAATTTATATTCCTCTATAAATATTTGGGTGATATGAAAAACTATGTGAATACTGGAGACAAGTAAATTGGTATTACCTATGAATGAAACTAAAATAAAATCTAAATCGTTCTTTGATCGAGATTGCAAATTATAATCTTTTAAAATCTATAATAAGTTATACTCCTCTTATAAATAATTTGTGATGAGAAAGAAATATGTGAATGATAGTAAAAATCATAATTATATTATGGCTGTAACATATAAATTCATTTACTTTTATTATGTTACAGCTTTTACAGGGTATTCATTCAGGGGACATTTGATTTAAAAAGCTGTTTATCAGCACTTATGTGCCAAACACATCAACACTTTTTTTTTTAACATCATCACTTTTATCCAAACGCATAACTGCTTATTTTAAAAAAAGTTGCAGCCTTCAAAAGTACTTTTATTTAAAGCATGCTTTGATGTAGCCCATCCAAATGGCCTAAGTCTACATCTTTTTGTAGTAACAATGGGGCGAAGCACAGAAGGGCGCCACCTGCATCAGGGGTTGCGCGTCACAATGCAGGACAAGTTGTCCTACTTCAGAGTGTCGTTGTGCAAGCGCTGTTACCATCCCTCATATCCTCACATGCCGCTGAGCCCGTCTGCCGCCTCTACTCACTCTCGCTCTCTCGAGCATAGGGGTGATGTGTTCGTCGTGCTACGGAGGCCAGATTCGGCGGCCAAGGTGGTTTTCCCTCGTGTCTGTCCTTCGGAGTGTGCTTCGTTTTCTTATTGTTCGAGTCTGTGATACAAGAAAAATGTGACCGTTAATTATCATTTAGTTAATCGTCAAAACACAGCTGACGTCAGGAGAAGGGAGATGTGCCGTGTAGGGAGCTAGTAGCGGAACAGCTGGGGAGGAGGAATAGAGGGGAAAAGTCGGGGGGGGGGAGGGGGCTGTGAGGGGATACTCGGAGCAAAGAGGGAGGAGTGCTAAAAAAACTAGTAGTGTGACGGCGGGAAATATAGGGACGAGGGGCGAGGAGGAGAGTGGCGGCGGAGGTGACTTGAAAGGAGATGGGGAAGAGTAAATGGGGTGGGAGTGTAGCGGAAGAGTAAGGGAATACTGGATGATCTGGGAAGATATGGCTAAAAAGACGGAGAGATGGGTAAGTTAAAGGGGAAGGGAAGGAGGAAAAATAAATGGTGGAGTGCAAGAGGAATGGGAAAGAAATGGATCGTATAAGGGAGGCTAAACAGGAAATGGAGTTTAATGGTGGTGGGTGCAGCGGTGAGTAGAGGGAGACGACGGGTGGGAAGACCGAATGTGGGGGGAGAGGTCAGGAGAGATAGAGGAGGGGTTAGAGAGTGGACAAATTGTTTCAGGACGGGAAGTATTGGGAAAAATGGAGTGGGAGGAATACAGAGTGGGATAGGGGCTGGGAAAAGGGGAGGAGAAGAAACTGGAAATGTGGTATAGCGGGGCATGTATGGAGAAAGGGAAGGTAAAGTATAAAGATGCAAAACGTAATAAAGAAGGAGGACGAGGTATAAAGGCGAGCCGATGGAGCCCTCTCACTTCTTCTTATTCTTCTCACATTCCAACCATCAGTTGTTTCATTTTCCTACCTGAAGTATCATCATCTATGTATTAGAACAAACCTCGAAGTTTTGATTATCGCCACTTCCAAATGTGGATAGTCTGTCAGAAACAAGGGAACCTGTGATAGTTTGAGTGTGGAGATCATGAAAAAGCGATAGTTCAGATGTATTTTTGATCATTATCTCTATCGTATTAACTTACCTTACTGAAATGTTTGATAAATAGGTGGATAATGTTTTGGTCGTTGTTGTTGTTACACAACCATTTAAGCGTAGTGAAGTTTGTTGATCTCTTTGTAGTTCAATAAGGAGCCTGGACGCGTTGTAGAAGAGTGCAAATTGAAAGTGATTTACCTCCCCCCTCCTCAACCACCATCCCCCGTGGCAGAAGGATCAGAAGAAGGTTCTTCACCGAGGCAGTCCTTGACAGAGAATGACAATCAAAATGGTTCTGAGGTTGTTTACTAAATCGTTTAATTCTTATTTATCGTCTTTAATTATTTTTCCAGTCTTACTCTTAATGAAACTTGATTTATATGAATGTCATTGCAGCTCACAAGAACATTTCTTGAAACTCATGACAAATCTACAGAGGTGAAATTTCTAATACAACAATTCCACACATTTACGTCCCATTTAAGTCAAATAACATGTGTGTATCTTAGTTTACTTATGTACTATTGAAAGTCATTAATATATATATCTATCGTAGTTTCTGAATGTCAAATTGTGTATACGTTCTATATCTGTGTTATTTACGGATGTTAAACGTTTACGTGTGGTAAGTTAGTGTAGATTGACATGCACATATACTACTTAATCTCCCATGTTTCGAATGCTTGTTATTGTGAGTTATAAGTTATGAGTTCTGATCCCCACAGCTTACTTTCCGATAAAATCCGAGTGCTGCATTATACATGTCTCTCCTCGTTCGATTAGTGGTTGTTTGGTTCACGGACTAAGTGATTCCAGAACTAATGAAAAAGTGATTGCATTTTTCCATGTCCTCAAACAAGTTGCGGCCTTTTTTGCATAATGCATTTGCATTGCTGCTCTTAAATCATCGTACGTAGGATGTTTGCAGCTAATGATTTTATAAATATGCTTGCATGGAGATACAGTTTTTTTGGGTCAACATGGCTAATGTAGACGTGTTATTTCAGGCAAAGTCTCTTATTTACAGATTGACGGAGGAGAAAGCTGGTGCTCTACATCAGAGCAACAGACTTCGTCAAGAATTGGTAAGGAATTACATTACTTTCTTCGATTGATTCTCGTGTTTTTAGAACTCCAATACTCGTATTGTGCGGATTCTTGTGTAGAAACAGAATTGTCAGCTGAACTTGTGTAGAAAGACAAATAGTCTGCTCTGTAACTTTTGCATTATGAGTGGTTATATCTTTTATATCTTATGTTGCTCGGACTCTCCAAAAATGTTGTCACACCTGTGTCATATCCTCCAAAACGCTACTACTTTTAGAGGATCCGACATGTGCCAATCAACATTTTTGAAGAGTCTGAGTAACATAGCTTTTAGTTATGTACAACGGCTTACTTCTGCAACACTGTCTGCAGGAAATTATGAGGCGCGATATCAGCAAAAGCCGCAGTGGTGGTGTTTCGTTCAAGTTTGTCATCGTCCTTGGCTTGATTGGTGTAGTTATGGGCTACATTCTGAAAAGTTCATGAACAATCACTATATTTTCCATCAAAATGTTTGTTTCTCAACCTCAGAGAAGCATTGAGGTGAAAAAGAAAAGAGGCTAGCCAAAGGGATGAGGTACTTGTGTAGGCTGCACGGCCGTTGTAGGAAAAAAGTTGTCAGCTGTCTTTTTTATTTTGCCCTGCAATCGTACAGGATGTTAGAAGGTTGAAAAACGAGAAAAGCGATTTAGGGAGAGGGGCTTAAGGTAGGAAATAGTGGTTTGGGGTGTCATATGAGAAACGCGTAGCGAGCCTGGATTGGTACGGTGGGTTTGACTGGAATTGGGAGTAAGAGAGACAAGGGATATGGAGGTTATATAGAGGTAGGATGGGGTGGCGAGAGAGCAAAGAGTAAGGGGGCTTGGTGCGGGGAAATAGCGAGGGGGGATATGAGTGTGAAGGTGTGGTAAGGGAGGGGTGGATTTCGGGACGATGAATGTAGAGTTGGGGGAGATTGTGGCTTTCGCCCTAGGATTTTCCTGTTCGAGGATAAACTGCAGTGCGCCAACAAAGAAGTTGCATAAACCTTTAGTTTTTGAATTTTTTTCACAATAACTTTGTATCTTCTCTTTTTCTTTTTACTCATTCGGTTTCCGATTCCTATATTGGATTTTGACTAAGTCTGAATTCACACCGAGAAGTTTCGATAAAATATTGGCATAATATCTACATATGCCCTTTAACTTGGTTTCATTTCGCATTTATACTCTCAAACTTAGAATATGCACAAATGGACAGACACTTAAATTTATATAAAGTTGAACAAGTAGACACAGTAGCTCTATGTGACACAATAGGACGCAAATTGTCATGTAGGATGTCTGTATTTATTTGTTCAATTTTACACAAGTTTAAGTGTCTACTTGTACACTTAAAATATCTGTAAAAAAATTGGAGGTATGGAGGTAGCACCGTAGCAAGTATTTTATTAAATAGTTGTGGTGTAAGCAAATTGGTCCAAATATGATATGACTCTGAAATAAACTTTTAACGGAAAAAAAGTAAATATAGCTAGTTGTGAAAGGATAAATATAGTTCTAAAGTATTATCGAAAAGAAAAACAAATAGCATATTATATTTAAAATAGTGTAATAATGCAAAGATGAAAGACTTTCAAATATGTACTAAGGAATATTCTAACTATATGTCTCTAGCGTTTAATAATGTGATATTTAACTTAACTTATAATTACTTTTAATTATAAAAAATATAACTAATTTTATGAAAAAATATTATTTTCTAAGAATACAAATATCGAAATAATTTTATCGATCAATTAAGATTGTTTGACTTTTATCTATGATTCTTGAAGCCTACGTATGCTCATATCTCTAAGCAACCACACACCAGTTTTTTTTTTTTTTTTCCAATATTTTATATAAAATAATTACTTGAAAAAAATTTAGATAATGATAAAAAAATTAGGCTACATACATAATTTATAGAGTCCAAAAAAACAAAGCAAAAGCAAAAAGTTTTATTAATCATTCAATTCAATCAAACCTACTACTATAATCTTTCCATCTTTTTTTCCCCTTTTCTTGTTCAATCATTCTCTACAAAAAAAGGTATAATCTTTATTCCCTTTTTTGATACTTTTTTTTAAAAAAAAATCACAATTTTATTTTTGGGTATTGTGTGGCACAGAACTGATTTGGGTTTTTGAGGTCAAAATTGATTGATTTGAGTTCAAGATTCTTGCTTTATCAATTGGGTGTTTGTTTTTCTTCTTATTTCAGTTAATTTATTGTGTTATTTACTTCTGGGGTTATTTGATTTTTCTGTTGAAGTTTTTGATTTCTGTTTACTAATGAAAATATGGGGGTTGTAGTTCTTTTTTTTTTTTTTCTTTTTTTTTGAAGGAATTGGATTATTTGGTATTTGGGTATTTCAGTTTTAACCAGAGAAGACTAAGCTTTTTTTTTTGCTGTTATTTTGTAAGCCATAGATTTTCAGCCAAGGAGAATTAGGATTTGAGGGTGTGATTAGTTTATATCAGTTGATCTTTTGTTAAGTTTTCCCCTTTTTAGTAGCATTAGATAGTATTCACATAGTATTGTATTCTTCAATTTTTTGCTTTGTTCATCTTGCTTGCAATGTTGCTTTTGATTTCATTTCTTTTGAGCCGAGGGTCTATTGGGAACAACCACTTCACCTTAAAAAGATAAAGATAGGGATAAGGTGTGCGTACATTCTATCCAGTCAGACTCCACTTGTAGGATTACATTAACTTATGATGATGTTGTAATCTTTAATTGTTGTTTTGCAAGGAAATATAGGTTGTAACGTTTTATTCTTTTGTTTTGTTCGTTGAAGAAATCGGGCTTTATTTTGTAATGATATGTCAGTTTAACATAAAGTTTTTTGCTTTTTGATGGTTGAATTCAGGCATATATATATAAATGGCAAAGAGTTTGTTCAAGCAAGAACATGATCTTGGTTTGTATTGAACTTTTGTTTTGTGAATTTGTGCATAATGCTTTGTGATTAGGGTTATTGTTGTTTTCTGACTCTGTTGTTTTGTACGTTTTGCAGAGAAGAGACGCGCTGAAGCTTCTAGGATTAGGGAAAAATACACAGATAGGATTCCGGTGAGAATTAAGTTTTTTCAGTGGAAATTTTCGTTGTATTATACAAATTTTGTTTGTGGTTGTTGGTTGGCTCTATTTGAATGTAATTACTTATGTGCTGTTTATGCTTGGTACATAATTATATGGACTATGAGTGAATTGGCAATCTGTGTTGCTATGAGTCTCCGAAAATGTTGCTTCACAGTGTCTGGTACTCGAAAAATGCATTACTTTTGGAGAATCTGACATGAACCTCGTGACATTTTTGAAGAGGCCGAGCAACATAGCTTGCAAATCTCTGTTATACAACGTTATCTGATGCCAAACTGCATTTTGAATCAGAAAGCAAAATACATGATACATGATCACCATTGTTAAGAAACATGATCGCAAAATACAGGATCATCATTGTTAAGAAATACGATGCACTGCAAAATACATGATCATCATTGGTAATTTTTTTTGTCTCAAGTAAAACAGGATTTGGCTTCTCATGTTTAGTGTATTAGCCAATTAGGCTCAAGTGTTGCTGCTTTAGTATTTTATTCTCTTCGAGTGTCTTGTGGGCTAAAGTCTCCTATATTCTCCGCGGCTTCTGTTGACTCCATTTATATGATGTGCAGGTAATAGTAGAAAAGGCTGAAAGGAGTGATATTCCCAACATTGACAAGAAAAAGTAAGCATCCATCAATATTTTTCTCATTATAATCAATCTAAAGACTCTAAACGCTGCATCGTGCTGTTAATCTTTGTGTTCCTATTTTCGTTTGTTTAGAACATGCCATGTTCATGAGTATATAATCACTTCCTCCTTGGCGAATGACGTCTTCTAAAACTTGATTAACCTTCTCCTTGGCGAAGGTTCTTTAATATTTTTATCATAGCTTTTTTCAAATCTTTTTCCGAAAAATTATTTTCTTGAGTCGAGTGTCTGTCAGAAACGACCTCTCTATCCCCACCATGGTAGGGTTGAGGTATGTGTACACGCATCCTCTCCAAAACCTCCTCGTGGGAATTAGATATGTTGTTGTTAACTATTGTCGTCTTCACCACCAAACTAATACATAATATCTTGGTGTCTAGTTTTGTAACTAGGAATTGTTTTCGTCAATTGACATAATTGCAGGTATCTTGTCCCAGCTGACTTGACGGTAGGGCAGTTTGTGTATGTCATTCGAAAAAGGATTAAATTGAGTGCAGAAAAGGCAATTTTCATATTCGTCGATAATGTCCTACCACCAACAGGTGAGTGCTAATCTCCAAAAAAAACTTTATATGTTCAAACGTTGGAGTATTTCAATTGAAATAACGAGTTTTCGCTCACAAATCATCAGCTTTATCTTCCAGAAGTATTTTTCGACTTTTAACTTCAAAAACACACTCTTTTCTCCAACTTCTGACAAAATAATATCCAAACCCCTCGCGCTTTACAGGTGCAATCATGTCTTCCATCTATGACGAGAAGAAGGATGAAGACGGTTTCCTTTATGTTACCTACAGTGGAGAGAACACATTTGGGGACCTTAATTTGGTGTAGCTTTCATGGTTATTGACATTGGGTCATTTGCTTAAAGCTCTCATTTTCATCGTCCATCGACAATGAAAATCACTTGCTGTTTCCATCTTTATATAGGTTTTAGTAAATAACAAGAAGTTGTGTATAGCTCATATCTGTGTATAGTTCAAGAAAACAAGTACTAAGATCTTGTGGCAAGTGATGTTAATAAACAGTTGAATTCAGTCTCATTGATAATAGTGTTATTTTCCTGGAACAATTTCTTTAACTTTCATTGTATACACTGCATCATATGGTTTCTCTTCAAGAGTCGTTAGTTCATTCATTCTTCTCAAGGTCTCACTAAGACAAAGAACACCAATGGAGTACTCGCGCACCCCTCACTCACCAGCTACAGCTAGGAAAAGTAAGCATGGAATCCGACCAACCATTTGTGTAAAGATCCTGATAATCCAGCAAGGGAATGGTAAAATAACCATAGAAGTACAAATTTAATATCGATACAAGTTCAAAACTCAAATACAATGAAACCTAACAATCATTTCATAAACCTCTAAAAATATCAAATTGCTGGTCTTAAGGAATTTTTCCTACTGGCACTGGCTTTTCGAGGAATGGGGTCAATTTAAGCACTGCTGCAGTTGACGATGAAAGGTTTAACAAACTTGATGAATTCTGAAGTCCTCACCCCCAGTTTAAGATCAATCTCACCGCCTCCTAACCAGAAGAAGTCAGGGCTGAGTTTGGCAATTGCTTCATCCAAAATCACCTGGTAAATTTAGTAGCATAAGTTGCATTTGCAGTGACAATACTAGTACCACAAATATTTTCCTAATATGGTTAGGAGCATATGTGTTTGCCCCACCCAAGAGTGTGGCCTAGTGGTAGAGAATGAATGACATCTCATATTCAATTACGACGGAGACAAAAGAAACTACAAGTACATCTCCAAGCCTAGGTGGAAAGAGTTACTTGATACCTATATGTGGTGGCCAAGTAGCAGTACCCCATAAGGGATAGTCAGTGCACCCACCTGGCAGGTAATACATTTGAAGCATAAGGGGTAAGAAAAGATGTTTGAATTATAAATCTCGAATGGTTGTGGTTGAATCATCAAGAGAACATGAACTCATAACATCCACTTTTCAATTCATACGTTTGCTTCTACCGATGAAAATCGTTTTCTTTAGTTGCTGACAACGTTTCAGTAGAACATCGATCTTCAGACCAAGTTTCAGCACATTTTTTGAACCACAGTTCCCTAGGTACACTTAATATATAAACCTATAAAAAGAAGGGTGCACTAGGCAACCTTTAAACAGAAGTTCTTAAAAAGCAGAGAGTGAATACCGGTATATCTGTTTTCATGCCAACACACGTAACTCCATTGTGTTCAAAACCAGTCAGTTTGATTGATGTCTCCTCGGGAGCAAGTCTCACTGCAAAAAGCAGACAATAGCAAATATTATTCTACATGAAGTGTACAACATAATGTGACTCCAAATATTGGCACAACTCATTAACTTGGAGCATATATCTGTACTGTTTCTTACAAAACATCAACAACCAAAAATATAGTACTCTCTACATTAAAATTTGTTTGTCTAGTATTCTGACTTGACACAACGTTTAAGAAAGTAAAGAAGACTTTTAAATCTTAATTTTAGAAACTAAAGAAATGTAGAATATATCAATATGTTTTTTAATCTTGTGGTTTTAAATGTCATGTGGAGTTTTAAAACAAAACGTGGGCATATATCTACAAATTAAACACCCATGTATCTTAACAAACATAACCAACGCAAAAATATAGTACTCCCTGGGTTGAAATTTGTTTGTATGGTTTTGACTTGACACGGAGTTTAGAAAAGTAAAGATACGTTTAAAAATTGTTGTTTTAGAAAATAAAGATATTTTGAATGTACCAATATGTCCCTTTAATCTTGTGGTCTTAAACATGTCACGTGGAAAGTTGAAAGTTGAAACTAAAGAGTTGCCACAAAAGAAAAGAGATTTTCTTTTTCAAATGAACTAAAAAGGAGAATTAAGACAACAAATTGAGCAGGAGTAATTATAAGCAGCAAAGTGCATAGATCAAGTCTCTCAACCTCATAACTTCAGTTCTTTACTGCGTGTTTCCTAAGCGAATAATTTATTCCAGTTTCTCTTAGTTTTGTATCCAGTGGCTGAATCATAGCTTAACACGCTCATTCAGAGCATTACTGGCTGAGAACACAGAACTTCATGACAGTGTATCTACCAGGTGAAACTAAACAAATCATATAAAGCAGCACAACCGAAATACTATTAGCAGATCTTTAAGCATACCATCTAAACAGTAGAATAACAATTTATTCCTGAACTACATGCTTTCTTATAACAACCAGTCAATAAGCTGCAATTTGTGAGAGATAATTACATCGCGTGACAACTCTTACTCCCATCACTTGGGCTGGCTCTCTAATATGCTCAAGTCCAAGTAAAACCTCATAACAGGATAACATTATGTCAAAGTCATCTCCAACAAAACAAGCACATGAAGACTATAACACGTACAGTTAGCAGTGGCCAACTCTCTCTTTTTCTTTTTTCGACCATTAAATACGCAGAAGAGGACATCCCAAAAATTGACCTCAATACAAGAAATATGTTTGATAAAGTTCATTACAAAAAATATATCTGAGTCTTTCTCCTAAAAGTTGCAACGTTAAAGTTAAACTACAAAAAGATTCTAAAGTACGTGACTGGCCCGAGGAAGACAAAAAGATTGCTTCTTTGTACTTAATAAGACATAAACATATACTTCAATCAACAAGCATATGCAATACAAACATGTCTCATTTATGTTATTGATTGCATCTTTACACTCAATAAAACATAACACATACTTTGAATATGCAATATATATATATGCAGATTCATATATGGTTATTCATTTTGTTTGTATATATATCAAATGTTACCTGAGTAGAGGGGATTGGATGTAGAGGATTTCTATAGCCAACCCCAACTAATTTGGATTGAGGCACAGTTGATTCCTTGATTGATACATCAAAAGCCTACACAACTAATATGGTCTTTTCTGCAAAGTCTTTTCTTAGAATGATCAAATTAACACTTCTAATTTGATATTTTCATACAGGGTTAAAGATTCTCCAATTCATTTTTCATTCAAATCACTTTAGCTGCTACACCTAATGAATGTGCTGTTTAGAGAAGGAACTTACTGTTGAATTTCTTTTTGGCTATCTTGCCATCATTGAGTGTGTATAGGAAATTCTTCACAGTCTCAGCATTAAATCTAGCAGTATACTGCAATTATGATAGAATAAGAAGAACGTTAGATTAGTCATACATACTATTTCTAGACCCCAAAACAGAATTGAAGTTGCACAATAGTTACCTGTACAACTACGACATAGTACTTTGAATTGTTACGATCACTACAATCAGTAATATTAGATGGGGCTTGAGTATTTACCTGCATTTGAGCAGACAAATTTGACTAAGATTGAAAATAGTCCCTTCTAAAGAGACATCGAGATATTTTAAAGTTAAAAGCACATACAACAAATACAACATACCTAGAGTAATCCCACAGGTTGGGTTTTGTGGAAGGTAGAGTGTACCCCCACACATACACACCCGAATTCAACAAAAAACAAAGGAAAAGGAGCATGCAATATCATAACCATTTTCAACACGAGAATTTCATGTATTGGATTGCACACAAGTACAATGAAATTTTATTTGAGATAACTGTGGTTGTTCTCATAACCATGTTTCCAACTTTCAAAAATGCAAAACCATTAAATTACTCAAGCCTTAAACTTTGATGTGTTTTTTCTTCAACAAGCTAACTTTTAAACTATTGTTTTACTGCTTTCTTCCTCTACCACTAATATACACAAGTCAAAATGAATATCTTAAAAATTGTGCCCAATCAAACACCGTTATAAATTGAAACAGATGATCTATTACTTTTGTTTTGAGGATATGATATGTCCTTCTGCACACTGAGAGATTTTAAGCTTATTCTTTTCCCCTAAAAATTAAGTAAAGGCTTAACGCATCGACAGCCTCTTAACATTGTTTAATGTCATTAAGACGCTCGAACTATGACTTGTCGCAATTGAGAATCTAAACAGTGTTCCTATTAGACACTTCCAATTTAAACTTTAAAAAACTTCTCCCATGCTATCAAGAGTCTCAACAGAATTTACTGACTAATTTAAGGGACTGTATTAGTCCTAATACTATTACGAAATTAATACCAAATGCTTGTCTTAAGACATGAAAATGAAGATAGGTAGGAGGTACCAGAACAATGCTTTTGCAGAGATGGTGAATGGATGCAGCGCCTAAAACATCACGACGAGCTTCGAGAGGCCAATCATAGTAATCAGAGGCAACACGCTTGAAGCAGAAATCTCTGACGCCATTCCCGAGGAGAATGGAGGATAGGCGGTCTTCGGTGGTGGTGTCGTCGGCGACCGCGGTACTGGCGGCGGAGAGAGGAGTATCGCCGGTAGGAAGAAGAGAGAGCTCGAGGTTTGTTATTCGTTGAAGGATTCGGGTCTGGAGTCGCTCCAAATCTGCTAATGACTCCATTGCCCCCTCAACTCTTACCCTTTGGTACTTTGTGGCGATTGGACTAGAAAATGTTTCTGTTTTTACAATTAGTATTGCTTCGGAATACTCGAGCTCTAATATAAATATTTGATATCAAGTTGAAATTGAAAAAAATACTCGAGCTCTAACATAAATATTTGACATCAAGTTGAAATTGGAAAAAAAAAAGTATTGTGGCTCTAGTATTTAATGCCTAATTTAGTGTGATATCTTGGTTTTGTTTTCGCCTTATTTAAGTGTTTGTTTCGTATCTTTCTCTTAATATTTAGTTCGTTGTTTTCACTAGCTTGACAAGTTATATTTAATTGTTCTGTAAGTTGGTTCAATTCTTCCTTCATTATAAGGATTAGCTTTTTCATGAAAGATTATTGACATGTTTTTAATAATAAGGGATTAAAAAATTTAAAAGGTTTTTTTGTTCTAATCTTTTTCTTAAAAGGCAATTGACTACTAATCACGTTTCTGTTCTCATGAGCGAGAAATTATTTAGAAAAAATGAATTATTCTCGTGAATAGATATTTCTTAATCTAGTTATACTATGTTCTACTAAATAAAGAAAAGACATTTTGTCTTTGAAATTAGCTCGCAGAAACTAATTATAATATGAAAAAACGGAGTGAGGCTGCTTAACAAATAGTTTTTGCTCAAACATTTTCACAAATAAACTAATTTTATTCATCCGTCCAAGTATTGATGGACATATTTATAAAAGGTGACAAAATATTTAAAGATTACATATGTTTCGAAGTAATCTTTTTAAACCTTAAAAAAGAATCTGAATGCAATTGAATCTCAAAAGTTCATACTTCATAAAAGGCAACAAACTGTTCGAGAGATTTCAGCTGAAATCAAATTAATTTATTATACTCAAGAAAAGATAATTCATTTCTTAAAAAAAATAATTTAATTTTCTTTTAATCTATTTTAAAAATTATTTCTTTTTTCTAACAATATTTTTAACTTTAATTTTTCAATTAATATATTTATATTACAAAATTAAAAAACATTTTAATATTTTAAAATCATAAGATTAAAAAAAACGCGATCATTCTTTTCAAAAGAGATGAATTGTTATGAAATCTTTGTAAAGACCATTTAAAAAATTCCATGTTGTCAACTTTCCATCACTTTATTCTCATTTTCAACTCAGTGTGTTACCCAATCTCCTCCTTCAACCAAAGTTCCATATTTTCAGTTCCACAGAAAAATCAACTATGTCATCATCATCTTCATTAAGCCTTGATGGTCTAGAACTAAACCAAGTTTTCTTCAAATCAATCGCCAACAGTAACCCGCCATCTCAGACGAATCACCACACGAAGATCTCCGTCATCGGCGTCGGCAACGTCGGAATGGCCATCGCTCAAACAATCCTTACTCAGGATCTCGTCGATGAGTTAGCACTCGTCGATGCAAATTCTGATAAATTACGCGGCGAGATGTTGGATCTCCAACATGCCGCCGCGTTCCTTCCGAGAACTAAAATCGTTGCTTCGGTTGACTATACGGTTACGGCCGGGTCGGATCTGTGTATTGTCACGGCGGGTGCTCGGCAGAACCCGGGGGAGAGCAGGTTGAATTTGTTGCAGAGGAATTTGGCGATGTATAAAAGTATTGTGCCGGAGCTGGTGAAGTATTCGCCGGAGTGTATATTGTTGATTGTATCGAATCCGGTGGATGTTTTGACCTATGTTGCTTGGAAGTTGTCTGGGTTTCCAGTGAATCGGGTTATCGGGTCGGGTACGAACTTGGATTCGTCTAGGTTTCGGTTTTTGATTGCTGATCACCTTGATGTTAATGCGCAGGATGTGCAGGTAAATTCAATATTTTGTGTTTGTTTAAATTTTTCCTTTTTCTTTTTTAATAAGCTATTTCATTTGATCATGAAATCACACGTTTAAGCTATGAAAACGAATGTATGTTGAATAAACACTTGTGGTCTTGTCCTTCTTCGAACACAGCATAGCTGGAGTTTAATGCATTTTGTTGTCTATACACTTGTGATCGTGTTTGTACGAGATAAAAGATATGTGTTGCTTAGACTTTTTAAAAATATATTGAATTCTCAAAACTATACTGCATTTAAAGTATTTAACACTCATCCATCCGCATTTTGAAGTATCCTATCAACATGATTTAAGACTAATGTATATACAATAGCAATAATATCTAATGTAATTTCATATGTGAGATATGGAGAATTTAAGATATACGTAGAGCTTACCTTTATCTTTGTCGGATAGAGAGACTGTTTTCGATTGACCATGTGGGGACAGAACAGGATACAATTTGTCATTATGATGTTGGTATCTTAGCATTTAAAGAGTTGTTCCAAACCATAGACAGTATTCATACAAATTGTGTCACCAAGTTTATTCTTTTCTACTCATGTAAACTAATTTGTAGTAGACTGTTACTTACCAATCGAGTAACAAAGAGTGGAGCATTTCAGTTGTTTTTGACAATGATGGGCAACAAAAGAGTTGCCAGAACACCCTTTGGGGTGGTCCAGTGATTTGAGCGTAGAACTTCCATGTTGGAGGTCTCAAGTTCGAAATTCCTTGCCAGCGAAAGTAAGGGATTTATTTTCTAGGTCAAGCTCGTCGCACCAGACTTGCTTAGTGCAGATTACCTCTCTTATGTGATTTGCGAGCTATTGAATAAGAGTGAAGTTTTACCCTGTGCGGCAGAAAAAAAATAAGAGTGGGGTTTTACCCGTGCGGCAGCAAAAAGAGTTGCTAGAAGACAATTTTTTAGTACTTAGTTTGTATGATTATCACTTAGCAGACTTTTATATTTAAGTTTTTTTTTAAAAAAATTGCTAGTAGCTCATTATACATCAAACATTAGGTTATTTTTGTTTTATTACTTTAAAGAAAACGACAAAAAGGAACTATATATAAAGGAAGAAAACTAACATATAGGTCAGTCAAGGATGGAGCTAGAAGGTTACCTAGGTGTTTGGTATAACTCTAGTCCAAATAGTATGTTTATATCTAGAACTTCATTAACTGTGTACAAAAATAAATTCAAAACTCAGTGACTAACGTTTGACATCATCATTCTGAATTTATGATTCAAATTCAGTTTTTAACATTTGACATCATTATCTTAGACTTTAGAATTCAATCCGTAGGGGGGTTTAAAATCAAACCATTACCATAAGCTAAATGTTGATGATGAATTAAAATATTTTAGTAAACAATTTATTAGTATCGGGGCAGATTACTCAATTTCCTTAGGCAAACCACTAACTGTTAAGAATTATCGTAGTTAGTTTTATTTTTCGTCGAGTATATTTGTTAAATGAATGACTATGTGTATGCATCCTCAAAATTTTCAACTTTCGTAAATTTCTCATTGTGATTTAACAATTATAAAATTACCAGCTTAAGTAGAGCTTTTGTTTGATTGAAGATCAATATGTTGGTGAGTGAAAGCGAAAAATGGTGCATGAAATGATTGAGCCCGTACACCGTCTGTTAACCGTCCATTAATTACTATTCGATACCAAACCAACCGATAGCTTATTGGTTGGCTAGTGGATTAATATATTTAAAAACCGATAAGCCAATTGGTTTACCATAGTTATCCGCCCGATTCGTCCTATAAGCAGCCCTAAGTACTTGGTTGAGACTTATTGAGTATATTTGAGCTATACACTGATACTCAACTCTGTTTTCTGCTTGTATATATTGAAGATTGAGAGAGCCTTTATAATTTGTCTGATTATTAGTTTTTGAAGTCTTAAGAAGCACATTTGATGTCTTATAATATGTTTGTATTTTTTCTCATTAGTAGAGAACCATACTATGTTGTTGATTCTCTACTTTTTGGTATACAGGAAATATTTCAATATAATGAAATTATGTACTACATCAAAAAACTGAACTTCTTTTGTCTATACTAGGCATACATTGTTGGTGAACATGGTGATAGCTCTGTGGCACTGTGGTCTAGTATTAGCGTTGGAGGGATTCCGGTTCTTAGCTTTCTGGAGAGTCAACAAATTGCTTTTGAGAAGGATACATTGGAAAAAATCCATAAACAAGTTGTGCAGAGTGCATATGAAGTGATCAATCTCAAAGGCTACACATCGTGGGCAATCGGATACTCTGTGGCTAACTTGGCTTATTCAATTATTCGAGATCAGAGAAGGATTCACCCCGTCTCAATCCTAGCAAAGGGGTTCTATGGTATTGATAGCGGTGATGTTTTCTTGAGCTTGCCTGCACAGCTTGGTAGAAATGGAGTTTTAGGTGTGACTAACGTGCATCTTACTGATGAGGAAATTCAGCAACTTAGGAACTCTGCTGAGACTATCTTAGAAGTACAAAACCAGTTGGGAATTTAACTTTGTTATAGTAACTAACTTTCCCTTCTATGTTGCCCGAATCCTTCAAAAACATTACTGGGTGTGTATGAATCCTCCGAAAGTAGAGGATTTGACATGGGTGTAAGCAACAATTTTTGGAGAGTCCGAGCTACATAGTTTCCTTTGGTTACCACTACTTAGTAGTGTTGTTGTTTTACCATCTAATTTAATTAGAATTTTCTTTTTTTGCAAGATATGACCTGTGTTACATCATTTGGTCCTTAGCATGATGGCTGTTTACTTATGCTGTGTTGTACTAATTTTGGAACATACTGTGAATGTAAAATTTGATGCCAGCTCTTGTAAAAATGGAGACTCTTTCCCGACCTCGTTTGTGAAATTACGTTGATTATGTAATTGTTTATGGTTCTGTTGTGAGCATGTCAAATGACACTTAAACTTGCACTTCTTCGAAGACCAACAACCCCACCCCCACCCCCACCCCGTTCCATCTATATAAAATTTTAAATATAGAAATTTGACATTTCCCCTTGACGAAGTATGCCACATAAATTGAGACGAAGGAGTAATATATCACCCAAGAAACAATCATGCTCTTAATGAAATATGTATACACACAATTCAAGAAAATTCAAGATAAAGACCATTTGTGCAAAATGTTACTAAGAATCTAAGGCCCATTATTACGAGTTCCAAATGGGCCATAAATGGACTGCTACGTTCATAACAAGGACATAAGTCCATTGAACCCGCATTTCATATTTGGGAGAAACTAAGCAAATACTCCATAAATATAAATTAATTACCAATAAATATTCCTTTACATTGATACCTCACTAAATAATTACGAAAAAAGCTCTAACTAATAATTCGTTTAGCTGATACTAAATCAGTATATATATACACACAGTTGTGATATCATTAAGACTGATAATTTTATTTAATTAATACTAAATCAGTCTATATATATAATAGTTGTGATACTATTAAGACTGATAATTTCGTTTATTGATATTATATATTATAATGTTATCATTAAGATTTCTTGTTCACACCTTATTAATTTCTCCATTTGTCCCTATTTACTTGTCCATAATTCCTTTTATATATGTCACTATTTACTTGTCCATTTTTACGAATCAAGAAATGACAATAATTTTTTTCGTAATATGTCCTTATTTAATTATGGAAAATTTATAGTACTACTAAATTGTAATGCATGCTTTTTGGAACCAGAAAATACATTTATTATACTTAAGGAGTTGCATAATTTTTTAAGTTAATGATAAAATTGTAATTAACCTATGATAATAATTGATGCGTGCCACTTCTAAAGTGGACAACTAAATAGGGACAGAGGGAGTAGTAAATAATACTCCCTCTGTCTCTATTTACTTATACATATTTTCTCTTCTAAATATCCCTATTTATTTGTCCATTTTGACAAATCAAGAAATGACAAAACTTTTTCCCTATTATATCCTTATTTAAACTTTTTGAAAATTTTTAAGTTTTAATTCATCCTTTTTAAAACCATATTTAATAAGTATAAGATTGTAACTTCACTATATTAATTATTGTTATCTTAATATATGTGTATTTTTTAAAATGGACGACTAAATAGGGATAAATTCTTTTTCCTTATTATATCCTTATTTAAATTTATTAAAAATTCCTAAGTTTTAATTCATTCTTTTTGAAATCATATATAATAAGGATAAAATTATAATTTTACTATATTAATTATTATTATCTTAATATATGTATATTTTCTAAAATAAACAACTAAACAGGGACAGAGAAAATAATATATAAGCAAGCTCTGATAAATTTTTTTTTTGAATTGATGGATGATAACCTCAAAGCTGTATGGAACAATGAAACTTCATGATATTAATAATTATTAAATGTTGGCCCAACATTACTTAGTACAAGGTGGAGACACGAGCATAAATATTGTTTACTCTTTCAAATTTATTTTTGGTGGTAATTTTAGTGATTGAATATGGTTTAATTATGTTTTTACGTAAGAAAATAAATTGAAACAATGTTTATATATTTAAATTTATTATAAACATTAAAAATTAGAATTTAGAATTAAAATTTTATAAAATTTAAGTTAAAGTTATTAAGTTTCGTTAACTCACATTTTAAAAGGTTACCTTTGTCATATCTCAAACTCAAATATCTTGGACAGTGAACATTAAAAAAGAAAAATGACCGAATGAATGTGATTCTATTACCTTTATAAAAGAGGAAAAAATTAAATTATCGTAAATGATATGCAGATATTTTTTATTATAATTTTGGAATATTAGTGTCTCTGTCGTTCGAAAATTAGGGCAATAATCATTTATTGTTTGGTTTTAGCTAAGTTGAATGGGAAAAGAAAAGAGAATTCAAAAGTGAGGGACTGACTTGGAAAGAAATGAAAAGTCATTTGTCAACAAGTGCAAATGAAAATTCATTTCTTATAAATTTGCAGGTAACGGTATACATTCCGAAAAGTTGTTACTCTTTCCGAAAAGTCGTTATTTCGAAAAGTAGTTACTTTTTCCCAAAAAGTAGTTATTTTCCTAACAGACACAATTTTTTCGAAAAGTTTTATTTTTTCCCAAGACACACAACTTTCTGGATACCATTGGTCTGAACAGATTTCACTGAACAGACAATGTTTCCTTGCTGACAATGGCTATAAAATGAAGTCAATTTTTGTTTTTTTACATTTTTTTTTTCTTTCTCTGCCTTTTATTTCTCTCAAATAAATCAAGTGTCGATCGACTGAGTCGTGTTACTGTTGCTGTTCTTCAGTTTTCCTTTGAAAGTTTAAAGAAGTTTGAGGTACCGCTATTTCTTTTCACAGGTTAATCCTTTTTAATCTTGGGAAGAAATTAATCCATAACCTGGGTACAAGTGAGGTGATAAATTTCCTTAAGGACACACAGTATTTCTGTGGACTCGATTAATTCTTCTATTTTAAATTTTTTCTGCTTCATCTTGTTTCTGTTTCTGTTCATTACTTCATAAATACAAGTTTTGTAAGAATAACATCTAAAGAAATTTAACAGTTTTCTGTATTGAGTTTCTGGAGTTACAACTTTATGGTTTTCTACTCTGCTTGAATTTTTAAAATTCAGTCGATTAACGATTAAAAGAACATAAAACCTTTATCGTTAATCTAAACATTTTGTGGAAAGATTTGTTCTTTACTGTTCGTATTTTAAATACTTAATTTTATCTTCATTTGTGACAGAAAAAAATGCTAATTCAAGTCAAACAAATGCTGGAACAGTAAGTTCTGCAACAACACGGTTGCACATAATCGTTCAATGCTGCCTTAGCACCGGGTTGCGAAACCTGCAAAAATTTTGGAGTTCACTTTAGAGATGGCAGGAAAGCTGGGTTTCTTCTATCTCACTCACGTTTGATTCTGCAAAAGTTCATCAATGAGAATGTTCCTGTTATGTCAGATGAAACTCTCTCGGCTGATGAACGATTCTTGGTACAGAAGCATGACACACTCAGATTTTTTGTGTAAAAATTATATTTTGGGGGAGTGGTCTTGCAGATGAATCTGTCACAATGTTGTACATCAATATGCAAAACCTCAAAGAACTCTGGGATTCTTAGAAACGTACAAAACAGAAGATGCCGAATGAGAAATTCATTGTGGCAAAAGTTTGGACTTTAAGATGATAGACAGTAAACTGTCGTCACCCAAGTTCAAGAATGGCAGTGTCATAAATCCAATGATCTCCTTCTGAGGATTAATTGGGAATGATGCTGTTCAAGTGGCTGCATTCTTAAAAGTTACCTCCATTATGGAAGGACTTTAAAAACTAGCTTGAAACACAATGAAGGAGATGACTGTTGAAGATCTCATAGTAAGGTTAGAATCGAAGAGATAATCAGGCTTCAGAAAGAGGTCACGTGTATTCATCAATATCGGGAGTATTTTGTTGAAGAGATTCCAAAAAATTAAAGAAAAGAAAGAAACATCTTGTCCAAAAGCAATCCTCCTAAGAAGACATTCATGGAAACTGCTTTAATTGTGGTAAACAGGGTCATGAGGGCTAATGAATGCCGGGGGTCCTAAGAAGGAAAGAAAAGAAGATCAACAAACTGGCTGAATCCAAAGGAGAAATGGATGATCTCTGTGCAATGCTTTCCAGAATGTACTTGGTTGGAATCCAAGATAATGGTGGATAGATTCAGGGGGGGGGGGGGGGGGATTCTTGGTGCCACATGCCAGGTTTGGTGCCAACAAGAATATTTTCATCTATCTCCAGCAGCTTACGATGAAAATTGTTTATGGCAAACTCCGCGGTTGCAAAGGTGGAAGGAACTGGGCAAAGTCTATTAAAGATGACATCAGGCAAGTTGGTGACTTTGAATATGGTCTCATATGTTCCAGAAATTGAGCAAGAATTTCGTTTCAATTCCAGTTCCTGACCCAAGAATGGATTTAAATGGTGTATTTGTTTCTGAAAGTAGTATTAGCAAAAAGATATGTATGTAGGAAAGGCTCAACCTTAGTGATGACCTTTTTCAACCAATGTAATTGCAGTTGTGAATGAATAAAGATTTTGCTTCGTCTTACTTGCTTTAGTCTAAATGTTGATGGCATAACTTTTGTGACATTTTAATACCAAAAACCTTGCGAAAAATGATTACTTATATATTTGTGCAAAATTGAGTGCAATAAATCAAAATGTCAAATTGTGTTGAATCTAAAGTAGGCTAAGCATTTCTTATAAATCTGTTGAAAGGAATTCAAATACTTGAGAACGATTCACAGCTGATATTGTGACATGAAGTCAACACCATCACGTGGTGGGAAAAAGTATTTCCTAACTTTTATTTGCGATTGCACTAGATATTATTAATGTCTATTTGCTAAATAGTAAGGATTAAGCAAAATGCATTTAGGCAATATAAAAGTGAAGTTTGAAAAACAGTTAGATTAAAAATATCAAAATGATCAGAAGTGAGAGATGTGGAGAATAGAATCTCCATTTGCAGAAATATGTTTTGAAAAGGGAATCATCCATCACACTACTGCTCCCTCCACTCCTCAGGCTAATTGAACTGCAGACGAACAATCGAACTTAAAGAAATGATGAATGCATTACTTATAAGTTCGGTTTACCACAGAACTTGTAGGGGGAAGCTATCCTTACATATCAAATCAGATACTTAACAGAGTGCCTCATCAAGACAAATGTAATTTCCATATGAAAAATGGAAGGTAGAAAACCCAATTTGAATATTTCAAAGTGTGGGGGTGTCTATCCAAAGTCCAGTTCCTATACCTAAGAGGTGTAAAAATCAGAACCGAAGACTGTGATTGTGTATTCATTGGGTATGCCACAAACGTAAGGCATGTGCGTTTTTTGGTTCATAAGTCTGACATCCGGATATTCATAATATAACGGTAAATGGAATCAATAGTGCTGATTTTTGTGAATTACATATCTAATCCGGATAAAACTAGACTTGAGTCATCTAGTGGTGGACTACAACGACCAGATAAGAACCAAAATAGAATGCACAATAAAAATGAAGAAATTCCAAGACGCAGTAACGTCAAAAGACATCTACTTCATTTGGGATCAGATTTTGTAACATTTCTTCTTGAAAGTGAGCCTCAAACATTCAAGGAACAATGTTTGTCTAGCGACTCAACCTCTTGGAAGGAGGCTGTTAATGTGAAATTGAATCAATCTAGCAATCATACCTTGGGTAGTTGGTTGATCTCCTCCAGGGAACAAACCGTTGGGTTCCAAATGGATCTTTAAAGGAAGTATGAAAACGATGGACTATTGACAAATAATAAATCGAAGACTGTGTCAAAGGTTTTTAGACAAAAGAAGGTCTTGATATTTTGACACATTTCGCCAGTACTAGATTACATCAATTCGGATGTTATTGGCACTAGCTGCAGTTACGTTTGAATTCATCAAATGGATGGAAACAGCCTTCTTAATTGGAGGAGCTTGAAGAGGAAATTACATTACATAGACAACCTGAGGGTTTTGTAGTTTCCTGGTAAAGAAAAGAAGTTGCAAACTTATTAAGTCACTTTATGGGCTAAAACAAGCACCAAACAATGGCATGCAAGTTTGATCAACCATGGTTGGGCAATGGATTAAGATCAATGAATGTGATAAAGTGTTTACATTAAAGATACTCAAATCGGAAGTTATTTATGCCTATATGTAATTATATCTTATAATGAGCAAAGACATTGCTAATATAAAAGCTAACTAACACAAAGCGTTGTTGCTAGTAAATTTGAATATGAAAGATTTAGGAGTTGGCTGAGTGATATTAGGACTTAAAATTCTTAAACTCTACGGTCTAGCATGTCTCCTCAAACTCATTATATCAAAAGAACTTGAAAAAATTCAAATTTTGAATTTAAAAAGAGCAAAGACTCAATTGATTGTAAATCTTCATCTGCAAAGAATAAAGGCGAAGTCAGTTCTCAATTGGACTATGCTAGCGTATTGGAAAGCTATGTATGTCATGAATTGTACAGACTCAGACCTAGGCTTGCGCTACAGTAAACTGAGTCGATAACACAAGTAATCTAATCATAATCATTGGCTAGCAATGAAAGAGTTTTGGGATACTTAGATGACACTCAAACTAGCTTTACATTACAAAGTATCCTCCAAGGCCGTTCTTGAAGGATATAGTGATGCAATTGAATTAGCATGGGGTGGGTCCACTGAAACAAAATCCACCAATTGGTACGTTTAAACTATTGGGGAGGAGCAAATATCTTGGAATCATCAAACAAACATGTATAGCTCGCTCTAGCAATGGAGTCTGAATTCATTGCTTTAGACAAGGCAGGTGAAGAAGCTGAATGGCTCCGGAATTCTTAGAAGATATTCGCTTGTGGCCCAAACCAATGCCCCTATATCAATACATTGTATAGTCAAGCTGCAATCGGAAGGGCTGGAGCATTATGTATAACGGCAAGTCTCGTCACATAAGACGAAGCCATACTAACTCTTTGAGACAACTACTCTCTATTGGAATTATCACTATTACTATTGAAAGTCAAAAAGATATTTTCTGATTCACTTACACAAGGCCTAAATAGAGAGGAGTTGAAAATCATCGACGGGAGTGGACTATGGCCGAGACCAGTCATCGTGGCGGTAACTCTACCTCTATCCCTAGAAGACATGGAGATCCGCAAGATCTTGTTCAAGGAGATACAACAAAGTCACATCATAATGACTTTCAACATTGTCAAAGGAAAAATAAAATAAAAATATTATTATTTTTTATTGTCTCATCCATGCTCATGTGAGACAATGTTTATAACAGGATAAATACCTAAGGCTTTTTAATGGTTTCTAAGTTTGGTACCAGGACATCAAAGGTGGATCTATGTGGATAACACATTTAGAAATCACCTATGTAAGTGTGAAGTGTAAACCGCTTCAAGAGACTCCGGTAAGGCCAGTTCTTTAAGCACTTACGATCCAAGTATGTGTTCATGGATGAAACGAACAAAACAATGATAACTAATAACAGTTCAAGGTTATGCCGTGTGACCTATGTTGTCTAGTATATCACCAAGCTCGAGCGGTCAAAATATCAAATCTACCGATTGACCGAGTATATCCGATATATGTTCACTACGGATTTAAAGGGAAACCTACTTATCCAGATGCGATTACCTTTACTACAAGACAACAAGTTTTTTCATGCATATGTTTTAACAATAGCCTTCCCATTCATGTGGGGGATTGTTGGGTGTTAGTAAGTGTGAATGGGAAAAGAAAGATAAAATATCAAAAGTGAGGGAACTACTTGTAGAGCGAAAATGAAAAGTCATTTGTCAAAGTGCAAATGAAAGTCATTTCTTATAAATTTGGCCGTAACGGTAACATTCCGAAAAGTTGTTACTCTTTCCGAAAAGGTCGTACTTTCGAAAAGTCTTACTTTCCAAAACGTAGTTATTTTCCCTAAGCATACACAATTTTTCGAAAGTTGTTATTTTTTCAAAAGGAAACCAACTTTCTGGATAAAATGGGTTGAACAGATTTCATCTGAACATACATGTTCCTGTGCTGAAAATGGCTATAAAGGAAGTCAACTTTTGATTTTTTTTTTTTTTTTTTTTAAAAAAATTTCTTCTCTTCATTTAAGTTTTCTCTGCAAATAAAATCAAAGTGTTCGATCGACTGATTCTGTGTGACTTGTTGCTGTTCTTCAGTTCGTTGAAGTTAAAGAAGTTTGAGTTACCCGTCTATTGCTTAACAGTTAATCCGTTTTATCTTGGAGAAATTAATCCATATTTATACTATTAGATATACACTATCATAATTTATTCGATAGGAATCGACATTTATTAAATATTGAATCAACGAATAAGATTATGTCACGTGTCATTATTTAATCTTCCGTTAGAGTAAAGGACATATATGCGCTAGTTTTTATACGAAGGGCTACCAATATCTTTTTTTTCATTTACGATAGCTCGACATATATCATCCTTTTTTCTATAGATTTGAGCTTGAATTCTTAAAATGAAAAAAACTTTTGACGAAAGAATATTTCTTTTTAAATGAACCCTACATAATACGAATACAAATTAATCGGAATAATGTATTACAAATGTCAAATGATTTAAAGAGAACTATATAATTTGGGCAGTTGGGCATTAGCTTTCAACATTATTGAGGTTTACAAAAGGAAATCTGGCCGTCCATCTCTTATATAAAGGGTCAGGATTTGAAGTTGATCCATGTAGTTTTAGATTATTAATGTAATTTTAGAAGAAATTTTTTTATTGGTTTCTGTCTAATATATGGTATTCATGTCGAAGTCCGATTAATTTGAATTTGTCTCAGAAAATTTCACTTTTGAGAGGTAAAACTTCGATCTCTATATTGAAGGTGATTGATTGCACTTTCAGAATCCAAAAACTCTCGTTAAAAATGAAGACGTACTTACCACTACTTACTTACGGGATGATATTCATTTTGCTTTTTTGTACATAAATATGGAAAATAGATTTGATTTTTCTTAAATTTATTTATCTAAAATAAAGCATTAGTTCAACAAATTGCATTTTTGTTGCTTCTTGTATATAATTATGATATGTTGTGTTAAATTGATTAAACCATTTCATTATTGAGTTAATATGATTCAACTTAAATACCAATTACTCGTTACGAATTATTATTTAATTTACCAATATGCATGTCATGCATAATGCCAATATAATGCTCATAAGAAAATTAGTTTATAATTTTTTATTTATTAACATATAATTATTTTACCATTTCAATGTAATTTAAATTAATTTTCTTGTCACTATAAAGGGGGAATATTTTCTCATGAGAAGAGGAAGATGGATCACGAGCAATATAATGAAGAAAAATACAACAAAATTTTGCTATTTGAGAAGGGGAAAATGGACTTTGGAATTAATTAATTTTATATATATTACAAAAGAAACTATGAATTGTGAAGAGGAAATTCGAAAATGAATTACTAGAAAAATAAAAGAAAAAAATAACATTTGAATAAGACAATATCTTAAATTGTTGAAAATGAAATTGAAATTGAGAAGAGGAAACTCGAACATGTATTATTAGATTAGCAACTAAGGTGGGCAATGTTAATTCTTGATAAATAAAATGATTTTTTTTTATATTATCATAATTTAATGTATTAAAATTCTCGTTATTTGTTAAATTCGAGAAAAGGTCAAATCACATATGTTTTTTATACAGAGTTTTACTCAACATTTCTACGAGAGGCCTTTTCCACAATTTTGATTTGTAACAATAATTCTGATTACATAACATCAATTTTATCAGCTACATCAAGAAAAATCGAGACTCTATTTCTTGTATACTTTTAATGTTTCCTTCCATTTATATAAGAAAAAAAAATAACTTTGTCTCAAAAATGTTAATTTCAAATGATCAACTCTTTTGAGTTCCATAATCTAATGTGCAATAATCTCTTTATTATAAATTATAAGAATGAAAATTTTATTTCGTAAGGTAATTTTAATTTGGACGTAAAATATTATTGTCAAATATTAAATGCTTCACTTTTCGATCTAAAATTCACAATCTTAACCCATACAACACAACAAATATTACCATATATACGTATAGTTATGATAAAAACTATGACTTTAAGTTCAATTAGTTCAAATGATTTTTTATTTTTTTTTTTAAATTGAATTTGTAGCTTGATTTTAAACGTTTAATTAATCAACTTGGGTTCTAAATAAAATTTAGGTACACAATATTTAACTTTAAATTATTTATATTAAAAATATTGTGGCGGCTAAGGTGAGGTCACAATTGTTTAAATAGTAACGAACCATAGTGTTAAAGTTAAAATTAAAGCGTAATAGAAATCGTTTAATTATATTAATTGTTGTCTTTTAATTTTATAATTATCGTCGATGTGATTTAAAGTTAAATTGATAGAGTAGAAATGATATTCAAGTGATTCTTTAGGTTAATACTGATGATCAGTACATAACCATGTGATATGTTTTTGTTTATATAATGTTATTCTTAAATTAAATTTTTAATATTAGATCTAAATTAATCGAATCACTCATTAAATATGCTACGCCAATCGAAAAATTAAATAATTGTGTTAAAATATTTAATTAATTTAATTTTATTGAATCAGACATTAATTCTAAAAACCTCAGGGGTTGCAACTTGAATGACGTGGTGACAGACAAGAATCAAGGGTTATTATAATATTATTACAATATAATATTTACAGATATATTATGTCAAATGAACATCAAACATTGATTTATTAAAATAATTTAAACATTATAAAAAAAAATTATTATTTTTGGTGCCCCTTCAGCTTATCAAATGGATAAAGGCCATAAACAATTTTCCGAGTCTCAAATATTAAGTAACAAATTAATTTTTAGTCATTTGGCTTTCTATCAATGACCTTATATTATACGAATTCAAATTCATCGAGTTTAAAAATAAATATTGAACAATAATTAAATTAAAAAAAGTTATTTTTTTGTAAAATAAGTATTATATACGATTTTTAGTAGCATATAATGTTGTAGTATGCGTTTCTGATTTCAAGAGTAAAATTGATTTTTTTCTTTTTTTTTGTTGAATGGATTATTTGTTGAAAGATATGTTTTGAGTTATTCGATCGATGAAAGATATATTCATTTATTACCTGACAAATGATTAGAACATATTTAGTTTAAAATCGAAATTTCTATTTCAAATAAATTTATAATATTTTTAGCCTTTTTTGTTTAAATTAAATATGAATCTTATAATCCCATGAAGAAAAGAAGATAAATGAAGGAGAAAAGATATATGACGTTTCTTTTTGTTGGATTAATTATTTCAATACATTAATGTAAAGAGGATTCTTGTCTCTTGTTTTATAAATAAAATTTGACTATTTAGCCATAAGCCATTTCAATGAAAAAAAAGATTAATGATAATTAAGCACCTAATTAATTATAGATGACATCTTAATTTTAAGACAAGTGGCCAAACATAAGATGTCCATTGAAGATTCTTAAAAGTCGAAAAAGTTAAACATATAAAAAAAATAATTAACGGCTCCTACATGAAAATTAGTTTAAATTAGGTCCACCAATTACTTGATTCATTGATAATTAAAATTAAGCTTACGCCATCCTAATTGGAATCATTAATTATAAGCTATCACAAACTTAGAGCCAAGTATTTATTATATATAATAATTAATATATGATATAACCTAAAAAAAGGTTTAAAAAAAATATCCCGTTATCCCTATTTTAAAATAACTATTTAATAAATGACACACTTTTTGGTGTTTTTTTCTTTCTTGTAATTTATAAACTTTAAAACTATAGTTTAAATATATTTTTTAAACAACTTATAATTAGTATATTTGCTATCAATAGTTCAAATTAACATTATATTATGTAACTCTTTTAAAAACCACCACTATAATTTTGAGTAACTATAAAACCTTAATTTATTTTATTGAGTCACATCAATTTTTTTCTCCCATAAATTTAGTTAAACTTAAAAAGGGGACATTTGCATAATAAATTAGTCAAATAAAACATTTAATTTTTTTTTGAGAAACTAATAATTTAATATAATTAAAAAAAATGTTTCATTTATAGCACTAATATTCTTTTTCACTTGATCATTTTTTTAATCATTTATATACAGTTTAATTCAGCTTACAAAGGAACCAATTTGGATTCATATATAATACACTTTTATGATAAAAATAATTCACCACATTTAATTCACTTAGAATACAAGGGTCAAAGTTTTACCCAAACAAACAGAAGATATTTTAAAAACCCATTATAATTATACTATCGTGCATCCATATTTACTTTTAATTACATATGACAAATTTTAACATAGTATCGCTATAAATGTTAATAAATAAAAATTATTGCTAAAATTAATAATTATTTATTAAAATGTATCGATTTATGTAAAAAATTTTCTTAACCCTTATCCAGCAGCTAGCTAATTATAACTTGTTAGACGTGGGCAAGTTCATATATATCTCTATCTATATCTCTCTTCAATTATAAATCATTTTTCTATTAGTAATAAAATCAAGAAACCAAAATTATTGGAGTGGACTTTTCAATCAAAAAAAATATTTTTTTCAAAATTGTATGATAAATTTTTTAATTTATTTCTGACTGGCTCTTGGACCTCGTGAAAGAATGGGAAGAAAATTATTTTTTTAATTTTATTTTATTTTTACAAGTCCACTTCGATAGTACTATTTACTAATTATTTTAGTTTTTTTGTTGACACATGTATAATTTGTAGAGTGATGACTAAATAAATTTATTATTATAGTTTTCTAATGACTTTGATTAATACTAGTCATGGGTGGATGAATCTATTATTAAGATCAATAATCCGTTCGAACCGACCACGAATTTATTAGCTAAATAATAATTGACACATATAATTTGTCTAGTCATTTTTTGTAAATTTTCATGATATTTATTAAGGTGTGTGTAATTAAAATTTTCAAATTCAGAAACTTTTGGGCTTCGTGACGACTTCTCTTGACAATAAGATGAAGGAGTGTGATAAAAAAAAAGTAATTATACTGGCATGTTAGTAATTATATATGTACGAAATTAAATATGAAAGAAAAATAATTTTAATTTTGAACTCCTTTTAATTCTTTATTTTGATCCTTTTGTGTTTTTTTTTCCCTCATTTTTTTCTTTATTTTGTGAACGTTGGATTTGGTAAGTCAACACCTAAGATTGATTTATTTTTTCATTACAAGGGACACAAATTATGTGGTCGAAAATTTATTGTATAATTCGTATAAAATAATGTCTTCACGAAGAAATCGTTTGTACTAAAAAACAACCCATAATATGTAATTATTTATATTTATAAACTAAAATAAATTAACGATAAATTTAATTGGTTGTTTGTATGAAGATTCACAATTTTATTTACTGAAGTTTTTTATTGAAGAAAAATGTATATTAAAGTAAAAGCATATCATAAACAAGAAATGGTCAGGAAAATGAAGTTTTTGATCCTTGAAATTAATAGTGTTAGAATCAGAAATTTCATTAAGAATGATTTTAAGTAAAATGAAATTAACAGATGTATTTATGTTATATATTATATATTATATCTTATATACGTGACACTTTTTTTTTAAAAAAAAACTAATGATATATATTTTTGAAGTTAATTTTTTTTGTGTGTGTTTAAGGATACATTTTAACATTAATTGTATGAAAATGAGATTAACTATAGATGGATAATCACAAAGAATATTAAAAAACATGTGTAACATGTTAATTGTTGTGCTTGTTGCCATCTATTGTGCTGGTGGAAGAAGGACCTTGAAAATTCTATCAGATAAAATTGGTTGGAAAATAAATACAATCAATGTTTGTGTTAATCATTTTGGGTGGGTTTGAAATGAAATTTAATAAAATTCAAAAATAATTTAATTTTTTAATTTAATCATAATAATGATATTACTTCATAACCATATAAATAAGTATATGACAACGTCTTTAAATTTTGAATCTCGCTTCAAAAGACTTTTTTCTTTCTCTCTTAAAACTCTACATCCAGTTAAATACATTCAAATACCATTCTTGATTTTCTTTCGAGAGACGAACATATGACGATGAGATACAAATTACTGAGAAAACCTTATACGTTGTAATATAATTATAATTATTTGATCAAAAAGCTTTAATACTAAATCATACAATTATTAATAGTTCCAGTATTTTGAGTGAATCCCTACCACAGAATGATTAGATGGTTTAGTTTTTGTCAATCAATAAATTCCATACAACTACTTTAAATCATTTAATGGCTAGCAACAAAAAATCTAATAGTTGCATGCCATAAAGTCCCTATTTCTGTATATGAAGATTACATTGCATGTTCTAATATTGATGCACATGAGTCATGACCAATTCTTGAAGGCTACATTTACTCACAAGATTCTTATATGAGTGTACAAAATCTTTGGGATATATATGCATGTTTGTGTTAAAAAAAAATTCAATTGATATATGTTTTCGATACCTTAATTTTTTAGATGAGTTAATCCCATATTTACGTACAGCCGTATAATACAGTAGATAAAAGTTGCTGAATTCAAATTTCACGAACACCCACAAAGCAAAAAAAAAATAAAAATTCACGTGTTTGACATATGAAAAAATAGTAGACTCACGTACACACGCGAGAGGGTGTGTTACGACGTAAAATAATCTGAAGTAGATAAGATGTCTTTTAAAACCCGTTTGCATGTGATGGTTAAATACTTCAATAAATCGCAGAAACTATATCTCATTCCTAAATAATAAAATTAGATCGAATATATTAATTCTCACTGATATCTAACTAAACTAACACATACAAGTATAACTCTTGATGCCAAACTTACCACATTAATCCTCTTTTATATTTGGACTTGAGGCTTACAATATGATAAAGCTCATGTTACAAGAGTTTATTTGATACAACTATTATTTTAAAAAAGATAATTTCCTATCCAACCAAAAAAAGAGGTGTGTGTGTGTGTTGTGTTTTGGGGTGGGGGGGAGGGGGGGGGGGGGGGGGGGGGGGGGGGGGGTAGGCAAAAAGGAATGACAACCCTGGGGGAGTTGCTACTACTACCATTGAAAGTGGACCATGTTGAATATAAAATTTCAAATGTATTAAAAAAGTGGCTAAAATAGCAATTGAGTTGTCCCATGGCCAATGTCTATAAAAGGGTAATGGAATCAGTGAATCTATACCATGGCCTTTGTATCATCAATCTTCTTTTAGCTCTCAACAAAAATAAATAAAAATACACCTTTCATTTTTTTTATAATTCTCATTGCTCATTGGATCCAATTTTGTGGCTAAAAAGTAAATATTAGAATATTTACAAAAATGTCACTTCCTGAGACACAAAATGATGCAAAAACTCTCCCTGATGCTTGGGATTACAAAGGAAGGCCATCTCTTAGGTCCTCCTCTGGTGGTTGGGCAAGTGGTGCAATGATTTTAGGTGTGTGGTTTTGCTTTTTCTCTCTTTCTTTTTTTCGAGTTGTCTGGCGTGTAAGCAGAGCATTTCTGGTTAAGTTAGTTCGACAACTCAACTTAAAAGTATCGAACTTGATTGATATATCTTTTTTTCTTTCTTTTGAGATGGCACTCTAGCGAGTACCTACCTATCTCGCAGGACATTGACTCGCCTACAAGAAAAAATGTTTTGATATAAAATCATCATGTTAATGATGGGATTATTCAAGGTGGTGTTGTGTGTAGACATTGATATTTTTGGGTCATATTTAATTTATCAAAACCAACTTAGAAGAATCGAACTCGATGGGTGTCTCTTTTTATCTTTTTGGAGGATACTTAACTCGTAGGACCTTGACTTGCCTACTCGATTGAGTCTTCTATGGTTACACAAGAAATGGTGCTCCTATATTTGTTTTAGTACTTGTGCTTGTTTACGAGACAAATCTGACGTCTTATCTTTCATATATTCAAAATACACAACCTTTAAATTTTGAATCTGTCACTCTTTATTCTCGGATCTTTTGCCTTTATTATTATTTCATTAATGTTTTTGATTTTTTAAATAATAGGTGTTGAAGCTGTGGAGAGGCTAACCACACTAGGTATTGCTGTAAACTTGGTGACTTATTTGACTGGAACTATGCATTTAGGCAATGCTACTGCAGCCAATAATGTCACCAATTTTCTTGGAACTTCTTTTATGCTCACTTTGCTTGGTGGTTTCATTGCTGACACTTTCCTTGGAAGGTTCGTATTTATTAACGGGTTGTAGCATGTTACTTATCATTTATTAGAACTGTCACTATTCAATAACGTTGATTGACGCATTAGATTTTATAATTATCTTTTACGAGATATTAATTTTTACACATGTCATCGCGTACATTTGCTTGTTTAAAATTACGTAATATCTTATTATTATTGTATCAATGGGCAGAGGTATCTTACAATTGGAATATTTGCCACAGTTCAAGCAATTGTAAGTGTCCAAAAATAAATAAATAAATCAATTCATTCATATTTGAGTGTGTTATTATCACATTGGACTTAACATAGTCATCAAAAAAGACTTTTTTTTTTGGCATCAAAATCAATAATTTTACTCTTTCTAATTATGTGGAAGTGTGTGATGAGGAATCTCGAATTGATTTAATTTCATTAAAAAAAAAAATTAGTCATATTATAATTGTTGTGAAGAGGAAATTGGAGAAAGTGAAAATTAGAATTAAAATTTTAAATGACAATTTGGTTTAATTAATTTGTTGTGAAGAGGAAAATCGAACATGTATATGAAGAAGATCAATGATGATTGGATAAAGAGGAGGGAGGAGGAAGAACATTTCTTTAGTTAGCTAGGTCAATGATCATTCCTTAAATTATCGATGTATATAAGTTAAATTTAAAAAATAATAATAATAATTTTAAAAAAAATTCAACTTATATATTAACAGAATATTTATTTTTGTAACGGTCATATATTTTAACCTGTTATAGTAGATTATCTACAAAGATGAATAGATGGTATTAAATCATAAACTAATAATTTAAAAAATATGGTGAGGTGGGTCGATGGTAAAAAAAATAAAACAAAGAGTCTGAAAAAGAGAAACAATCTTTCTACTTCACATAGGATAGTTAAGAATGAGACTTGCGGATACCTCATCCTCCTGAGATCACTGGATATGTTATTGTTGATTACCTATACGTATTTACTATTAATTGACTTGATATTAAACTACTTTTGTATTGTCATTTATCAGTATACATAAGTTAAATTCTAAAGAGAAAAATTATCCTTTATTATAATCAATAGGGTGTTACAATCTTGACCATTTCGACCATAATCCCAAGTCTGCGACCACCAAAATGTGAACAAGGTAGCTCATCATGCATCCCGGCTAACGGCAAACAACTCATGGTCCTATACATCGCGCTATACATGACCGCCCTTGGTACGGGCGGTCTAAAATCAAGTGTATCGGGATTCGGGACCGACCAATTCGACGATTCTAACGAAAAGGAAAAAGGACAAATGATAAAATTCTTTGATTGGTTCTTTTTCTTCATAAATGTTGGTTCACTAGGTGCAGTGACAATATTGGTTTATGTACAAGATAATTTGGGAAGAGAATGGGGTTATGGAATTTGTGCATGTGCAATTGTTATTGCACTTGTATTATTTTTATTTGGTACAAGAAAATATAGGTTTAAAAAACTTGTTGGAAGTCCATTAACACAAATTGCATCAGTATTTGTGGCTGCTTGGAGAAATAGGCATATGGAATTGCCATCAGATTCATCACTACTTTATGAAATTGATGACAATGTTTTTGGTGAAGGACACAAAAAAAGAAAGCAAAAATTGCCTCATAGCAAGGAATATCGGTAAGTTCTTTAGTTTCTCCCAGCTTCATTACTAAAAAAACGTGAATTTCTAACGAACTTCTCGCTTGATCATTATCTATATGACTAACAACTACTCTTAATATGGGAAACTAGTTATTAATATAAATTAAAATAAGAGAGTAGATATATTATAATATGTTAGATTATATTTGATAATGTGAAAATTATTAATCAACAATCATAGTTTTATTGACTATGATTTATTTTTTTTAAAACATCTTTATTTTTTCTTCTTTTTTGTAAAAAGTAGATTCCTTTTTGAATCATGAAAAAAATTGGATGAAGGAAATCCATTGGTAAAGTTTCAAGGGGACTAATAATAATTAATTAATATAAACCACAAATGAGACGTTTTTTTAATTGAAATATTGACTTAGTCACTTGCATTATTTTGCATAATATATATTTTTTTTAAAAAAATAAGTTGGTGCCAAGTTGTGAACTTATCCCCAGATCTCAATATTATAGAGTTGGCCAATCTTTGATAACTACCATTAACCAAATTAATCAACATTTCATTAGTCAAATCCCTATAATTATTTCTATTTTGAAATGGAAAACCTATTAAATATTGTGAGATACTTTGATATTTGACTTACTAATATTTTATTACTTATTATAACATGTAGAGCCACTCCAACTTTATTTTAATGCTCTTATTATATTTTAAGTTATATATACTAACAATATAGCAAGATTTTTTAGACAGTAAAATACTATAGCATGTTGTTTTCTATTTATTTTAGAATACGTATCAATGTTTTTAAATAAAGTTACATGCACCAATTACTTGAGTGTAAATATACATTATATGGTCGGTCCTTAGAATTTATATGGATCTTAAACTTCAAATTAGCCGAGCTTCAGTACGAGTACTACATACAAAACCAAAAAAATGCACATCATATGTGTATAATCATGTATAATATGTGTATATCATGTATAATTTGTGTATGTCACGTATAATTTATGTATATCATGTATAAAAAGTAAATCGTGAACCCGATTTGTTTTGATTTTTCAGATTCTTGGACAAGGCAGCCATTAAGGAAGATGGACTTGAAAGTAATGTTGTGAACAAATGGAAAGTTTCAACATTAACAGATGTTGAAGAAGTAAAATTGTTATTCAGAATGTTACCAACTTGGGCCACAACAATTATGTTTTGGACTACCTATGCACAAATGACCACATTTTCTGTTTCACAAGCAACCACTATGGATCGTCACATCGGTAAATCCTTCGAAATCCCGCCCGCCTCTCTCACCGCGTTCTTCGTTGGAGCCATCCTCTTGACCGTAATCTTCTACGATCGAGTCATCGTTCCGATTTGTCGACGTTTCGCTAACAAACGCCATGGACTCACCCCATTGCAAAGAATTTTCATAGGGTTAATCCTTTCAATTATAGCCATGATTGCATCTGCCTTAACTGAGGTTAAAAGATTAAACACCGCCCACTTAAATGGGCTTACCAATGACCCAAATGCAACAATTCCATTAAGTGTATTTTGGCTAATTCCACAATTCTTGCTAATTGGGCAGGGATTGTGAAAAAGCTTTTTTTACATACAATGGGCAACAATTGGATTTTTTTTCTTAAGAGAAGTTCAAACCATCCAAAGGTTATGAAAAAAACTATGACGCAGCAATGGCCATTTTTAAGTAAAAGTACCCTAGCATTAGGGTTTTTCTCTTTGAGTTCAATTTGGTATTACAATTGATTTATGGTTACTGGGACAAAAACACCATGGATAAGATGATCAATTGAAATGCAAGGGAAGTTTAAGTTACGTTAACTAAGTACATGATAGGCGGAAGTTTAGTTATGTAGTTAGGTGACATGATTTCTATGGATATTGGCAAAACAATATGGATGTGTTTGAACTGATGGGTTTTCTTGTAACGGCGACAAAAACGGTTATTGTGTACAAGGAAGAAGAAGCAAAGAGACTGCAGAAGCGAAAGAGAAATGGGGATTGAATCGAGAGGACTCTGACTCCTGGACCAGGTTGGTCACTAAGATATTACGGTCACACTCTTGTCACTTTACTAGAAAATGTGAATTCAGTTTCACGTTTTTCAACAACAAAAAAAAAAAGACACTTCTTCTTCTTCTTCTTTTCCCTTCTTTTTTGGACTTTATAATTAACTTTTGGTTTTCTTTGATTGAGCTTGAATAACTCTTTATTGGGAGAGTTATGTAATATAACAACTTTGTTTTATAATATGTACAAAAAGATGGAAAAGAGCTTAGGTAATGAAAAATTATAGAGCTCTTTTCCAGTGTTTTTTTTTTCTTACTGTATATCATAATAATGTAATGCAATGCAATGCGATACATGAAATTTCATGATTCGTGAAATCTTTTTATTTTGCGTCTTAACTTCGATTCATTTTTCATTTCCTTTTAAATCAAATTGGTTACATGTCACATAATTTTTTATTATCCTTTAATTGACATCTACAACATTAAATTAAAGTTTAGAGGACTTTGAACTTGAATTAATCGAGTTAATAAATTTTGAATATTATTACATTTTATAACAATACTATGTTTAAATCTTGCAATATGAAATTAAAAGTGAATTATGTATGCAATATTATATTAATTATACTTATTATTTTTGAAATATATTATGTTTGTTTGGTAAAAAGTTGAACACATTCTATTATAAGTGTATTAAAATGTGTGTGTTATAAATAGATTATCCATCGTTAAAACTTGTATTGTATATGAAGTAATAAATAAATTGTTTTTTGTAATATGTATTAAACTTGTATTATAAAGGATAAAGAACTAAAAAGTGATCAAGTGAAAAAAAATTTATTATTTCTACAAATGGTAAATATTTTTTTATTTTAGTATATTTATGTAAATTTCCCAAAATATTACCAACTTAAATTTATAATATAGTTTATTATTCAAGATAAATTTTATTTAGTGTTTCATACAACTAAACTCTAGAGCTCTTTTTGGGTGTGCTCTTTTCTTCTTACTCTATATCATAATAATGTAAAATATAATGCAATACATGAATTTTATGATTTGTGAAATTTTTTTTTTTCATCACATTTTTCATTTCCTCTTAAATCAAATTGTTTACATGTCACGAAATTGATGATCTATTAAATATTTGTCTTAAAAAAATATAATAGACGTCCGACGAAAATATAAATTACCTAAATATAGCTTATTTTATCATATTTTTTAAAATTATCTATCATCTGAAAAAATTACAAAAATCTATCTTCTCTCCTATTCTCATATACATTACTTTACGCGATGCATCAGTCAGATATATTGATTTCGAACATAATACATCACTTTACGCAATGTATCGGCATGATACATCACTATACACAATGTATCAGAACGTTGAGTGATGTATCTGAAATAGAGTCGCGATTTGGGACGTTGAGCGATATATCTGAAAATAGAACGCGAAGTATCAGAACGTTTTTAGGATGTATTCGGATCCCACCACATTTAAGGAATTTTTATAATTTGAAAAGAGTAGAGATAGAATGTAATTAACTCTTAATACTATGAAATTTGTATAAAATTTTCCGAAATTTTGTATGATCTTAGTTGTACCTAAATGGATTGATCTTGGGCTACATAAGTGGGCCGGTTAGGCTTAAACCACAAGCCCAAGATGAATTGCAAAAATAATCACTTAAAAGAAGGGCAACTTCACATATAGCAAACAAAAAAATTCATATTTGTATGTTATAACAAACGTTTGCCATAATTGCGCTCCATAGCAAAACATTAAAATGTATAAGTCGCTTATACATATAACAATTGTATAATTCGACTGGCCTAAATGTTATATATTCGCTCTGGCCTATTTCGCTTGCTTGCAATTGTATAAATTCGCTATCCTATTTCACTGTTTGTAATTGTAAATGCACATTGATGTATATAACATAATTATAAGGTATAGAAGAAGATATATGTTTTCTCTCGCCTTATACAAAAAACAAGAAAACACAATGAGAAACACAATATATACCACGTTGTGTTGTATAAGCTTAGAGAAATTGTATTTCACTTGCAATTGTATAATTCGCAATGTATAATTCGTTGGCTTTTTCTTGCAATAGTGGATAAAATTTGCATTTTCTACAATTGAATTGAAAGTAGAAAATATTTGTAAATTGTATAATAAGTGTATAACACGAAATATTGTTGTTGAATGTGTATATACAATGTTTCTCTCGCTTATACAAAAAAGAAATAGAATTATTACACTTTCTGTGTTTATAAAGCGAGAGAGGCGAGCGAGAATGAGGAGAGTGGCGAGCAGATTTTTGGGAGAGAGAGACGCCTTGACAATTTTGAAACGGTTTGCCATGGAGCACAATTAAATCACACCCTTTTAGTATCCATTTATTTTGAGGTAATTAGTTGGCTATGATATACTTAAAAGAATCATTTAAAAAAAAAGTAACCATAGGAATATCTGAAACACATAAAAAATTCCCAATTCTTTCGATTCAGCTCACCAAAGTTTGTTTTTCAATTTATCAATTTACATGTTAACAAATATTATCAAACGTCTCAAAAAAATAAAATAAAAAAATCTCTTTTTACAATAAATAATAAAAGATTCTAAATAAGGTCAGCTTAGAATCAATTTTTTACATTGATTCCCCTCTAAAGTCAACATATTAATTAGCTCGTTAATTAATTGATGAAAACTTCTTACCTAATGGATTTTAATGTTAATTAGTACTTAATCCGATTTGGATAACTACGTCAATTAACAAATTCAAATTCATAAAATAAGCAAAATATAATATAAAATAAAAAAAAGGATAAGAAAATAAAGTAGTAGAAAACCAAGATAGGAAAAAAAATAATTTTTTTTAAAAGAGAGAGAGAGTTTGAAAAAGAAAGAAAAGAATTTTTATATAATTTTGAATAAAAAACATATAATATCTGACGATTCAAAATAAATCAATTTTTTTCTTTTTAACATATTTTTCTTGTTCAGAAATATCCTTCAACTATCAAAAATGGTTTAAAATATCATTTTTATAGTAGACAACAAATAATTATAAATGCGACAAAAATGAGTGATTATCCTTTGCTAATCACACCCGTGAAGCAAACCGACACAAATTTAAATAATTAAGAGTAATTATAACCCACTATTTATTTAGTTTACATCAAGAAATTTAAATATTTAAATTTGAATCGACTCGTAAAATGACAAAGCTTAAAATTATATATGTAAAATATTTCATTTATTACTATCCTCATGTATACCGTACAAATATATATATCTACTTTACATTATAATATCCCACCACGTGATATTCTTTCATATGAAACTGTTGTTGTCTTTTGAAAAATATATATTTTACCAGTTATCCAATTCGATCTCGTCGGTGATGTATCTAAATAATGATCTGTGCAATTTCATTTCTCATAAAATATATAAATTAAAATTACTAATATTATTAGTATATATATAACTATAACAAATGTATCTATTGCTACCTATGAAAAAAATAATATTTCGTACAAAGTTGGCAAAATTCGTACCAAGAAATTGAAAAGGACAAATAAGTTTTTTTAAAAAAAAAATAGAAGTTCCGTACCACTTGAAGTATCCAAAATAAAACATCTAATGGACCTACGTGGCATAATTTTTTAATAAAACATAAAAAAAAATTAAAAAAATTCCCACTCACATTATATAAAAAAATTATTCCAACTTTTCTGTTATAAGAATTAGTCATATTCAAATTAAAAAAATAAAGTCCAATAAAAGAAAATGTCCACATGTAAAAAGTTAGTAATTTAGAAAAAATAAATAACAAACATTATATATTATTTTTATTCAAACATCAAAATCAAACACAATAAACAAAACCATAAATACCATTTTAAATTTATTTATTTTTAAAATTACTGACCCTTGAAATTACATATAGCCAAGATTTCTTTTTTTTTTTCTTCCCATTTTTTCCCACATATTTCTATTTATTATTTATTATTTTAATTAAAAAATGAGGATGGTGAGAATTAAATTCATTAGTATTACTAGATATAGTAAGTGTGATTCTAAATTGATTTTATTTTTATCGACAAGAAATTTACGAACGTTACATATACTAATGAAGGTACAATTTTTTTGAAACGAGTTATTTTAACTATTATCATATAAGTAGAACAACTTGAGTTAAACGAAAGAGATTGAGAGGGTTTAATGTTATAAAAATAACTCATTCGATCTGGACTTGAGTCACATTGTACAGATATTGATTGACATCAAAGAAATCACTATTAATTACTTTTTATAATATCATTTATATTTTCTAAAAATGATATCGCACATATATTGAATTCATCAAAATACTATTCCAAAAGAACTAATTGAGACACATCTTCTAACAATTTTAAAACACCAATTATAAAACCATACCACGATCTTATCACATATGACCCTCCCCCACACTTTTATTCTTATTTATTATCTAAGGCACCTTAAACCAAAGTCCAAACAATTTTGATTCAAGTATCACCTGTTGTGCCTACACCTTCTACATTACTACCCCATCACCCCCCCACACACCCACCACCAACACCGCACCCCAGCACCACACCCCCCCCCCCCCACCCCACAAACACTATTTGCCTCTTATGTGTAAGTTTCATATATTCATATTTAAGCCAATCAATTTTAAATGTTAATTCGCATAGGATCCTATTCGAGAAAATGTATTTTTTACCAAAAAAATCAATATTCAAAACTTAATTTGAAAGCTCTAATTTAAAATGAGCAACTCGTTCATTACACCATATTCTTTAGTAATTATTACTTTTCTTTTATTTAAATTATCTCTTAATTTTTATTACAACAATAATAATTACGTGTTAATTTAATCCAAAAATTTATTATAAAGATTCTCTATATACTTGCTGTACTTTTTTGTCCCATTTATAGTTAGTGTTGGTCTTTGTCATCATCATTTGTACTTCTACAAAAAAGCCAAACCATCTCAAGAATTAAAAAAAAAAACACTAGTTTTCAATAAAATATGACCAAAAATCACCCCTAGCAATGTCAGTTACAAGTTCTTGAAATCCTCTGTGATATTATAGCCAATTTCAAGAATTCAACAAATACATTTTTTTTAGTTCTTTTGATCTCCAGGTGAAAATCTTCGTAGAGAGTTAAAAAGCGTCAGTTCTCAAAATTTCCATGTTACATGTTTTTTGTCAAAGAGAAGTTTTGATACTTTATATCTAGGGGCGAAAATTTTCATAGAGTTAAAAAGTGTCAATTCTCATAGTGAAATTCAAAGAAAAGGAGTACTTTTTATCTCGATGTAAAGATCTTCCTTAAAAGGTAAAAGACGTCAAACGATATAAGATTATTCCGTCCACATCAAAGAAAAAGTTGGGAGATTTGATCTCGGGCAAAGATCTTCAGAGTCAGATAACGTCAGTTCTTAGAGTGTGACAGTATTAAAAGGTATGTAATCTTGAAAACAAGCACGTTATTGACTTATAATTTTATTTATTGATTTCGATTACTGAAAAAAAAAATGATGAAAGTGAGAGGATTTAGGCTTGGTAGGAGACTTGTGAGAGTTTTCAAGTTGTTTATTCATAGGAGAAAAAAAGGCTACAAACGCTTGGGATCTTCCAATTGTGCAACAAAAGCAATTTCAAAGCTATGTAATTTTGGAAATTTGTTGAAGCATGGGGTCAAAAGTGTCAATTTTGCAAAACCCGGGTCGGGTTATATTCGGGTCGGGTCAGAATTGATGGATCAGAACCAAATACCAAAGGGTCATTTGGCTGTGTATGTTGGTGAAAAACAAGATGTTGCATGTAGAGTTTTAGTCCCTGTGATTTACTTTAATCACCCTTTGTTTGTTGATTTGTTGAGAGAGGCTGAAATGGTTTACGGGTTCAATCATTCGGGTGGGATCCAAATCCCTTGTCGGATATCCGAATTCGAGAACGTTCAATCGAGAATCGCAGCCACGAGTCGTGGGAGTTGTCGCTGGAGGTGCAATTAGAAGCGAATTCAAACAGTAGAGTATAACTTTTTAACTTACCGATTCTCCGCGCTATGCCTCTCGCCGTTGGCGTGGGACCCGTTGTGGTCTTGTTGTGGCGACTTTGTCCTTCGGTGAGCAGACAGAACAGTAAGGTATGTGATAAAAACTCACCGCTATTAGATCGTCTTTGACTATTGATCATGATCCAGCAATTTGTATACATTTAATTTAGTGGGCGGTGTTTAGTTCTTTGATCGCATCCGGAAAGGAGGATGTTGACTTGAGAAGAGGATGTGGTAAATTGGCTTATATTCGCTACTTATTAGATTTGTCTTTGACTATTTGATCATGTCGGAATTTGTATATATTTAAATTTATTTAGTGGTCAGTCTGTTAGTTTCTTTTATCGCGTTCGGAAAAAGGATGTTGAGTTTGAGAAGATTAATGTATGTGCTTACATGCACTACTTATTAGATTCTTCTTTGACTATTTGATCATGTCAGAATTTGTATATATTTATATTTATTTAGTGATCAGTCCGTTAGTTTCTTTTATCGCATTCAGAAAAAGAATGTGGAGTTTGAGAAGAGTAATGTATGTGATTACATACACTACTTATTAGATTTGTCTTTGACTATTTAATCATGTCCGAATCAATATATAATATATATTTACTTAGTGATTAGTCTTTTAATTTCTTTTATCGCATTCGGAAAAAAAATGTCAATTTAAGAAAATGTAGTTTAGTTATTATATTTGCCTTTTCATTAAAGAAATTTATTTTTACAAGAGTATATGTCCGAACTCTTAATTTATTCAAATAAATCATTGGTATATCTTTAGGATTAATATTTGAAGAGTTGTTTTACATAATTGTTATATACAAATGATAGTTAAATATTTACAACGTAGTAACATAATAATACTAATGACTTTCTTCATAAAAACATAAATTAAATTAAACATCAACGCAAAATTTAAGCAAAAGTTATTAAGTTCGTCTGAACTCATACTTAATACCGTTATACCGTCTCTAAAACCACTATACACACCCAATCTATAATTTAGTCTACTAAAACATAAGCACATGGAAAATACTCATGGTGTATGTTTGTTTCCAATGATTCATTGATCACAAGACTACACTTTGATTATCGATATTATTACTATTTTCCTTTCATTTACTCTACCATATACTTGTTTTATCAACCACAAATATGCTAAAGACAGATAAAGAATGGGGGGGAAAAAGTTTTAATGTTTTCCACTAATAAAAGATATCCAATTCAACTTGTTAATTACTTAATCATGAAACAACATGGGCATATATAATTTTTAACTTATCTTATGTCTGCTAACTCTCTTCTTATAATTCACCACTAGTATGCTATATGACAATGACAAGAATAAATACAATTTTTTTTATAAAAAAAAAAAAAATCATTTCTGAATAGTCATGTTTCACAGTAGTAAACATCAAGTCTCATGCTATATTTATTTTTTCATCTATCCTAGTTTTGATTGATTGGGTTACTGAGTACCATACCGTTTGTTGGTGAGAGTTAATAGGTATCCCGTAAAGTTAGTCGGGATGCATACAAGCTGATCCGGACATTGTCAAAAAAAATAAAATAGTAATCAGTGAAGAGAAACAGTTTTTTACAACTAAAAATTCTTGATTAACAAGAAATGGTTGTCCAAACTTTGACATGCATAATCCATATTAGGACCTCACATGCCTTTTCACACTAGGTGTCCACTGCTCCAAATATATCACAAGTGACATCTGGTTAAGTTGTCCCACATTGGATTCTGAGATGTGGAACTGGTCTTGAGAAATTCTCACGTCATGAGCTAGCTTTGGAGTCGAATTAGATTCAAAGTCAGTCCCACACTACACTTGCCGGTTTTCAAAACTCGTAAGCTAAGATGATGATAGAGAAACACTATCAAACAAAGATTGAATGGTTAGTCGACATGGCTTACCAAATAATATGTAAACGTTCCTTGTGATTTTCTGGCTGTGTTTCTCAGACAAAATCGAGCACTTCAAGCAAAAAGCCACAATCCAGAGTGAACCACGACTGTCAAAAGTCAAAACCAGACGGCCAAAGTACTTGCAGAAATTTATCCAAACACGTGTAGCTTATGTTCTCTTCGCGTGTATGGACCAAACACCAGCAGGATCAACCAAAGAATCATCAATTTATTCATGTAAGGATTCAATAACTCATGTCGGTCAGTGGTTAGTGACACACACACTCTATAAAGGGATGAAAAAGGGTAATGTCAATATTTGCCCCTCCACGAATACCATTTCAGTTTCAACTGAAACAACAAGGGGGGAGCCCCTAAGATTCCTTGTGCCAGCCGTGGATCATACACATCAAACTGCACCCGAGCCAACGAATCTAACATGACTTGGGCAGGCACAGCAGGCAAAAGCACAGGACGAGCTTCAGCTGGCACACTTTTGGCCAATTGTCGAGCCTTCTGCAGATGTGCATTAGCTACAGATGCCATCTCAAAAACTGCATCACAAAGGGCCTCACGCGAGTCCTTTTTGATCTCTGACTGACCACTATGGTGAACCAACAATCCATGTTTCTCAGCCACCTTGGCTGGTATATATGAAAACTGATGGTTTCTACTAGCATGGTATGGCAGTGATTTAAGCAACAAAAGGAGTCCACTTGCCTTACCAATATGTGAAGCAGCATGGTCTGCCGCTGTGGATTTAATACCACCTGCTTGAAGTGTAGAGTACAGAATAGTTGATGTTGTGTCCTCAGCATATTGCTCCAATTCTTCAACAGTTTGTGGAATATCATTATTTTCTCTATTTGCATCATTTATTCGGGCTTCTACAGCTCGTTTAAGCCAACTTTTGCTAACCTTGTGTTCAGATACCACAGAAGTGAGGGCCTGAGCTACTGGATGCTCAATCACCTTGTTTGAATAGATCTTTTCCAAAGCTTCTTGCCACCACAGCAAGCGCATAAGACCAATTTTGGGATCAGATGCAACATCCATAGCTCGGGATGTCTCGACATTGAAAGCTCGGAGTGCAAATGCAGCCTTCCGCATGTTTGCTGGAAGTTCAAGAAGGCAGAGGTAGTGATGATAATCATAACGTCGTACTTGCTGCACACAATAGGATAAAGCACCTCTTATACCACCGGCCGAAGAAGCACCATTCATTTCAATCAAAAGTGAGGTTTCCTACAGTCACAAACATGAGTGTAAAAATCAACAACATAGCATCAACTGCAGATGAAACTAATAATGCTATGGAATGCATTGGAGCAGGGAAACTTAAGACAGCCATATCCTTTTTTAGCAACAGAAATTAAAATGGAAGGATAAATAGAATGGATCGAGTACCTATCCTTGTACACAGAACTTAACTTGGCTTGACATGGAGGACATAATACACGGATATGACAAGACATATGTGCTTTTGGACACCTTTTTCTGACACAATATTCCAAGATGTTCTGGAAAACCTTTCGTTTTGTAAATTTTTGTTTACCAATAGATGGTAGACAACAAACAGGATTCGGCATTATCCTTCTTTCTCGCTTGAGAAATGAATATGATATATTAAAGTTTATTGTCAACCTTTCACTACTGAAGTGCACAGCTGGAAGACAAATAGATTGGACTCTGTATGGGTAGGTTTAAATGTTATGAGGAAACAGATTGAAATGAACCTGCACATCCTAAGCTATTTATCTTTTTCTTGAAGAAAGAAAGCTTAATTATAACATAAAGTACACATCATTTAGTTTCAGCAATTTTACAGAAAGATAAGTTCAATTATAAGACTGATTTTTTTGTTTTCAACCCATCACGAGTAAAATAATAGATTGGCAGCGTTCAATATTCATATTTGATTGCTTTGACTGATGCACTAATATCAACTTAAGTTGCAACTGTCATTGCTTATCTTCTTATCAATCAACTTATAAATCAAGAATCAGAGATATACCGAAATAAAGAGCAGACAAGAAAGAATAAAAAGAACTATTGAAATCAATTGATAGTAGAAGAAAAAAATGAGAAAAAGGCTTGAAGCAGAGAAGAGAAGGGCCACACATCAAAAGAACAAAAAGTCCGAAGTAAGAGGCAACTCAGCTGATACAGAGATACAGAAAAATAGAAGAGCCATTGCAAACTAGAAAAATAAGATGAAGAAGAAAACAACAAGGAGAGGAGTCTGACTACAAATGTAGCAAAAGGCCCGGTTTTATGATACACGGATAGAAGTCCTACTACAGAGGTACTAAAACGCCACACTTTTCTCCTCCCTTTACTTTCTCTTTTCGTCTCTAAAGTCACATTCAAGGAAGAGACTGGTTCTCCCTTGGATCACTTACTGTGTCTCTTCCAAATTGCTTTATTTCACATTATTAGAATTGTAAAACGTCGTTTCGCATTGCTCTGGCACTTCAAGCAATGGAGCAACACTATGAGTAATACTAATTCTAAGGATGACGAAAATGAACAAGTTCAATAGAGATAGAGGACACAAGATGAAACGCAAATTCTGTTCTAAGAAAGCTTAAAATGTATAGGTTCACCGTTAGGCAGACTATTTCAAAACTATTACTTCTGAAAAAAAAATTAAGAAACATTCATTGAAACATTAATGGAGAGATCAAGCAGAAATGTAAAAAAGAAAGCAAAGCTTAATGCTCAACATTTAGTGTCCAATACATCTCTAGTGACTTTGTTCATCACTCTGAAGTGAATAGTAAGTAGACATCAGTTCAAGCATGCAGGTATTTATTTATTGAGGTATGGCTAGTTGATCTGCATTGGAAAGGCAAAACTTTAAAGTGTGCTTATGATCCTACTGCTCTTACAGTTTTACTCCTATGCCCTTCATGCGTTGGCACATGGCAGAGCACCAAGGGTTGACCTCATAAGTGCATAAAAGCGGTTTTGTCAAAAATACTCTCTTCTTATTAGAAATAACCTGGTGTAGAACTTGCTTAGCTCACTGGTAGTGGACTTCAATTTTTATTTTTTTTGGTTAGATTATATAAAGAAAATGGAAAGGTGTAATCTTTATCGAAAACAAAAAAAAATGTATAATCTACTAATAAACCCCAACTTACGCAGAACAGACAGTTACACATTCAAGTGGAATAGCGTGACGAAAGTTCTTGGTCACATACATCTCTAACGTACACCTATTACTTACACTACATCCTTAAGGGATCACTGTAAACAAAGATCACGCTTCAAGTTTTCCGAAATAAGTAGGATTTATTCTGCTGTTACCCATGGTTATAAAACTATCAGAAGCCTACAAAATCGCATACAAAGGGCACGTCACATTCCTAAAAAAGTTAAAATCTTTGCAACATCATTCCAAATACACTGATTCTTAAATATTATTCTCACATCAACACACCAACCAAAGGAGCATCACAGACATGAATCTGATCGATTGTACATTTTCCAAAAAATTCATTTTTTTTCTGATAACCATGGTGTCCATGCTAGCTTGGGCACACTTCGACTAATTCCAAAACACGTTAGTTATAGTGTCAAAATCATATTTTGTCCTATCAAGAGCTCAGTAATCAGGTTCCTAATCACTCGTACAAAAAAAAAATACAAATTCAGCAAATAACAAGAAAAATAACTCCAAAAAACATCCATGGATAACAAATTACAAGAATGCATCGAAAATAGTACTCACTCCTTCCCAATTTAAGTATCTTACTTTCCTTTTTCAGTCGTTTGAAAAAGAATCCTCTCATTCTATATTTGAACCTTCTACGTGGCAAGTTTAAGACCACTAAAAATTTTAAAAATCTCTCCTTTATTCCATAAACTCCTTGCCCAATCAAACTAAATCGGGATAGAGGGAGTAATAGATTTAAAATCTATCAATAAAATTGTTATTTTGGGTGCTTACAAAATACAAAAAGGAAGCAATTCATCCAAGTTTAGGAGTTCAAAATCTAGTTTACTTCAAAAAAATATGCTTTAAAATGCTCTGAAAACAGCTCAAAACAATTAAGTATAACTCAGACGATATTCAATGAAAATCAATGGGGAAAAAAAGGGGTTTCGTAAAAATTACAGAGTAATAAGAAAAAGGAATACATACAATTCGACTCCGTTCACTATTTCAAGATTTTGAGAGTGGAGGGTGCTGTTTGGCGATGCGTCGATTTTTTTTCTTTAATTTTTTTTTCTTCTGTAAATGGATCTTGCAGGAAGAAGAAGATGCTAATGGTTCTAGGTGGGCCAATATTATGGGCTTTTGTATTATGGGCTCTTTAACTACTCAAGTTTTTGAATAAAGGGAAAATTACGCAACAAAACACTCATATTATTTAATTACTTATCATAGTTATAGTTTGCTATAATTATTATTTGCGATTAATATTACACATTAATTACGTGGAATAACTTTGAGTTTATATAATTAGTCACGTTTGTATATGTATAATTCACCAGGATATACGAATTCTTATATATAATATACAATTATTTAACCTATATGCATATACAATCACCTCTCTCCCACGCTCTCTCCTCTCTCGCTCACCTCTCTCCTCCCTCTCTCAATCTTGATCTCTTCTCTACTCTCTCTCCCAATTTTTCTTGCCTATATACAAATGCATATGTATAGTATACAATTATATACATATACAATTCAACTCTCTCCCACTCTCTGCCCTTTTTCGCTCGCCTCTCTCCTCCCTCTTTCAATCTCCCTTGTCATATATACAAATACATATGTATAATATACAATTATCAAATCAATATACATATACAATTCACTTTTCTCCCACTCTTTTCCCCCTCTCTCTCGCCTCTTTCTCTCTCTCCAAATTTTGCTCGCCTCTCGCCTTTATATAACATGTAGCTACAAATAGTAATTATCAAACTATAGCTATATAAAGTAATTAATTATTTTTAAGTGACTATGTGTGAAAGTTTCATTTGAATAAATGACATAATATGACAATCTATAAACTAAATTAGCAAAAAAAAAAATAGCCCACTTTTAATTTGTTGGCAAAAAAAAAGACTTTCTTTTATTTATTTGGCATTTAATAGTTATTTTGCTTTTTCTTAAAAAAATGTATTTTTGTTTCCCTTAATTCTCTCTAAACACATTTGATTTTTTTTTTATTCTTGAAAAGTTAAAATTTATTGTTTTATTATTCTTCTTGTATCTCTCCTTTTTTGTTTGTCAATTATTTTATAATAGACTTCTTCTCTTTTTTGTCTCCTTTATTTCTTGAATTATTTTTATACGTATATTTGTTTCTTTCCCAAATTTTCTATTCTTTTTAATTCACTTTATTTATGAAAATCAAATATAACAATATGTTTATTAATGGATAATTCTAATAATAATTTTTTTATATATAATATTGTTCTTGTCCAATTAATTGTTGAATTTCATGTTATTAATTTTTTTTTGTCATTCTAAAATCTTTTTCATAATATATTTGTTGCTTTTCTAAATACTTTTTTATTCTCCTTGCATACACAAACACGTAATATACACTGATAATATAAAAATTCGTTCGTTACACTATCCCTTACATATACAAAACCAAAAACCATATTCATATAATAGTATGTCTAAGCAATTCTTTGCCATGCCCTCTACAACTCTTAATACATATATCAATACAAACATGATACACATAATAATCATTTTTCTCATTTTTACACTCATTTTCAAGAATACAAGCTTTAACACAACCCTTTTCCTCTTTAATCTCAATATTCATCACTAATTCATCATGATGATTATATATCAAAGAAGAAGAAAAAGAAGAGTTTAAAAGAATGAAGAAGAAAAAAGCAGTGAGATTCTGCCTTTTATTCATCATGTTTGCCAAAAGTTTAACAATTATATGTATAAGAAAATTTGTATTATTGATGGTCATAAGTTGTATGGTTTTGCTGTGTATTTATACTTGAAATTTGTGAAATAGCTGGAAATTGGATCCTCTTAAGATAATAAATCCAATAACTAAGCAAATGATTTGTCAAATATTTTAGTGACAAAAGAATTAAAAAAACATAATAAAGCACAAAGACAGATCTCAAATTTCAAGAATAAATTATTATCCGTCTCAATTTATATGATATTATTTAAATTACGATAATATGATGAAATTTTCTTTGACTTAATTTTTTATGCATTATTAGATTTTGTGACTCTTTTTTTTTAATTTAGTTTTTAATTATGTAAATTTTATTTTTTAAAAAAAATTAGTAGTTGTTAAAATTTAAAGTTGTGATTCAAATTATAACACGTAAATGTACATCTTAGAGAGATTAGCAGATTGGATCAAAGATGTAAACATTTAATGTAGCTGACACTTTATTCAATTGCTACAGCTAAAGATGAATTAATTTGTACCTGTAATTTTGGAAAAAATAATTCGAAAAAAAAAAAAAAAACAAATCCGTTGCGTCCCAAAACGTAAGGAGGGGGCAGGTTCCATGGGCGGTGGGGGAAGAAGGAGAAAGTGGGGCTGCTAGCCCCCCCCCGTACCTACCCTCCCCCCCCCCCCCGGCGCCCCGGGCACCCGCCCCCCAAAAGGGGAGTGGGGAGGGCGCCGACCCCCCCCGCCCCTCCCCTCTCGCCCCCCCCCCCGTCCCGCTCCGCGCCCCCAACCCACCACCATCACCCCTCCCCCCCCCACTCCGCCGAGCGGCGGCCCCATCGGTACCCCCCACCCCCCCCGCCCGCTCGCCATCCCGCCGCACCGGGGCCCCCCGCCCTCGCCCCCCCCCACCAGCGCCCCGCCGGGGCCCGCGCGGGGGCCCATGCGGCGCCCCTCTTGGCCCCCCGCATGTAGCCCCCTCCCCGCCGGCGCCGCCTCCTGTGCGCCCCTTCGCCCGCCGGCCCTCCCCACGGGCAGAGGGACCCCCCGCCCTTCCTACCCGCGCCCCCCCTCCCATGAACCCCCCCCCCCCCTCCTTTCGCCCCCCCCCCCCCCCCCCTCCCCCCCTCGGTCCCTTCTCCCTCTCGCTCCCCCCCTCCCCCCCCCCCGGGGCCCCCTCCCCCCCCCGCCCCCCCGCCCGCTGCCCCCCCCGCCACGCCCCGCTCCCCGCCCCCTCACCCCTCCCCTCCTCCCCGGTCTGCGCCCCCACTGACCCCCGCCGCCCCTCACCCCCCCGTCGCCCGGCCCCCGGCCCTTCGGCCTCTTTTTCCTTCCCCGCAATGCCCCCGGATCCTCCCTCACTGCCCCTGCCTCCTCCCCGCCTTTGGTCCGCCCGCCCGCGTCCGCCCCCCCCCGCTAGTGCCCCCGCGCGCTGGTGCCTCGCCCCTCCGCCGCCGTCCGCCGTCCCCGGCCCCTCCCCCCGCGGTGACGCCCTGTCAGCGCCCCTCCCCCTCCCCCCCTCACCCCTCCATCCTTCCCCTCCAGGGGCATCCCGTGCCTCCCCCATTCCCTTGCCCCTCCCCTCGGCTTCCCCTCCCCCGCTCCCCTCGTCCCCTCCCCCCCCCCCGCCCTACTCCGCCCCCTCTCCCCTCCACCCTCCCCTTACCTGCTCCGCCCCCCCAACCCCCCCCGCCCCCCGGTCCCCATTCCCCCGCCGCCTGCATACCCCCCCGACCTTGGGGTCGCCACCCTACGTGTCCCCCCTCCGCGACCCCGGGTGGTAGTTCGTAATTTGGGTGTTAGTGGAAGAGACGGGATGTGGTGGGGTAATGCCTGCTGGGGGGAATGGATGTAGTAGGAGGATAGAGCGGGAGGGTAGGGGTTGTTTGTGCGGTGGGGGGAAGGTTGGTCCCTCCTCCGCCTCCCGGGTGTCCCGGGCGGTGCCCCGCGGCGAACCCCCCTCGCCGTATCCCGACGGGGGGGCGAGGGGGCTCCCACCTCCGCTCCGCCCCCCTCCCCCTGGTCCCGGCGGCCCGCGCGGCGGCGGTGATACGGGGGGGCGCGCCCGCCTGATTCTCCCCTCCTCCTTCTCCTCCTTCTTTTGTTCCCCAAGTTAATATCTAGTTATGTTTCTTAAAAGATTTGTAAAAGCGAAACACCAATACATAACATATCTAGTGTGATTCAACGAGTGAGGTTTGAGATGATGAAATTATTCATATATTTTATTTTTACCTTTATGAGATAAATAAGTTATTTTCGATAAACTTTGATCGCGTGTAAAAGAGAAACATAACAGATAATTTGAGTTCGAAAGTAGTTATATATACACAAGTTGAATTGCCTCGATAGTCAAGTTGATCTTTGAAATGAAATAACAAGCAATGACAACTCATTAATTAATTAATTTTCATTAAAAACTCTGCAAAATTACAAATACTATATTGTTAAATAAGTCTTCAACGTGTTGAAAACTAATGAAATTTTATATATACATATCTTCATAGATGATTATCAAACTAATTAAAACTTGATCCATCATCCACGCCGTATTAGTTGTTTATTCACGTCTTTTTCCCTTATGAATTTAAATTTATTAATAGTAATAATTGAAAAAAAAGTTAAGTTGATAATCTATAGAAACAATTTTTTGTTGAGTAATAATGTTTTTTTAAAAGAAATTACACTCAATAACTGGTTATGGTAGACAATTATACCATTATATGTATTAGAAAACATTCTATTTCAATTTTTTTATTTATGAAAATCTAGTTATATACCATATGTGTCAAAATTGTGTGTATTTTTACCATTAAGTATATCAATTAGTTTATAAAATGATATAAACTAATTAGTTTAATAATCATAATATGAACGAACAGTCTATCATACTTTTGAACCAAATTATATGAAACATAAACTTACTAGATGTTGGAATTTATTTTCATACTATTATATTCAGCAACTAAATCAAGATCATCTCAAGTCTCAACGTACACTAAGATATGTTCATATTTTATTTATGAAGATCTAATCATATAGACTAATAAAATACATCTAGATATTAATTTGGTGTTAGTTCGAATCAACAAATGCATCATCATATGTACTAGAAAATATTTCAAATCAATTGTTCAAATTGATATTTTATATGAACAGTTTTGCTGACTATTTTACGAGTCCGAAACTCAAATGGTACAAAATATTAACAAAAATTTCAAAAACGGTAAATATAAATTTTAATTACTCCAACGGTAAAAATCGCTTATCTTCCGGGCATGCGATTTACTTTACACCACCCTGAAAAAGTAAAATCGCTGCTGAGGCAGCGATTTTACAAAAAAAAATCACGATTTCAATTTTTTCTTCTACAAATCGCTGCCTCAGCAGCGATTTGATATTATTTTTTAATTTCTTTTTTTTTTTAAAAAAATAAGGTATATCTCTGCACCTGGCAAGCGATTTTAAGAGCATTTTATTGATATAAATCGCTGCCAGTGCAGGCCGATTTATGTAAAAAAACAAAATTTTTTGTAACACTATTTTATATATAAAAATAAATATAATATTTTTTTAAAATTTAATGTAGATCACGTTATAAAATATACATTATTTTTAAAAAATTAAAAAAATAAGTAAAGTCATAAATATTTTCCTTTCTAAAAAAAAGATATTATATTAATTTACATTTAATAATTTTGAATTCCAATAATCAATTTTTTGAAATAAAAAATTAAAAGAGAAAAATTATTTAATTTTTTTAAAAAAAAAAAACAAATGATATATATATAGATTATATATATAATATAGATATATATATATATATCTTATCTATATATATAAAAGTTAAAAGGATCACATGAACAATAGTAAAATTTGTTTTTTTTATCGTAAATAGTTGAAGAAGTTCCCATGTATAGTACATAAGGACTTTCAAATTCTATAAGTTGAAACTTATCCTTCAATTTCATCTTATTACTTTCAATCTCCAACTTCTACCAACAATCTTAGGTAAATACATTTGAATATTATGATTAATGGGAGAGTCTAGCCAAAAATTTCAGTCATTTGAATTGTTTTCTCACGGATTCAACTAATAGGTAAATAAAGTAATGTTTTCTTATTTCTTAAAAATTAATTTTCTTACATTAATATAGTTATAGTATTATTTTTCTAGGTATGATCAAATTCAAATGCAGTGAATTATTGTAACACAAATTGTAAATAATATGTTAGGTTGATGAACGATTTGTGAGGTGCACAATGATAATACCTTCCAGCATGAATTAACAGACAGTGATGATATGGTATGACGGCGATGATGAAATGTGGATAATGCATCCGTTGAAATCAAGTATTAATTATCATTCTAAGCGATTCCATACTTAGATCACCCTGACGAAAATGCATAAGATTTATCTACACGAGAATACGGTTCCATCGAACGGACCACTTTTTGGAACTTCAACAATCCTAACATATCCATCAGGTTTCGATTGTTGAAAACTAAATATTTTATAGTTGTTTATTTTTATTTATTTCATGTTGATTAATTTTCATTTGTATATGCACTAGGTATTTTTTATGATAAGATGCAAAGAAATCTGCATAAGAGCATATATTCTTGCTATTAAAAAAGATTTCTTTGTGATCAATTCAAAAGTAAAGTTTGGAAGTTTTATTTGCAAAGCGTATAGTTAGGGTGTGATTGGATGATTCGGTTTAGGGAGATTTCAAGCGGTATGTGAGAACAGGAAAAATGATTGAACCGCATACTTGTCTTACAGATAACTATAAGGCGGATCATTTGCAATTTGATGATACATGATTGCCACTTCATTAATACCCATAATGTTCTGCAAAATCCGGACATAAATATAAGATGATCCGTGAAATTCATCAAAGAAAAAACATCAACTATACTCCTAGTTACATTGAAAAGCACAAAAATGGCGAAGAAAGCATTTCGAATGGTTTATGGTGATTTTGAAAGTTTCATTTAGGCATTACCTCGTACATGGCCTGCACTACAATTATTCAATCCAGGCACATTATTGAGTGGGAGCATCATTCTACAAACAATGCAAAGGGTGAGCAACTTTTTAAATTTCCTTTTTTTGGGCTTTTAAACAGACATTGATGGTTTGTTTCAAAAGTTGTAGGCGGTCATTTTCTAATCGACTGCACACACATCTTTATGGTTTGTAGAATTCAACTGGTTTAATAATTGGCGGTTGGAATGATGCGAATGGAAATATTTTTCCACTTGCATATGGCTTTAGAGTTTGCACGTGAGAGTTTTGAGTCTTGTCATGATTTTCTCAAGTTTGTAATGGACCATGTAGTTTTTCTGAACGACAATGAAGTGGTCTTAGTTCTTGACCGTCATCAAGTATCTTCAGTGGCGTTCAATCTTATGATTGGTTGAGGTCCACCCAACACAATATCATAGATTTTGTGGTTTCGCACTTAAAAGCAAATTTAATAAAAAAATTGGTAAATAAGGAACTCGAAAATCTAATGTGGTGGCTGCTACGAGCACGGAGAAAAGTTTTGCAAAATCGGTGCAACAATCAAAACATTGTCTCCGCAGCATAATGAATGGTTTTAAATGAATCTCCTGCAGCCTAATGAATTCAAAGTATGAATTACTATTTACATGTGAATATTTTCTTCAAATTTACAATAAAAACCAGGGTTACTTGTCATGTGATCTCTTTAACTTTATATATATTAGCATTTTGTTTTAAATAAAAAAATTAAATAATTTTTTCCTCCTTTAATTTTTTTTTTTAAAAATTGATTCTTTGAATTCAATATTATTTAAATTAAATGTCAATATATATCTTTTTTAGAAAGAAAATATATTTATTTACCTTTACTTATTTTTATTTTTTTAATAATGTTAATATTTTCTTATAAGTTTATATATCATAAATTTTCCAAAAATATTATAAATTTTTTTAAAATCTAAAATCGGTGTTTTAAAACATTTTTAATAATTTTTTTTACCTTTCAAAAAAATTGCTTATTGCACAAAGCGATTTAATAAAAAAAAAATTTTAAAAATAAATCGCTGCCATGCAGCGAATTTATTAAACAAAAAATTTCTTGATATAATCGCTTAACCAGAGCAGCGATTACAAAAAAAAAAATTTTTTTTTACTAATCGCTGCAACGGAGCGATTTATATCGATTTTTTTTCTTTTTATAAACGTGCTTTTATTTTTTTTATAATCCTGCACTGGCAGCGATTTTTTTTTTTTAAAAAAAAATTTCTCTATAAATCGCTGCCAGTGTACGATATACCTTATTTACAAAAAAAAAATTAAAAAATAATAATAATCGCTGCTGAGGCAGCGTTTGTAAGAAGAAAAATTTTTGAATTCGCTGCTTGGGCAGCGATTTCATTTTTTTTATTAAATTTTTTTTTTTTGCAAATCGTGCTGTCAGTATCGATTTTACTTTTCAGGTAAGTAAAATAATCGCTGCACAAAAAAACAACCGGCAGCGATTTTTACCGTGTTGATTAATATAAAATTTTATATAATTACCGTTTGAAAATTTTTGTTATATTTTGTACCCTTTGAGTTTCGGACTCACTATTTTACACACCAACTTAATAAACATATTTTGAACAAAAAATGTACCATTCTTTCACTATATTTGGAAGCTTCAGTTTACAATCAAACCATACATAGTTTTTCTAATTACGCCAAAATTTTGATTATGCTTCTATTAGTCACATAATAAAACCTTAATTTTATAGATTAAAATTTTACCAAAATTGACATGAATATAAACGAATATATATCAAAAAGTACAAAATAGAAATTGATGATTATTCAAATATAATCACATAATAGAACATCACGCAAAATATTTTTATGATTACATGATGAGTCCTATCGCCCGTTATATTGAATAAGAATTGAGAAATTATTGATATTCATAGTTGATAGTCGATCCTATCGGTCCTTACCAGAAATAGAAAGTTTTGTTTTTAATAAAAAAACGGTAATGGAAGATAATATATATGAAATTTGAATAATCACAGAAGGTAAATTATGGGAAAAGTGATAGGCGTGGCTGAGTTGTAAATTATTATTATTATTATTATTATTATTATTATTGTTATTATTTAAATTCTTCTTTTGAAAAAAAATATTGCTATGTAAAGGAAAAAAATATTATTATTTTGATGTAAATATAGTTTTAGCTGTATAGTAACACCAATCGGCCGCGATAAGACAATATTTTCGGCCCATACACTCTGTTAGCCATCCTAATATTCACACATAGGTCATCCAACAAGGTGAAAAGTCAGATAACGAAAAATACTCTACTAAAATTAGATGTGGCTATTTTATTTTATCATTTTATTCTTTTTTGTAAAAGAAATAAATAATAAAATTATCCTTTTCTCATAAGCATAAATCCTTTGAGTTGAAATTCAAAAACAAAAAAAAAAAAAAAAAAAAGGGGTGCGAATTTCATATTGACCTTAAAAAAAAATATCGAACATAAATAACAAATTAAGAATTATTGTTTGAGTGCATCTAAACCAAGAGAGGTAATGCAGTCTTATCATATTTTTTTAATCTAACTTCCTTTGAAATAATATGTTATTATAGGAGTTTTTGGTTTAGACATTTAATAATAACTATAAAGAGCGGATAAAATTAAAAAACATATACTTTCTCCGTTTTAAAAAGAATGATCTTATTTGATTTGACATGGAGTTTAAGAAAATAAAGACCTTTGAATCTTTGGTACACAATTAAAATTATATGTCAAATGTAAAGAATTTCCATGACACGTGAAAAACTGAAATTAAAATATGATAAAAAAAATGTCATTCTCTTTTAAATTGATTAAAAAAAATGAGATTTTCTTTCTGAAACGGAGAAAGTACTATTTACGTGAAAAATCACCTAATCCAAAAAATGTAAAAATCCTGATCTATCCCAACAAAATTTAACTATAAAGTCTTCCTAAAACAATTTGATGTGAGCTCCTCGTTTTATAATTAAAACAATTGCAAACTAATTACGTAGATATTAATGTATTAAATTATATCTCTACATGATATAAATTTAATTAATGAAGTTAAAACACATTCAAGCTGATGTGTATTCAGTGCCGGCTCCTGTCTATTATTTTTTAGGTCACTATCTCAAATTTCTATAAAATAAAAAATTACGTTTAATTTTTCATGAAAAAGAATTAATTATTCATAATAAAAAGCACGAATATATATATATATTTTTTTGCTAATCCATCTATATATTTTTTTTTATTCCTTATTCACTCTATTTTCTTCAACTTATGATATTAATAATATTCTGTCAATATATGTATATGAACCAATACGGAAAAATTTGAACAAAGAATTACAATATTTTTTTTATTTCTTCGTAATTTTTAATTAAAGTAGTAATCAAGGTTCTAACTTTTTGAATCAGATCTATAATTCTAACTCTTATTCTTTATTTAAAAATTTATCAACGTATTGCTTTATAGAAACTAGATTTTCGATTCATATAATAATTTTTCTCGATAAATAATGTTTTCAGTATAGAATTGATAAATCTTGCTAAAAATAATATCGAAAAAAGTTATTTGAAAAAATTAGTTATAAAAAAGATATTAACTAATAATTTACCTTTAAAAATTTTAAAAAAGAAATTAATACAAATAGTTTTAAAAAAATATTTAGGCGTCTAATTAAAATTTCGCTTTAAGACTTCGAATTGTGTTAAACCGCCCCTATGTGTATTATATATTTATTTGTATTATTTATCATGCAACTTGCATAATGTCAAACGAATCATTTTTTAGTTTTAGAGTAGGTAAAAATTAATAATTAAACTAATCAATAACCAGACAACGTTATTAATGTAAGATTATTACTACTACTGTTATAATAGTACTCTAATTTTTGTAAATAATTCAAGGATATTACGGTAATTTAACAGCAAAAAATGTGATTACCAACACTTTGTAACCAAACATATCAACTACACTCCTTCCGTCCGATATTATTTGTCATAATTTCTATTTTAAAAGTTAAATTGCATAAACTTTGACTAACATTTTAAGATGTATTTTTTCATCATATTAACATGTAAAAAATTGCAATTTATAGTACTTTTCATATAGTTTTAGGATATCTAATTTTTTTGTTTAAAATATCGAATTAACGTGATCTAATTTAACTTTAAAAATTAGTCTAATTGACTTTCGAAAAGCGCAATATGACAAACAATACCAGACGGAGGGAGTACTTATTATCATTTCAATACATTCATTCGTACGTACACGTACTGTTTATCAATAAAATTAATTTTAACACCTAAAAATACATACCAAAAACTACCTAGCAAGATAACACTAATTTAAGAGCTATGTTGCTCAAACTCTTCAAAAATGTCGACAGGTGTTGTTGAATCCTTCAAAAATAGTGTATTTTTGAAAAATCCTACACGAGTGCAATAATATTTTTTGAAAGTCTGAACAACTTAGTTTATGAGTGTTTCTCTGCAAATTTATAAACCAAAGCAAGTGCATTACTAGTCACTTGTGAAGCAATAAAAACCCTAACCCTAATAGAATCTTTAATTTTTCCATCCATAGAAGGATTGTTAATCATATCAAGACAAGTATTTTGACCAGTAAGTGCAGCACTAATCCAAGTTTGAACATTACTAACATGCCAAGTAAATTCATCTCTTCTTGATGCTAATTTACCACTTTGCCCTAGCTCGGGGATCGATCGAGTTAGTTGATAAACGCAATCATTCATGTTGAATGAACAATCTTTAGAAGCTTGTAATTCTCTTGGCTTTAAGCCCTTCATTCTCGTGATCTTTGAAATGAATGTTGAAGCAATTTTGGCCTTTGATAAACTCACTGACAATGCTGCATGAGCTAGTTCTTGCTCGTTTAGTTGAATGGTGTTTGCGTAGGTAGAGAGAGATTGAACACATATGGTAGGGTATAACGTTGTTTTGCATGATGTCATGATGAAATTCGTAGCATTTTGAGTTTGGGACGTGACAGACTCAGTAATAATTGCGAAAATACAACGGAAGGACAAGAAAATTAGTAATAAGTGAAGAGTAAGGTTGGCCATATATCCTATTTTTGGAAGTTTTGAAATGACTTTACTCAAGTGGAGTGTGTGCAAGATCCTATTCCAAGGGGAAGCTTTATATAGAGTTGAAAAGAGTTATTAACTAGGGTTTTACTAGACAAATTGACATTTTTTTGGTAATGAATTAATTAATATATATTTCTTCAACCATATTTACTTGTTCATATTTCCTTTTATATCTGTTCCTATTTACTTGTTCATTTTAACAAATTAAGAAAGGACAATATTTTTTTCCCCTAAAATGCCCTTGTTTAATTCTAGAAAATTTCTAGTACTACTAAGTTGTAATGCATGTTTTTTGAAAAAAGAAAATACATTTATTATATTTGGGGAGTTGCATAATCTTTTAAGTTAAGGGTAAAATTATAAATAACCTATAATAATAATTGGTTGTGTGTCACTTCTAAAGTGGACAACTAAATAGGGACAGAGGAAATATTAAATAGTGCCTAGTTATGAAGCCATAATCAAGGAATTAAGACAATTCAAAATCTCCTCTTTATTGAAAAATCGTATTGTGTAACAGTAAGGAAGTAAATTCGGGATCTCTAGTCAAATTCGAATTCATTTATTGTTAGACTCATTTCTCAATGTACTATTTTCAACAGGATTTCTTTTTATTATCATGAACTCAAATTCGAAACTATTGATTAAGAATAAAAGGATCTTGAACCATCCAATTATAATCTATATTTATCATTATCATGTAAGTTAAACATTTAAATTATTTATTTCTTTTTGATTTTCGTGTTTTTATAAATTATTCCAGCTAGAATATATGACATTTTTCTATTCAATATGCAGATGTGAAGGAACCTTCACAATTATAATTTTTGTTTTTGGCTTAAATTTTATCAACAACTAAGATTTAGATAGACATGTAACAAAGTTTAATGTAACGTAATAAATATCTTTGTCTAATTTAAGAGATGTAAGAACCGACCCTACTAATATATTGTTTAAGCAAAATGCTATTAAATTGAGTAGAATTTCGAGGTGAAAAATAATAGAGTAGAATTTTGAGAGAAAAAATAAAAGATTAAAATGACTGAGAAAAATTTATTCTACATTTTTTTGATAATTGAAACTAAAAATTATTTATTGATAAATCTGAAGCTTATAATGTAGAAGTTAATATACGACTATATTGACCTTTTATATGCATTTTTCCTCGTAAAATAACGACTTTTATAAAAAGACCTTTTTTTTAATTATTTTTATTTTATTTTTTTATCTTTATTCGATGTATTGAATATTTAATTTTATGTAAAATAGCAAGGATTTTTTTACGAATCACGAGAGAAAATTTCAAGATCGAACCTTGAAAATATAGTCCCTTTTAAGAAGCACAACTCTTGTCCAATTGGCATTTACCAACATTCCTTTACTGGAAAATTACATTGTATAAATTGAAAATTCGTATTTATTGTCTTATTTTTATGCTATATGCTAAATTTTCTTAGCTTGTGTTTCTTTTTTTAGTTTATTTCTTTTATCTTTTTACTTTTGTCGAAAGAAAAAAAACCTCGTTTTTATTATTCACTAACACTAACTCACTATAGTAAGAGTTGTAATTATGTGAATTTATTTTCACAAGCTTGAATCCTTAAAATGAAATTCAAAAAAAAAATATAAAAGTTAAGTTTTTATTGATTTTTTTTCCTTTCTTCTAACTTTGAAAAAAAAAAGAATTAAAACTAGACTCATATTAATCAAAGTAACAAATCGAATATTCACTTATTAAACAAATAATAAAGCAACAAGTGTTACCAGCTAGTGAAATGCCAGTCAACTCTCTGAAGTATGCAAATTAATTAAATAATTAAACTAATCTCATAAAATATTGCGCCTGAAAAAAAAATTAAAAAACACTAAGATTGTCAAAATCTTGAAGGAAAACTTTGACCAATCTCATAAATTGAAATCACTGTGAAATTTAAATGAAATATATTTTAAAATATTCATAATTAAAGTTTTACTCCCTTAAATATCGACAAAAATTTCATATGCAATGTGCACTTTCATTTCAACAATATGTATTAAGTTGATTTTATACTATATATAAAGATAATATAATTCTAAAAATAGTCTGAATCTAATGTATATTTCTATATAAGAGGAACAAAAAAATTCAAAAAAATTAAATAGTTTTTATTATATATTACGAGTTCAAAATTAAAATTAAAATCTACCAATAAATAATGGACGAAAATTGTTAGTGTCCCTATATTAAATTAAGGTCTGTGCCTCGTTTTTTGAAATACAACTGTAACACTAATCTTAAGAAACAACTAATTATTAATAATCATTTCAATTATTATAAACTATATTGTCATGAATAATTTTTTTTTAAAAAAAATACTTTATTCGTTCACTTTTATTTGTCATAATTTAACTTAATTATATTAAAAAAGATAATTAATCGTAGAGATAATTTATCATATTATCCCTTATTAGATGATATCTTGAAAAATAAATATCTAATATTTAGAATAAAACATGATAAAAATATTATCTCTTGATACGTCAAACATGACAGTAAAAATCTATTTTAAAAATAAATGATAAGTAAGTGAACAGACGGAGAATATATATATATATAAAAGTTTTGTCACTTGCAAAATAGTTATCGTTATCAAATTTATTTTATGTGTATTAGCGAATTTAACATATCGATTAGAAGAGAATTAGTTGTCACCACAATGTAAAATAATTAATTTTACATTTTTAGAGTATTGCGGTATAATAATTTAAATATGCTTATATATTACAAAAAAATAAAAATGTTTCCCAATTATAACGTTTCCCATTTGGATTTTGGATACTTGAACTTATTCACTTTCGAAATTTATGTAAAAATATTTTAATTATAATAATTAATAACTTAAAATATTTAAAAGACAAATGAAAGAATTGTTAGACTTTGTAGATTTAAAATGAGCTACAAACAAAAGAAATACGAAGAAAGTGAATATTCACAAAGGGGCGAAACATATTCACATTGCGTGTTTACGTCAAGTCAATATCATTTAAAATTTATAGTTTATTTTATTTTATTAAATTACATAATAATGGAATCGTATCAAACTTCTCTCACATTTCACTCACGTATCTTATATGTATTTAATTTGATTTGCATGTGTTTGAGATACATTGACAAATTTCGCTGGCCCCCTTCTCGTTCCCCCGTCACCTCTCTTCCTATTTGAAAGTATTTGATAGTAAAAGACATGCATCTAGATTTATCTAATTTGAAATCTCGTACGAAATTATTAATTAATGAGATAATATATAATTATTTCAAATTATAAGATAAGAATTAGTTAATATGACAAAAATATTTGTATAATTAGACTCAAACCTCTATGATCACATTAATAATAATTTTGTTTTCTATCAATAATTTAAAATAATAATAATAAAATAGTACCATCGTCTATATATAATTAATACATGTTTGTTGGCCGGTTTAACTAGTCAAATAAACGAATATCAATTCAAATGATTTTACTTTATTAAGTATTTTAATTTATATCTATGTTTAAGTTTTGATAGATAATATTGTCCTCTATATATACATATTGATTGTACATAAATATAAATAATCCATAATTAAATTATAAATAAAGGTACGTGTCAACTAATCAGAATATTATTTACTTTTAGTTGCTTGACTATAACAACTCCTAATTGGTATTTGTGAGTTATTACATATTTTATATGACTACACTTTTATATATATATATATATATATATCCTTTTTTTAAAAAAAAAATGGCTAGTTAAATTAATTTCTGGTTTATAATTAATTTAGTAAAGTGAAAGTAAAAGCAATAAGTTGAAGGTGTGAAGGCTGGAAATAATTGCAAAGTCTTCAAAGAAAACATATCATACCATTCACACCGTTAAAAATCGTGGATGGCGAAATGATAATTATTCTTTTTATTATTAATTGAAATTTTTTTGAATTTATTTTTTTAACATAAAATTATTTTTGATAAAGAATGATTAAATATATTATTTATAATTTTAAACTTTTAATATAAATCTGAATTAATTCGACTCTAAAATAATATTAAACGTCAAATGAAAAATTAGAAAGAATATCATATGATGTAGTTGACCAAGTCAAGTACCTAATTGAGTCCTCTTTTAAGTACTCTTCACACCTACATTTCAAACTATCATTGCATATTGAATATAAATTTAAATTAATTAAATAAATAAATAAATACCAAATGATTATATAAAAAATAAATACAGGAAAATTCTATTATTCTATATAAATAGATTTCTAAATTTGTTATGGTTTTTTTCTCAAATATCTTAATTACGTTATTTGTCTATTGATCATTAAATCACACATAATTTGTTCTTTTAAAATATCATTGATTGATTTTGATCGGCTTTTCTATTGTAAATGCCTTCAATTATATTTGAATTGTAATAATTTTGATTAAATGAATGAAGACAAATCGTGTTAGTCTTTTTTGTTTTCTAATATGTTCAAATGACTTAAGTAAAACACAATTATTCTCAAACATTTTCACTATCAATTGAATTAATGAGTTGTGGAACAACATATGTATCCTCTATCAATACCCCTCACAAATCTGGTTCCACACCAGACAATGGTGTTTATTTAAACGGAACAAATTATGGGGTAATTCAATAGGAAAATGACATAGTTGAGGTTCGTGAGAAAAAAAATCCAACAAATTTAGAAATCTACTTATATATTTGAACCTCACTAAAATATACACTATTTCACCATTTCACATAGTTAAAATTTTTAATAAAAAAATTAAAATCTGAAGAATTAAATATACAAATTAATTGATAGGATTTTGATATTTTCTCTGTATATATAAAACAATAATTTTAATTATATATAAATGATAATAATTAAAATCCGATGACTTGGCCAACGTATCTTTGGGGGTCAAATATGTGTCTATATCAAAACCATTTTCTTTTTGTTTCTTTTTCTATTTTAAGGTTTTTTTTAATCACTAAATAAAATAATTTCTTTTTTCTTCTATAGTGAAAGTACGCAGAAATATGGTGATAATATATATATAATTTATAACAAACCAACAAAATGATTATTTTATCTTTTTTCTCACGAAAAGTCTATTTTGAGGTTTTTTCAATAAATAAACTTGATCCCATCCATGTGCTATATATCGACCAAATGCATGTAGAAGACTCAAGACTTTGCACTAAAGTTGAATTGGTATTTCATACGACACTCGCTTTGAAACTCGAATAATTATTATTTTATTTGATGCTAAAACTTATTAAATAAAAAGATATTTGATTATTTTATCAAGGTGTATTTTTACTGTTAAATATTATTTATTTTTCAATATTTTGATTACTTATTTAATAAGAGTAATTTGGGAAAATTATTTTATTATTGATTATTTCTTAATTCTTTTGTCTAAGTCAAAAATTAACAACTATTACTGGACAGAACAAATATAGACAAAATAGACAAGTGCCCCTCTGTCCTAAAATAAGTGTTACCTTAGGCGAAATCATATTGATTAAGAAATTAATGAATACAGTTTACTAAATTACCCTTATTTAATAATTGTCTCTTAAAAATCGAACATTATTAGAAACATAAAATGTAATGTTATAGCTCGAAAATCATACTTCTGCAGTCCATTTTTAATTATCATGTTGCACTTTTTGAAAATTAATTTGACTAATTTAAAGTTATGTTTAATTGCATAAATTTAATATTTTAAATAGAAAATAATAAACTCTACGAAAAGTACTATAAATTTCAATCTTTTACATATATAATAAAAAAATACATCGTAAAATAAAAATTATAACAATTCCAAATAGACGAAGATAATATACTATTTTTCATTTTAAATTCCTAAAATTACACTCATTGATTTGAGACTTTTTTTCCCAAGAATTTTTTTATTTTTTTTAAAGAACATACATATGAAAACTTAGACAAACATTTTGACTAGTAAAAGAAACCCAAACCAACCACTCCTATAAGTATACCAATAAACATTTTTTCCAACACAACAACAATAAGAAAACAACCAAATTAAGTTACTAGTGAAAAAAAAAAAACAAGGATGTTTTCTTCAAAAATGTTTGTTTTAATTTTGATGGCGTTGACAGCGGCGATGATATTTGCGTCAGATGCGCAAACAACGCCGCCGTCGTGCGCCTCGAAATTAGTGCCGTGTGCACCTTACCTTAACTCATCGAGTCCCCCAGCGGAGTGTTGTGATCCATTGAGAGAAGCAATAACAAATGACTTAGATTGTTTGTGTAAATTATATGAAAATCCAACTTTATTGCCTTCACTTGGTATTAATATTACTCAAGCACTTGCACTTCCTAGGGCTTGTAATATTCCTGGTGATCTCAGTGCTTGTACTTCAGGTATTTCTTTTTTTTTTTATTTTAATTAACTTTTATTTTTGTTCGGAGCGTGATAAGATGTAAGAGATTTCGTTATTCTGTACAAGTTTTGAGTTTGAGTTTTAAAAACATAAGAAAGCACTTCTCATTTTTATTTGAGTCTGACCTTGCGTAAAATTTGATTTACTTACGTTTTTCAATTTTAAAATCCTTTTATTTTGTGTGAATAAATAAAATCTTCATCTTGAATTAGGTGTTTTTACTTGCTTCATGTATAGAATTGTAACTCCATTTTTTGATAAACATGATAAAGATCTAAGTTTTTTTCGTAATTATTTGTTGTCAAACATAAAGACTATTAGTTTTTTATTTGAAACTTGTTAGATATTTATGTAATACTCCCTCCATCCATTTTTATTTATCATATTGCGTTTTTCGAAAGTTAATTTGATTAATTTTCAAAGTTAAATTAGATTGCATTAATTCGATATTTTAAATAAAAAAATATAGATATTCAAAAACTATACGAAAAGTACTATACATTACAATTTTTTGCATATATGATAAAAAAAATATATGTAAAATGTAAGTCAAATTTTTTTATAATTTAACTTTAAAAATGAAAAATATAACAATTAATAATGAACGAAGGAATATATGTCATATTTGTTGGTCATCAAAATTTTAAATTCAACATAATTTAGTCATTTTACATAGCGAGTTCGAATAGAATGCATTATATTTGGCAAAATTAGTTGCTCTTTATTATTCATATAAAAATCTGACTAATCTGAATTTTATTATTTATATGAAAGTTTGATTAATTTGAATCTGTATTGTATAAGACAAGTAAAGGAAAAAAATGCTTCTTATTATATTTTTTTAATTTAAACTTGAAATGTTTTATTTAAAAAATGAAGGAAACATATTTATATTTATCTCATCGCATATATTCAGATATAATGCTTTATTAGTGTTTTAATTAGTTGTTTTTGTTTTTTTATATATAGGTGGTGCTCCAGGTCCAAATTCTGAAGGCTTGCCACCCCCAGGTAACTAAAAATAAATTATTATTTTTTTATTTTTCTATTTCTTATGAATAATAAATATTTCATTAATTAATTATCCCAAAATAAGGCCTATATATATGAAAATTTATTTCTTATTTATTGATTGATGATGGAACATTGTTCCTTTTTATAGTCAATGAGATATTTAGTACTTTTGTTTAATTAAATTGCTTCAAAATTGGACTATTGATTTGGTCTTTGTTTCAATTAATATAATTTTGGGACACCAATATTGAAAATGATAGAATAGCTGTATTCAATTACTTGTTCAACTTTTCAATAAAGTTCTAAGAATGATTTAATAATAGTCAATAGTCATATCAAATGTTTGGACAAGAAAATAAGAAAAGGTTTTTTTTTTTCATTTGGTTGACCAAAGAAATATATTATATGCAATTAAATATTCTCTTTCTCATTTCGGTTTATATAATGTTTATTTAAATAAATAAAAAAAAACTTTTAACGTGTATTTATAAAAATGTCATGACATGTAACGCGTTTTTAGATAATCACTTGTCCATAGATTATAAAAACTGTGAATTATATGGAAATTTTCCTGAGAATTAGTATCAAAATTTACTGAAAAATAAGTTTCATGCTGAATTTTCATACTAATCCACAAAAAAGTTCCTATGTAATTCACAGTTTCTTATAGTGATATTCAATATTTTATATCAAATCAATAATGATTTTTTTAACCATAGTAGTTAATAGTTATAGTTAGAATAGGTAAATATATGTATGAAAGAGAAAAGATAGACATCTCAATTCTTTAGTTCGTAATTAACCAAAATGAATAACAATATTTAAGTGTTTGTTGGAAAAGTTTTTAAATAATTTTTCTTTTAATGAAATAATTTACAGTTACGCCAGGAGGAAACAATGGCAACAATGGAGTAAACAAATTTACATGGAGTGGAATGTCAATTTTACTAGTACTTTGTGCTTCTTTGATGATTGCTTAAAAACACTTATTTGTGTTCATGTGTTGGAGTTTACATGTATTGTTATTTGTTTCACTTTATTTTATAATTTTTGTCTAGAGTTACATTCTTGGTGTATGGGTTTTTGTTTAGACCATTTAATATACGTAATTATTATTTATGTTCTAAATATTGCTAGTCTTTTTGACAAATTAAATTTATTTCCAAAATGTTTGGCATTTTTAAAAATAAGAAGCAATTTATTATTTATTATTGCTTCAATTAAGTGCAATGCTTAACTAAAAGATATATTTCAGACATAAATTGAGGGTATTTGTGCATTTTTCCTTTTTCAATTAAAAACTGAATTCATATGTGAAAAATCAGTTAAAAACTCAACATATAATGAATATGAAATCCATAATCATGCCAATGGAAGAATTTTAGTATGAGATTTCACAAGCCAAATTTTGAAATTTGCATTGCCATCAAAAATTTTTTTTCCTATTTGCATTTCATAGCTACTTATCTATAATTATCTAATCTTAACAACTTTCTTTTTTTTTTTAAGGAAAAAAAAGCACTTACAAAGAGAGTGATTGATTATTAGAAATGTATATTAATAATAAAATTATTTAATTCAGAGTGTAATGTTATAATCATAGTTCGATTTAATAGTATCTGATAGCAAATCGTTACTATTTCGCCTCTCTCCTGGTAAATCTCGCCTCGTCACTCTCGTTTTCTACCGCCTCTCTCGCATTTTTAGACAAAAGCAATGAATAAAATGTATTGAGTTGTATAAACGAGAGAAAAAAATTGTATATAGACATAGATTTCGTTCCCTTCTCTCCCTCCCCCAGATTCGCTCGCCACCCTCGATTATCCTAGCTTATAACACGAAGAGAAATGTTAATTGACTTCTGTTGTAATTTAAACGAGAGGAAAATTCTATATACACCATGTAAAGACAGATATTGAGCGTCCTATACACTTATAATTATACAATATAAAAAATATTCCCATTGCCCAGTTTTCTTTTGTCTGGTTTGCTCTTTCGCGTTTCTACAAACACAAAAATATACAATTGAGCTTTGATATATATTTTACCGAAAGGAAAAATATCTTAACACAACTGCGTTCTTTTGTATATGTATGAACAAATATACATATTTTATTATATGAAGCACAATTATACAACTATAATTTATAAACATATAAATAATTTATGTGTGTTCTGGGATAGTGAAAGTTGCCTCTAATAATTTGCCCTCCAAAAAATGTCAAATTAGAATAGGATCAAATGAAAAGATTTTTAATAATATTATTATAACTATAAGTCTTTAATTTACCGCCATTATCAATGACTCAATATAACAAAGTCAACTAGAAATTAGATTAAAAGCTATATAGATGAGTGGATTAGTCACATGTAATTATATGTCTATTTGTTGCCTAATTTTGTCAATCAAGGACATAAAAATGTTTGATAATTAGTGAGAGTAAAAGCTTAAAATTCCACCCATTATTTAAAAAAAAACACTCAAGCTAATTAGGATTCCTAATTATTAATGGGAGGTAAAATTAAGTTAATGAAGGAAAATGATACAATAAGAGTGTGCTTAGTTTATTTTATAAGCACGGCACCCCCCCCAATATTAAAAACTATTCAATATGTACACTTTTTTTCTGCGACCCTTTTTTCATGTATTTGATAAATACTCAATATGTTCGTAGAATAGTTTTTTATAAATTAAAATCAATTAATAAATTAATCAATTTTAATATTTTTTTAATTCCCGATATATGCTTTTTGAAATAAAAATTCCGAACTCTTTCTCCATTCATTTTCATTTCTTGCTCATTATTCTCCTTGAAACTTTAACTATCTTTTAAATAGTCAGTTTAAAAAATGTTTATTTAGATACTTTTTTCTATGAATTAATCTAAGTTGCTCATTTAGTTGATTTATGAAATTTACATAATGGGAGATATATATTATCATATATATATTCATATAGATAGATATATAGAAATATATATATATATATTTAATAAATGAAATATAATCTATATATATGTTTAGAAAGATTAAGCAATAAATTTGATAGACTATTCGTATAAAGATCACTATAAATAAGGTAAAAAAAATTAGAAAATACTATACATGATTAGACATAAGTCGCAGCCATATATTCTCAAAATATCACGTATTTTACATTTTGATACATATATTTTTATTATTAGATACATGAAATTTTATTAGATGTGAATAAGATTGGGGAGGGCGGCAAAGAAGATTCGCATGTATTTCATCAAATCCATGCGGATCACACTAGATACACATTACATACATGTATTTATATGTGTATAAAGTGATTTACATATATTAAGATAGATACAGGGAAAGAAGTAGCTAGCGGAGAGTAAAGTAGGTAGAGAGAGAGATCGAACTTGGGGCAACTAGAAAATCAAGCCATTTACCACTGGCAGGGTCACACTTGTGTCAATGGGGTCAAAATTTAATATATAGATATAAAATTTTAAAAACGGATCAGATATACATATTTACACACACATATAGTGTTATTTTCAACCAAGCGGGTTCATATGAACCCACTTGACCCTCTATGGGTCCGTACCTGGCGAAATATCAAAGAGACGAGGGAGACAAGTGAGATTTGCTATGCATATCAGATACATACGAATCTATTTGGACAATGTACCTCAGACAAATTGCACCTAAGTCTGACGCATGTATTCGAAGATACATATATTTAGATGCACCAAAATCTGATAAAATACATTATATTACAAACTAAAATTTATTAAAATAATTAACTTCTAAACTCGTAAAATTTACGTAAGTTCTCCAACAAAATATGGGCCGGAGCACCGATCCGAATAGTAAAGAAGAAGACGAAGAGCCAACTAGCTGAAAGCCGTGAGATACGTGAGAAGGCAAAAGAAGCGCTATCTCGCTAACTTTCTTCGCCCCATAAAAATCGCCAGGCGAGTAGTAAAAGCAAATCATCGCCCGTGAGTGTTGTTTAATTCCTCGGATGCCAAATCGCCACGGTATTCCTTCACTCCGACACAAACCACCACACCCGTCAACAACCGCAATAACACCAGGTAAAGTTCTCCTCCGTTAGATAGTTTGTTTCCTTCTATAACTAGAAGCTATAATATTTTAAAAAGTAGTGAAATTTTTTGTTAAAGCATTAATTAATCCACAAAACTTTGTTAAACCGATAATTTATGAGCTAAATACCTTGAATTTTTGTAGTTGTGATTGTTGTTTTTCTTTTGGGTTGCATTTTATGTAGAACTTGAAGAAAAGTAGATAGTAGTTGAGAAGTTAGTTAAATTTGAGTACTCAAATGAATTTTGAAGTCATGAAAGCTATTTAAAAACAAGAGAAGTCATATGTGAATATTATCGAGGACATGACTCTAGATAGCAGAATATGGAGATTTGAGTATTAGAGTAGTAGGTAGTTGTGCGTTGTCTAATTTCCCTCGATAGTATTATTATTATTATCACTCTCCTATCTTATTCTTGGATTTTGTTATAACTTAATGTTTCGTATGTTTTGATTATCATTATTATTTGTTGTTGCTACTGGTCTTTTCTCTACTATTTCTACATTGCTTCTTCACTATTATATTTCCTTTTCTTACTAGTTTCTGTTGTTCTTTACTTGAGTTGAAGGTCTATCGGAAAACAACATCTCTATCTCTACAAGGTAGGCAAAAACATTAGAAATCTTATCCAGACCTTGTTAGACAGAGTTATCGGTATGTGTGCTAGCAGACGCAAAAACACTAGGACAAAGCTACTGGTACGTGTGTTGTTGGAGAGTAGTAGGTAGCCCGTGAAATTAGTCGAGGTGTGCACAAGTTGATATAAACATCATAGTTATCAAAAAACAAAAAAAAGGGGGAAAAAGTTGTTTCTTTGCTTGGTAATTGTAACGTCAGAAATTCTTGTCAATCCCATACTTCAAGCATTTATTTAAATGATGTGGAATCATTCTCTCTTAAGGGACAATATTTTCTTCGTTTGATATGAAGTAGAGAGCTTTAGTTCACAACTCATTTATAATATTAAACTGTACAGGGGAAACAACTCTTTCTTGGTTAGTCTATAGCTATGGTTAGAGGAAGAGATGCCTGTTGGGAACATTGTGTCCTTGTTGATGCTACTAAACAGAAGGTAAGATGTAATTACTGTCGGCGGGAGTTCAGCGGAGGGGTTTACCGAATGAAGTTCCATTTGGCTCAAATAAAAAACAAAGACATAGTACCATGTGGTCAAGTCCCGAACGAGGTAAGGGACCACATAAAAAATATTTTGAACAATCCAAAGAAACAAAAAAATCCTAAGAAAGCAAAACTGGATCAGGCTGTCAATGGTCAGGAAAGTAGTAGCTCTTCAGCTAGCGGTGGAATCCATCCTCCTCATGATGGATTTAATGGACAGAATGATAGTCGTTCCCCGTCCTATTTGTTAGCCCACGCAGTTATTATAGTTCACAGCCGCAGTGGACAAGTTCAAAAGAGGAACAGGGGACAATGCTGATAAGAAAATTGCTGAGTTTTTCTACCACAATGCAATTCCTTTTTCAGTCACAAAGTCCTTTTACTATCAAGAAATGGTAGATGCTATTCTCGAGTGTGAAGCGGGATATAAAGCTCCATGTACTGAAGAATTGGGCACTAAACTTTTGGAGAAAGTCAAAGTCGATATTGACGATGGTTACAAGAGATTAAGGGATGAATGGAAGGAAACAGGCTGCACAATCTTATGTGATTGTTGGTCTGATGGAAGGGCCAAATGCCTAGTGGTATTTTCTGTAACATGTTCTAAAGGGACAATGTTCCTTAGGTCTGTAGATGTATCTGATCACGCAGATGATCCTCATTATCTATTCGGGTTGCTTGAATCAGTTGTTCTGGAAATTGGTGTTGAAAATGTTGTCCAAGTAATGACAGATAGTTCTGCTAGTTACATATATGCTGGAAGGCTTGTCATGAAGAAGTACCCTTCAGTTTTCTGGTCTCCGTGTGCTTCACATTGTATCAATAAAATGTTAGAGGATTTCAGCGAGCATGACTGGGTGAACGTTGTCCTTAAAGAGGCAAATATGATCACAAAATACATATACAGTAATGACTGGATGCTAGATATGATGAGAAAATTTTCAGGTGGAGGGGAGTTTGTCCTCGTTCGACCAAGATTTACAAACTTCCTTGCAATTTTTCTCTCTTTGCGGGCCCTTGTAATTCAAGAGGATAATTTGAAACACATGTTCTCTCATGCTGAGTGGTTGTCATCCATATATAGTAGGCACCCTGAAGTCCAAGCCATAAAGTCATTGTTGTGCCTTGAAAGATTTTGGAGATCCGCACGTGAAGCTGTTACGGTTTCTGAACCTCTACTTAAACTGTTGAGGATTGTCGACGGAGACATGCCTGCTATGGCCTATATGTACGATGGAGTGGAAAGAGCAAAGCTCTCCATTAAAGCATTTTATAAGGACGTAGATGAAAAGTTTGTGCCGATTTGGGATATAATTGACAGGAGATGGAGCATGCTTCTTCAATCCCCATTACATGCAGCAGCAGCATTCCTTAATCCCTCCATTTTCTACAACTCGAGCTTTAAGATTGATGCAAGGATCAGGAATGGCTTTCAAGAAGCCATGACGAAAATGGCTTCTGAGGATAAAGATAAAGTAGAAATTACTAAAGAGCATCCAATGTACATAAATGCGCAAGGTGCTTTAGGGACTGAATTTGCAATAAAGGGAAGGACACTGAATGCCCCAGGTACGATTAATTCTTCAATGCCAGAAGTGCACTTGCATATTTTTAGCATGTTATAAGGTAGTTCTCAGGTTTAATTCATAGCTACATCATTCTATAAACTCCGGCATAGTGCCTAAGGAGAAGTCGATAGGTTGAACAAGAAAGAAGATTTATAGCTGATTCCTTATTTTCTCCTTTGAGTCGTACCATTTTTTATAGTTTTCGTTCTATTACTATCTGTTATGTTTGTTATTATTTGTTGTTTCTTGTACTTCCGTTAATTCTTTTTTGGGACTACTTTGGTCTTTTTTACATGAGCCGAGGGTCTATCAGAAGTAAGCTCTCTACCTCAGAGGTAGGGCTAAGGTTACTCTACCCTCCCTTGATCCTACTTTGTAGTACTACAAGGCTAGCAAGTAGCGAACCCGAGACCAAAGGTAGGCTACTATGCAAGAAAGCTTAGTTTAAGCTTGGGTATGTTGTTGTTGTAATCGTCTTTAACATTTAAAAGTCTGCCCTATGTGTCCTCAGCTGATTGGTGGACGGGTTATGGATACGAAATTCCAACTTTACAGAGAGCTGCTATACGGATTTTGAGTCAACCTTGTAGTCTTCACTGGTGTAGATGGAACTGGAGCACTTTTGATGGTGTTCATGAAAAAAGACGGGAAAGGTTAGAGCTTGATAGATTCAATGATCTTGTTTATGTGCACTGCAATCTCTGGTTACGGGCACTTATAAGAAGTAAAGATGGCAAATGGAAGCCAATCAACTTCGACGAAATAGATGTTGGTGCTGAATGGCCTACTGAAGCTGAAGTTGCGCCATGCACTTACTTGGATGATTCATGGTTGCAACTTGCACACTTCACCCCTTGAAGGCAGAGGTATTCCTTCGTTTAGTGAATTTATCTATAAATGGAAATACTAAGCTCCATTTTGTCAATACAAAATTTTCACATCAAAACAGCATTTGTTATATATTGGAATTATTAATTGGAAAATATGTGAAGATGAACTTATTCGAGTGTATTTTTCTTTACCACTCACAAACATTCAGTATTTTTTTCAAGTTAGAACTTAGATGCATGTCCAAATACCCTTTTGCCAATACTATTTTTTATCTTTCAAGTAACACATTTTTTATGTCCAAACGCTTGCCAAGTTTTATTTTTCTATTTTTGTTTATTGGCTTATCTAAATAGTAAATACTTCTAGATATCTTTAAATGGTTGCGAAATTCACTGTTATATCATAGATGCTCATCTATAATGTGAAATACTTAAGGATTATGAATTGCAATGACTTGAATGTTGACTAGTGAGATTTCAGATGGATTCGTTCTTGCATATGTCATGATCTTAATTGTTAGTAGGAGTGACAAACAGGCAGGTAGGATCGGATATAGGCGGGTTAAAATGGATATCAATATATGACCCGGCCATATTTAATATGGACTAAGAACACAAGCTTAGACTCCCAAATCCAAGAACTCATGAAAAAAAACAAGCAGACAAATAGTATTGATATAGAGGATAATATTGATAATAACCATATTTGATTGATTTTTAAAAAGTCAGTTATCCAACCCATGTCCAAAGAGTCGGATCAGATGGTTATTTTTTTTGTTTTAACCATTTTGCGACCCATAGTTATTGTTATGCTGCTATTGTATTTAAAGAGTATTCACTATTCATAAATGGGAGATATGTAGTTTGTGTTAGCATGATGTAATTTACTTCGAATATTTTATAGGAACTACAAGATATTTTCGATATGGTAAATATGTAAGAGATGTCCTAAATAATGGCAAAATTTAAATAGAGAGATTCTACATTTATCGTAGAATAATTAGTAGTAGTAGTTGTATCTTGTATAATATTCTGTAGTATTTATTTCAAATGTAGAATGGTTTTGCTTCTTTTGATCTCTTATTATTCCTCTGTTGTATAAATACTGATGTTTTTGTATTTTGATTAATGACTTAAGACGCTCATTCTTCCGTCTCTTTTCTGTTTTCTCTGTTCTTGGCAGTTTTTGACCAATTGAATATGATTTTCAGTTGAATTCTCATTCATAGAAACCAACTATGTTGCGCGGACTCTCAAAATATTGCCCTACTTGTGTTGAACTTTTCAAATTATGCAACACACACCTATCAATATTTTTGAAAAGTCTGAGCAACATAGGCGACCAGTATCTGTATCATCTTGATAGTTTCAACCTTTTGTTTTGAAGGTTGGTTAGACATTTTCTGAGGAATTAGAACCCATTGAGGGGATGTCGGCTCGGGAAGGGGAAAGTGGTGAGTGATCAAAAATGGTAGACTGTAAATCTGTTGAATTTTTTCTACTAATCTTGTCAGTCAGTGCAGGAAGGCTAACCAAGCGAAACTCTGTTCTTTTTTTGGCACGTCGGGAACTGAGATCCACTGTAGGTACGTTGATCAACTTGTTGGGATCAAATATATATCGATAGAAAATCTATAGATCGTAGTAGTTCACCAACCTCTTTGTTGTTTCTTCCTCGTTGTGTGACGTTAGCATACAAGGTATTGCAATCCCTTACCTGATGAATGAACAAAGACAAATCATGAGTGTTGTGCAACACCTCAACCACTCGAATCGCCATCATCAATTGTAAGATTCTTGTCATTGCTTCTCTTATTATTTCCAACTCATGTCTTTATCAGCATTTGTTTTGTTATGTTTTGATTCAGAGTTCTTTAATGGGTGTAAAATGGTGAGAGCTTCAACGTGCCAAAGCGGAGACGAAAAGAATCTAATGACTCATCCGAGAAAATATAAAGTCGGATCCAAATGAAGTAGGTGAAAAGTATACGATTTCTTCTCATTTACTCAAGTCTTGGTGGTTAGAGTTATTTGCTCGTCCTCTGGGTCTATAGCTTTTTAAACTTCTTTATATCAGTTTTTCCTATTAAAAGAAAATATTGCAGGAAAGTAGACATTTATCTAGAGTTATTATATATATAATATAATGTAATGCTGAATTGTCAATTTTTTTAAATTCATTTTCATGAAAAAGTTTAAAGAATGTAAAGACATAATTGCAAAATTGAATACTTGAATTTGTATTGGATACTATTATTAAGTTTTTTTTTTTTTTTGTTTTTTTGGTGTTAGTTTGGTGTGTCCAATTACCTAATTTCGGCTGATGATTCCAGAATCACTGCTAGAATAGAATGTATTGACTTTGGTGCTGGGTGAGCGCTCGACGAGGAATTTTGTTTTTAAATTTTGACTATAAAACATTAGATTAAGAATCGAACGATATCAAATTAGCATATCACAACTTACCGATTGAGGTATAATACATAAATATATCATATACTTGAATGTTACGTAAACGTGTATGCAAAATTAAAAACTCATTTATGTTGTGACTATATATTAAAAATGTCGACATGGTTAGGATTAAACTATTGACCACTATAAAACTATATAGTATAAAAACAAATAATAGTTTTAAAATCTTAGTCTTAGCTTATATATAAAGCTATATTGTTTTATATATTTAAACATCTCTGGCTTTCACTAACACAGACTTTATGAAAGTTTACAAGTTAATGCACGCTGGATAATAAATTAAGTGAAATTATTAAAAACACTAATACTAAACTAATTATTTTAATTAAAGAAATGTGAATTGAAAAATTCTCTTTTCAAACAACAAAAATAGGCAGCAAGAATACATAAATATAGTATAGTATGGCGGTGGTACTTGTTGAGCTATCGAGCTTCACCAAATCTTACAACAAAATAAAAAATAAAAAATAGACGATCGATATCATTATAATCGTATGAAAGGTTATAAAAATAAAGTCGTCTTTAATAAGATTATAAAAATAAAGTTTTTTAATAGAAACACATAATTTTAAAAAATGTAAGCTCTAATTATGTATATAACTCTATATTATGTATATACATAAATACAATGTTATATTGTATAATTTTGGGATAATGTCCAAATACCCCCTCAACCTATACCCGAATTCTCAGAGACACACTTATACAATACTAAGGTCCTATTACCCCTCTGAACTAATTTTATTAATAATTTTTTACCTCTTTTTAGCCTACGTGGCACTATCTTGTGTGCCCACAATGGTTTGACTTTTTTTTCATAACTAGTGCGTGTAGGGGCTAAAAAGGGGTGTTTTTTAGAATAGGAAAATTTAAATTAAATAAGTTCAGGGGGTTTAATATAGGACCTTAATATAGTATAAGTGTGTCTCTGAAAATTCGGGTATATATTGAGGGGATACTTGTGCATTTTTCCTATAATTTTTTAATAATATTTTGTTAATAAAAAAATATTCAGACAAACAATATAATTACGAGATCCTAGTTGACCTTTGACAGTATACAACATAGAAGGAGAATAAGTCATATGGAAAAGTACAATTAACATTGGCTAAACTCACCGACTAATACTGAGTGATATATAGATAATGTATCAAAGTCAATAGGAATATTAATATTTATTTGGATAATTTTTTAGGGTGTAGTTAAAAAAAATTATAATAAAAATAGTTGACATTGTTTTAGGATATGAATTTTTTAGTAAAATGAAGTTTTATGAGTAAAAGTAATTATTTCATGTAAATACTTTTCAAACTTAGTTTTTTTGTTTGATGTTATTTATTTCAAATTAACATTCAAATTACGATATTACTAAGTCGATATTATTTTTAGGGAAAAAGGTCTGATATACCCCTTAATTTTGTCATTTGGACTTGATATACCCTTATTATGAAAGTGGCTCATATATATCCTTACCATTATATAAACGACTCACTTATACCCTTGTCGTTACAAAATGACTCATATATACCCTTCATTTAACGGAAGTTAAAAAAAATTAAAATTTATATTTATTATTTTAATTTTTATAAAAAATTATTTAGTGTATATATGATTCTTCGACAACAGTCAAGTATATTTTAATTTTTTCATACATAAATTAGTTTTTAATTCTGTATTATAACTATTTGAGTTTCTTATTCTTATTTTTTTCTTACATTCCTTCGGTTTTTAAATTAAAAAAAATTAAACTATTTTTTTGTCTATATTGCTAATTTTAATTTGTATCGAAGAAAAATTTGCGTCATCTTACAATAAATTTTCGAGGAATATTAGTGAAACATAATCAAATTTGATTATCAAAATAAAATTAATTCTCTAATTAGTCATTGAAACATAAAAGGTCAAAATAAAAAATGTTTGGACGAGGATTAAATACTCATATGGATTATTTTTTTAGAAAAAAATATAAAAAAAGTGATTAAAATTATTTTTCATTTCATTAGAGGAAAGGGTATATGTGACCCACCACCCCCCCGCCATCTGTTTATAAGTAGGGGTATATATAAGTCAATTTCGTAACAAGGGATATATGAGCTCTAAATGACAAAGTTGAGGGATATATCAGACTATTTTTCATTGTTTATAAAATATGTCAATGTTTATACGTGGATGAACGACTTCGTAGCATTAGAAAGTGAAAATTCAAAGTTAGAGAAAGGTAGAAATTTAGTTACATAGTAATTTTTGTTTGAATTGTGTATTTTTATATATTAAGTCGCTATTAATAATTAAAAGTGCTATTTTTTAAAACTCAGAATCCACAAAATTAAAATTATGACTCCATTTGTCATCCAAGTACTTCAACTATCAACGGTAATGAAGTACTCGAATAAGATTAGTTCTTTCGCTTTGAATAAAAAATTTCAAATTCAAGCCTAAAAAATAAAATACAAACATAATAAAGCACATTATAAGAATTCAAAACAAATATTAAATATCGAATAAAAAGATATGGTCATAGAAATTAGATATAGACACAACCGGCCAATGAGAACAAAGTATAGATAAATATGCCATTGGCAGCCAAAGATTCGTTGAGGAAGATTTGGATTACAAAGGACTAGCAATTTTGTATTATTTTACGCGGGATAGAATATAAAATAAAAATATATTAATACAAAGTAAAGGTATATTACATAATTATTAAGTAATGTTTACACTGAGTTATACGAATATCTATATATTATTTTATATAAAATAGATTAATAGAATATTCAAAAAAAAAATATGTGTGTGGGCATCGAATTGATTAAACTATTTGTAGACAAAAACTCTATTTTTAAAGTAAGTAATCCATGTATAATAATTCTTCACTATTAATCTTCGCACCGAACTTATAACTATTTGAAATGACAACTTGTGCTAACTAGTACTGAATCAACGGATCTCTTCATACACCAACGACATCAATAACGTACCATAATAGTAGGAATCCGTTGTGGTTATAATATTGTTAAAGAATGACAGAAGTCCCACATCGGTATGATTAATTGAGATGGGTGGATTCCTTATAAGGCTTGGGCGATCCCTTCCTTTAGCTAGCTTTTGGGTGCAGTGAGTTGGTCTAAGACCTAATTCACGATGATATGAGAGCAGGGCACGTCTCACCGATATTGGCGGACCCTCAAAATTAAAATTGCCCACGCACCAGATGTATAAGCACTGCGGTTCGTGAGGGTGGGGTGTTAAAGATGACAAAAAGTCTCACATCGGTAATTAATGAGAAGATGGGGGAACTCCTTACAAAGTGGGTAATCCTCCTTCTTTTGAGGCTTTTGGGGGTGTGAGTTAGGCCTAAGACCTAATTTCACAAATATCAAAATACAATTACAAAAAAATTGATGCGCAAAGTTACTTTTTATCTCAATACAATTTAACCGATTATAACAAAGTATCCCTCTAATATTTTGAATTACGAAAAACTTGATACGTAGAGTTGCTTCTTATCTTATCTTAGTTAGGATAAAATCTTAATTTTTTTTAGAGTAAGAAAAATTAAAGGTAATTATTAAAAGAAGGAAAGATTCCAATTAAATCCACAAATCTTAATCCTAATCCCCCCCACGTTGGATTTGCCTGGATTTAATGTCAACTCTCTAAAAACTGACCTTTTCATTTCATACTTCTTTTAGAAATTCATTAATTTAATTTCTTTTTTTGGCTCTCCTATAAAACTTCTAGACTTGTTGTTCTAACATATAATTCGAAACTTACAATACATTACAAACAATATCTCAACAAATGAAGTTGGTTTGGTCTCCTGAGAAAGCATCTAAAGCTTACCTTGATACTGTTAAATCTGTAAGTCTATCTATCATTTCCGATTTTGTTTTGTTGAATTCAGAATTTAGAGTCGATGAATTCTAAACAGATGTTATATATGTATTATTTCCATTTTTATTGAAATTTCATTCAGGAGTCATCATTTCATAGAACTCAACAAAGGACAAGTTTGTATTTCAATTAAGATGGTTTTTCTTATGTTACAACTAAATGTACCAATCTAGTAGACGTTACACTAGGATGCTTGGTTTTGACTCCTCTATGTGGTTTTCATTCTCGTTCAGCTCTTAGAAATTACATCTTGTAGTTGTTGGAACAACTCGCGAAAATGTAACCATTCACATGATTTATTTCCCTCATTTAGTTCTCATACCTCTATTGAAACAAAATGGTTTTGTGTTCTTTCATCGATTAGTTAGTTCATCATCTTTTTTTCTTTTCCAAGCACTTAACCTACTCCATTGCCCCTTAGTTATCGCTTTTACCTCTATTGAAACATAATAGTTTCATGTTTTTTCATCGACTTGTTTTTTCCTTTTTATTCAGGTCTTTTTCTCGATACATAAAATCTTCATATATTTCCTCCCATTTCTCAATTAAACTAGTTTCTTTTTCTCAATTGAACTAGTTTCTTGAAAACTCGTTTTAGATATGAAACTTTGAGCATCGAGAAATGCTCTTTCTATTCACAATAAGACAACTTGGTAACAAATTCCTTCTCCCAGAACACTTGTGATGTTTTTCGACGTACAATAATTTCTCTATATGTCTATTATGAATGTGCATATCACTCATTTACTACCATTTTTGATCATTTTGCAGTGTGGGTTATTGCAAGAATCCACCGAAGCAGAGTTAATATCAGCCATGGCTGCAGGATGGAACGCACAAATAATCGTAGAGACATGGTCTCGAGGCGGGGCTACATCAACCAGCATTGGTCTTTCTAATGCAATTCAACAAACAGGTGGTAGGCATATTTGCATAGTCCCAAATGAAGACACAAAAGCAGAGTATAAATCAATTATGGAGAAAATCACCGGAATGTCACCGGAAATTGTTATTGGTGAGGCGGAGGAAACATTGGAGACGTTAACAGGGATCGATTTTCTGGTTGTGGATTGTGAAAGAAATGATTTTTCGACGATTTTGAAGGTGGTTACATTAGGAAATAGAGGGAGCGGTTTTGGTATGTAAAAATGTGAGTTCAAGAGCTGTTACAGATTTCAGATGGAGGAGTGTACTTGACGAAAAATCAAGAATCGTTCGGTCAGTTTTTTTACCCGTCGGAAAAGGATTAGATATTGCTCATGTAGGGGCTGTCTCCACCGGAAAGAGTGTCTCTGGTGGGAAGATGGAAAAGAAATGGATTAGAAGGTTTGATAGAGAATCTGGCGAAGAGTTTGTGATTCGGAAGTGAATTTAGGTGAACTGTCTAAACCTCGACTAATTCTTCAAGTACCTGTTATCTACAGATATCGACTAACTCTATCACCAAGACATGGTCAGATTGAAAAGAAAAAAAAACATAGTGAAATTCTTTGGTATTTGTTTGTTAGATTTTTTTTCTTTTTTTGGGCATTTTTGGGTTATGTACATTAGATCATCACAAAGTTGAATATTTGGTTTGCCAGTTGGGTTTATGCTGGTGTGATTTTGTTGTATATTGTTTGATAGCATTTGAAACAAAAAGAAAAGTAGAAGATTGAATTGATGTGCCATGAAAGATTGCATTTTTTGTTTCTTAAGAGGATAGGAAAAAAAAAAAAGAAAAACTTAAGCAGGGCGGAACAGGTCTAAGGTGAGAGTTGCACGAATAAAGAGTGAGGCGGGTTGAAAATAGGTAAAAATACTATGCAGGACAAGGAAAAGCGAATAGGTTTCTAGAAGTCAGCAAAACAGGGAATGTAGATACGAATTTTCTCTCAATACATCTGCCTATTCTGGTGTCACGTTAAACTATGCGACCAGTCAATCTAACAACTTAAGCTTTTAGATGAAAGTCACAGAGACATCTATAGGCAGTGTTCATGATATGGTTGATCAACAAAGAACATTTTAACTTACTCTTGCTACTCCGTGTGACTGCCAACAAGCCACTGTTGTTATTTGCGAAGTAGTGTCAACACCAATAAAGGTTGTGGTGGAGCTGCAGAGTACATCTCCATCCTTAAAAATGAGATCTCAGGTTCGAGACCTGAAAACAGAAACATCTTTAGTAAGGAGCGTCTTACCCCCAACTTATGACTCTAATAAAAGAATAAATGATGAATATGGTGATAATGACCGCCAATCATTTCTAAAACCTTCAATGAAAGAAGGAAATAAGAACTATTTTCAGCAGGTAAGCTTAACTTCAAAGTGCGTTCATCTTGTCCAACCTTATCAGAATTTCGTCGTGTTGACATACTAGTGTCCACGTTCAAGGCACATTATGTTAACGAGCTACACGCAAAATATAACTACATAGCATGTTAAGTTTATTCAAAAGAACTGTGTAATCTGTCAACCATATGATCTGAAAAATGTTAGAAGCTAATACACGATGATGTCTTTGAAACTTTCATTCTCAGTTGTGGATAGAAAGAAACAAAAAATATGTGCATTGTTGTCTAGCACATGGAACCTTTCAGCCACGTATTTGAATTTTAATCAACAGCAGAAACTACAAACCAAGTCTCTTCAGTAAAATTTTGATTTCACAAACCCATCATCCGTCGAGCTTTCTTTTTTATATCACAGATTTGCTTCTCATGCAAAATTATTTTCCTTCCTCATAACAGCCCTGAAATAGTAAGAATTGGTACTAAATTAAAGATACAAAAGAGTGGTGAAAAAGGGAACTGCAGAAGAAAATGGTGAAGAGATCTTACAACTTGGAAATCTTTTTTACAAGCCCGTCAGAAGGTGGCAGCGGAGCATATGAAGCAGCATTAATTATTTCCTGTTTCATCACCAGCAGAAGTGGCTTTTTAGTTTTGCCAACAAGCATCAAAGGCAATTAAGGACGACAAGCAAAAACATTCAACGGTTGATATCTGAAAATAACATTGTGTCCAACTGTACTGACATGTGGTTCATTGTTCTTGTTCTACCTTTAGGAAACAGATCTACATTGAATAAATGCACCAGTCCAACAGAATCTAATTAGAGACTTTTTATATAGCAAATCTCCTCCTTTTCGGGTGTATATATAATACTACATTTGTGGAAAAATACACACAATAATACCTGAAATTTCCCAAGCACTTTCTGCTTTTTGGCCAAAACATCTTCAAAATTATTCCTAGAAAATAAAAAGAACAGGATAGTATTATTGCATGGTCAAGGACAAAAAAAAGAAACCAAGAAAGAATATCAATAGAGAGCAGATTTTAACTCTTGTTTTCTAGTTTTAGTTGAAGTAAGCACAAGCTCCCCATCCTTGATCCGAGTCTTTTCCTGTTCATTGCCATCAGAAAGTCATTTTCCTATTGTGAAGTGCTGAGAAGAGGATGGATTGATTTTGGATTGAACATCCTAATATCAGAACCAGCAGATATGTCTATAGTTGCATCAATTGAGGAAAGAAGATGGTGCCTGTGACTTCCATCTCCAATCGGATACACATGGCTTGTTTAAGCCGATAATAAAGCTTTAAATTCCCTATTATTAGCATGTGGAATTATACTTAGGATGAGAAAGGAAAAACCTAATGTTGGCATGACTAGTGGCTGACCAAGACTGTATCAATTAAAATTACAGCAGGTACGACCAGCAAGAAGTGTGAGCGCAGAAATACTTCTATTTAATGTGTCTACAACATGTTCATTGCTCCCTCACATGCAAGCCTGATCCTTTGCGTTGACCAAGCACATGACAATATTAGTTAATAGGCATGGGTGAGACTCAAATACAAAAAGTTTACCTGCTTTAATTCCACGCTGAACTGCGTAATCACTTCATGAAAAACATTATGTTGCTAAAAGATAACACCTTGATCTAGTTATTCTAGATCTGCAACAATTTTTAACGCTAAATTTTGTTTTGACAACATAGCCCTAAATTAAGATAAATGGATTTCTTCTTTGGATTGCAGGATTGTTTGATATTTTGGTAGGAGTAATAAAAACAGCTGAGTTGCACCGCCTCACACCAAGGAGACTTCAAAAATACTAGAAATATATATTTCCAAGGAAAATGCTTCTCAGACATGAAACTCAACTTGCAACAACAAAATTAACAAAAAGAGATGTGCTTTTTTTGAGAAACCTGCAGCCACCGCCACAATCGCCCAACAACCCAGGACGGAAACTATTTTTAGGAAATCATAAAGCGTTAAGATAATCAATTAGGAAATTACATAAAGCGTTAAGATCTCAAAGAAGAGTCAAGTTCCCACCCAGCAAGCATAGACATCAGAGATGAGCTTTAGTCTCGCTTACAAAACCATAAACTACAAAACAACTTGTCACAAGAGCTTAGAGGGATCGATAAGAACTAAAGCCCATGTCAAGGATATAAATAAATATAACTAGTGAACACTTTGAAGGAACAACATAGGAGTGAAGCACTATGAGCATTATGATCAATATTAAGAGCAAGATGGGTCAACATTCCATGTGAACAAATTTAAAAAACATCTGCCACCTTCCAAGAGAAGTCTCATACTAAGATTTCATTCTACTTAAGGATGTTTTGGAATCACATGGCCGCGGGAGAGAAATTTGATTAACACAAGGATGGAAATGGTTCATCCCTTTGCCCTTTTTCACCTTCAGCAGCCCCACCAAAAAGATTTTAATCAGTTTAGTTTAAGTTTCCACTTTTCTTATTTCAATCTTGTTTCAATAACTTTGAGATGCAATTCTAGGCAAAACATAGTTTAGCATAAAAACATAGGCAAAACATAATTTGGCATAAAATATAAGTTTAAGCCAAATTCCATCCTAAATCGTAGAAGACAAGTATGGATGTAGAATGCCACCTCCTCAAAATCCTATCCCTAGCATCTCTGCCGAAACCCCATATGATATTTATGTGAATACAACAATCTTGACTTATCTTAACGTTGCCAGAAACATGTGAAGTCAGAAAAGATGGAAGACTTGAATCCTCAAAGTAGGAGAAAATTTTGCATCGGAAAACTTGATCAACCGCTCACCCCCTTCCCCACATGAAATACATCTTGAACCACCCAACTTAACAGTATTTCCTGACAGTTTGTCTATTTATCTTTTACCTTTCATTAGAACCAAAGTTGTAACTTGAGGGTGGTTTATACATTATAGTAAGATACCTGACCAATCCCTCTATTATACGATCTGATAGTTCATTTCAGGATGGACACTAACAATATTCCGACAATCATTTATCTATTTTTATTTCACTAAGATAATTCTCAAGTTAAAGATGTAGGAATAGACAAGGTCACCAAACTAACCAGATCACTCGACCTCAATCAATGTCCTTTAATTCAAATGGTAGAGGACCACAAAGAGTTCCGCAGCGCTGGAAGACTGGGTAGCCACATAATGCTCCATAGATGTGCTCTGACCTTGTCAAATTTGTGATATCCATTCACTCAAGTGCTTGCAAATAACAAAAGGAATAAAGGGGGCTACGACTATATTTCTTCAAACTACGTTAAGGAGTTAAAATGTAGTCATAGTCACTCAACCAGATGGCTCACAATCGACACATACACAATAAAGGTTCAAAAGTTTAGTTTCTTTTTTTAACGATTCAAAGGTCTAAATTCCACTTGAACTTCCTTTCCTCAGAGTCAAATGCAAACACTGTATTCTAAGAATTTGTTTTATAAGACAATGATGTTTTATTAAATCTAGTACCAAGAAAGTACTGCAGAAGTACAAAAAGGAGTTTTGCATCTTCAATAAAAAAGTTAGCTCTCAACACATAGATTCTAAGAAACTAGATATATCTCCATGAACTCAATTTGAAATAAGAGAAAGAATGGAAATCCAACTAATGGAAGCAAGATGAAGAAAAAGCACCACCAGCCAAATTCAAGGGACATTTCCTCGAGGGCATAATTTTAAAGATAAAAAAAGAACTAACCATGAGCATGATCCTCTCCCTGACTCTTTCACTCAACCAATTAGCGTTTTTGACATCAAGCTTCATAATAATTTTTGTGCCAGCTGCAGATAAATACAAATGTCTTAGAGATAGCATTTACGGAGGACGTATTGTTCACATGTCATGTCAAGTCGAAGAACTACCTCATCAAACAAAAAAATGTCATGTCAAAGAACTTAACAGACCTGTGTTAATACTTCTCATACGAGCTTTGCTTGCTGCAAAAGGAAAACAACTTCATTAATAATTACAAATTTAACAGCCAATGTTACTGCTAAACATATTCTTTAACGTAACTCCTTACGTGTGCTGGTATTTTGCTTCTGAGTTCCTTTCTTCCCTTTCTTCTTGATAGGCGTGTTTTTCTTAGCCTTTATGCTTGCTACACACAATAACCAATTTTCTCAGACATGTTTGCTGTCTATGTTGTTCAATATTGTAAATCAAGAAGAAATCTACCTGCATTAGTGTCTTCTGTATGACTTCTAGTGTCAACATATCCCGCAAAGCTCACAGAAACATGACCTGTATGTGAAGGTAACAGTGAGAAGAAGCCGAACCACTAATACTTAACATCTTAAACATCCTAAATGCTGTTTTACAGTACATCTCAAATAGAGGCCATATGGTTGCAACAATCTACTAGATAGCAATTGTATAAGTGGAAAACTCAGAAATTATAGTGAGAACACATTAATGTCAAACACCACCCCCACACTAAAACACCATCCTTTTGAAATCTGATTTTCAATCAAGCCAAATGATGATGAACGGAAGCCTAAACTTTCAGCTCAACATAAAACAACCTAATCAAAGAGGTGTTAGGCTAGTGGATGCTGAATAGTCATATCCCTGAATATACCTAATACCCTCGTCATTTATCAAAGATTAGCACCCACCAACGGCTCTGAAACTCTGCAGTACAGAACCAATGCATAATATATAACTCATTTGAAGATAAAATCATTGTAATAAACTTTAGATTCTCAAATCCACGGAGCCTTATCAGATTTCATGTAAATAGGACGATTTTAGTCTCTCAAATAGAAATAAAGAATATAGATGTTCAACTTCAGACAGAGGCAGATTCAAAAATATTAAGCAAGTGATGCAAAGCACCATTGTAAAAACTGTGCAAAAGTAGCCTAGATAGATTCATCTCCTCGCCAATACAAGCTGTAACAAACCTCTGATTATAAATTTACTCTAAACAAACTTATGTACTCCCTCAATCCCCAAGATATTTGGCCACACACACAATTAGCTTCTTGAGATTCAACTAAATAAATTTTAAGCAATTATCTCAGAATAATTGCAACTTGTAGTTATCCGAATATCTAACTTATTAATATTAAACAAATGCATTGAATTGCTCCAACATTTCTAGCACTATTTCCCTTCCCGAGATCCAAACTAAGTAAACTTTCGCTAACATTTCAAAATATATTGTTTCACCATTTTACAGAAGATAATTGCAACTTATAATACTAGCGGTGCAGTTTCCAAATATCAAATTTTTAGTTTTAAGAAAATGCAGTAATCTAGTCCAACTTAGCTCATTACCAAATTAGACTCTTGTAATAATAAACCAAAAGCGAGGAAATAGTGCTAGACATTTGTAGCTAAATCAGACTGATTAATGCATTTGTTCAAAATATACTTCTTCACCATTTTCACAGTGTGGGGTCTTATCGGCAACGATCTCTCTACACCACAAAGGTAGGCCTAAGGCTTGCGTACATCCTATCCTACCCTACCATACTCCACTTGTGGGATCACACCAGATACGTGTTGTTGTTGTTACTATTTTACCGTGGATAATTGCAACTTATAAAACTTCTTGTGCAGTTTTTTAAATACGAGCTTTAGCTTTAATCAAAGTACAGTAATCTAGCCCAATTTAGCTCCAATAACGTACAAAATCAAACTCCCATAACAGTAAACTAAAACTGAGGAAATACTGCTAGACATTTTGGAGCTAAATTAAACTGATAAATGCATTCGTTTGAAATATACTTCTTCACCATTTTTCCGAGAATAATTGCAACTTATAATACTTTTCATGCAGTTTCTTAATCTATTAGCCTTAGTTATAATCAAATGCAGTAATATTAATCTAGCCCAATTTAGCTCCAAAAAGGTACCAAATTAAACTCTCAATAAACCAAAAGTATCAAACAAATAGTGAATTATGGGAATATAATGTAAAATTGAGTTTGAGCTATAGAGTACTTAGTGTAATTTTCGGAATAGGCTCATTTCCGGTAGAATGAGTTCTTTCATCTGCTTGAAGAAGGTAATTGTAAACGGCCGGCAATCGTCGAGGAGCTGTTTTCTTCTCGAGGTAGCTCAAACGCTGGGTAGGGGCCAAGTATCAAGAGGGGGGGGGGAAGGCAAACTCGACAACGGGTGCACGGGGGTAAAAGGAGTGTGCCAATCTGCGCGTGTGTGTCGCGTGGAGAAAAAGGGAGTTGATTGGTAAGTGACATAATAATTGGCGGAATGTGTTTTGAACGGAGGTGACAGCACAAATTGGTAGTGAATTCAAACAATGCAGTGTTGCCCGAGCGGACAAATCTGGAGAAGTAGTTAGTAGGGGATTTTGCAGATGTCAGTGGGTGGAGGTAGGGACAATAGGCGGTGTGTAGTTAGGGGGCTGACATAGTGAGTATAATCACGAAAATAAAAAGTGTAAACGAGAAATTGGACTTAAGGGGCTCAAGAGATGTGGCCTAAAACCCTAACCGGAGTAAAGTGCCCCAACGTAATGCACTATAATTGATTTTATTTAGTTTATTGCATTATCAAAGCTGTATGGTGTGGTTAATTCCTTTGACCATGCAGTGCTATATAAAGGTGTGGTGTCCGGAGCGTGTACTGGTGTTACATGCGCATGTGTGTGGGGGGTATTGTGCGATGAGAGAACTAAAAATAACTGTGTTAAACTTTCATTTTTCTTAATTTCTTGTTCCATATCCAATAATTACAATTTTATATTTATAAACCCTCATCATTAACGAATAAATAATATAGAATTATAATTTTACAAATACGATTTACAGAGCCTAAAATGTATGAAATTGCCGAATAGACATTACAAGTCTTAACACTCATTATGAGTAACAAATAAACAACAACATATTTAGTGTAATCCGAGAAGTTTGTATATTTGAAAATTATATATCTACTCTAACGTGCATTACTATTCTATAATTTATCAGCACTTATTTAAAAAATAAAATAATATTCAATCATTCTTTGAACTCAAGCTTGAAAATTCTGATATCTATTTTAGATTTTCGAGTAATCTGAATTTACAATACTTAAAGATAAAATGTTTAACGTAATGATAGTAAATTAAAAAAAAAACTCATTTATACCGGTCTAAAAAATCATCAAATACGTCGTTAATGTTGTATGTGGGAGCTGGGTGCTACGACTAAATTTTATATGAAGAAGTAAAATCCTACTTCATAATGTTTGTCTCTTTGTAGTTTCATGTTAACATATTGAATTGTGAAAAATCAAAAATATAAAATGTTGCTTATTAGGTAAAGTATTTTGTGCTTGTGTCAAGATCAAAAAAATACGGTATCAGAAGAGAAATTTTGTAATCAATTTATCTTTGACACAAACATTACTGGTTAATTTCATATTTATCTTATATGTAATGTTTACTTGTCAGTTAAAGATAGTAATATCATAAAAAAATTGAATTAAAACGACGCAATTCTCGATTTGATAAATCAGACCCTTGAGTGACAAAAAATAATACAATATCAATCATACTCCACACAAAATAAACAGTCATACAATTGACGAGTTTTTGGCTAATATCATCCCTCAATTATAATTATATCTAAATGTCATTCCTTATATTATCTAAAAACATCCTAGTACTGTTCAAAAATAACAGAATCAATCCTTAGTCTAGTCTTTTTTAAGGAACTGGGAATTGAACAAATAAAAAATATTTTTTATTTGTGTGTCTTTGCTGTCGGCCGGTTAGTATGCGCACACCCATCGCTGTTCATGGCACCCTAGTCTCTCTTACCTGGCGAATTGTCGAGAAGTAATCTTCAATTTCTAAGGCCCTTCGGGTCCCATGGTCAGCGAATTCATCCTTTTACTAGACATAATGGATATGAGTTAAAAAAGATTAACAGTTATCTTTATTTAGCATAATCTAAATACTGAAGATTGATACACTTTGGTACTTACCATTACATAAGTTCTTGCAAGTTATGTACTACAGATCAGGGATCCAATGCTTGAAGTGTTGTATTGGATCCGCTCTGCACAAATTTTAGTCTCTACCCGTTGCTTTATCGCTCCTTCTCTTGTTGCCTCACTATCGGGGGGGGTTGGATATTCTCGTTTAATCAAAAAAATTCAATAGTACAACATGTAGCACTGCACATTTCACTGCTTTTATCACAATCTATAAGAAAAATACTGTTAATTTAGGGAAATTATTTAGGCGTTTTGGTTGTGAATTACATAAATAATTAATTTTTTTTTTGATTTTTGAAAAGTGGAATTGTAATTGTGAAACAGAGCATTTTTGTTTAAAAGAATTTTTAGATTTGAATAGATTTTGTTTGAATTTTTATCCGCTCAATTCGGTAAAAAAAAAAATTCACGCCCTTTGACTAGGCTTAATCGTGTGTACATAGTATTCATGTGATCGTCTGTGGACACACTTTTTTGTTGATGACGACATTGATTTTTTTTTAAACAAGACAGAAGGAATAAGATATTGTAACTTTGTAAGTAGTGTTACTAGAATGTTTTTTCTTTACCATTTATAATAATAAGATGGGGGTACTTTAGATTAGGCCATATATTGAAGGGCTATTTTAGCCAAAACTCTACCTGACATTTCAAAAAAACACCAAACAACCGCTCACCGTGTTGGCATCGAACGCCACGCCGACAATGTTAAAGGAGCCTTGCGCTGGCTAACGAAAATGAAGCTAGACTTCTTTTCTTTTTTATGTCGATTGTCGGTTAATAAGTATTTATGACAATGTTGATCCATGAAGATGTCTCACTCATCTTACGGATTTTGGATTTTCCATGACCACCATCTAATTGTCTTAACAAACTACTTTTTTGAAAATTAGGTTATTGTAAAGTTTAACTTAGTATTTAACTCGGCTTTCGATTCATCGATATTACTAGTTAATTTCGTTTACTAAAAAAATAACATTTTATAAAAATATCTTTACGTGGTGTGACTCAACAAAACATTCATACAATGTTCTTGTTATTCATTTAAAGTTTGAGAATATGTTAAATGTTGAGGATGTTGCGCCCCCTCTCTCTCTGATCATTGGTCATTGGTATTATTCGATAAAAGTGATTAGTGATTTGATAATTATATAGGGTTTGTTGGTTCACTATTGGTATAAGCCTAAACCAAGCTTTTATGATTGATAAAAATATATCTGTCTTATATAACTAAAAGGTCAATATGATAAGACGCTTGGAATTTCTTTCATCATCATTAAGACGTCAATCAATTTTAAGATATCACATTCAAGTCTTGAAGATGAAAAACATCTCTATACGTAAAAAAAAACTTTTTATTCAATGGGAATTAAAATTAGTCGAATTACAAGTGGAGAAAGAATATAGTGATGGGCATTGTACCAATAGTCTAGCTAATACCATCATCATCATTGAGCAATTGAGCAAGGAACATGCATTGCATTTCTTTTTCTTTAAGAAATACATTTTTCCAAATAAAAATTGAAGGTGGAAAGGAAGTAAAATAATGCATTTGAGCTCCTAATTCCATACAATAACTGTGTGCTTTTATTACGTGTGATGTATTGATACGTAACAAATCTAACTTTCAATATGTTGATATTTTAATATTTATATGAATATTGTAGGGAAAACATATTATCCGCGGCAGAGTTATTATCGAAATCTCAGTATACATGGCCGTAACTACAGCGGTAAGTGCTTATTAATCCGCATGAACTAATTTGTGTTTTGTCATTTTGTGCTCACAAAAAATGAGTTTAGTGGTAATAAGACCTTATATTAGTTAAGGTTATGTCCATGATTTTTTCGATTCGATATAGCGAAAAAGCATTAGATCATGCCAGATAAATGTAGGATGAATTTAAAAGACTTACAAAGAAATGTGTCTTCAGTATCGTTTAATTATGCAAGACCTTTAAGGAAAGGATTGATATGTAAACTGTAAAATTGTCTGTGATTTCTTACAGTCACACTATAAAAAAATGCTACAATTTAATTAAGGTAAAAATAAATTTATTTAGTTAGGGATATAATGAAAGGCTAAATCAGAATTTACCAATAATCGAACAATTAAAAATAGAATTAATTACTATAAAAAAAAAGGCAAATAGTAAAAACATAGTATATAAATAACATATCACGCAACGTTATTTTAAACATTCCTAAATAGCTACCTCTACTACGAAGCAATCGATCACTTTATCCCCCCACACCCCACACACACAAAAAAATATATATTCCTTTATTACTAAGCAATTTACTTCCATTCATTAATTTAGAACTCACAACGATCAAAAATTTGAATATAGTTCATCATCGATCAATTACATCATAATGCTGTGGAAAGAGCTAGTGGTAGCACGCGTTTACAAAATCTGTTCTCGTAATCTCCCACGACGTTGAGTCATCGGAGGAGTACTAGGACCATGGCACGACGAAGCCAAATTTGTGTTTAAAGCATCATAATGGTTGAAAGACAAGTGAAGAATGACATCTCAGCCTTGTGTTTTTTTTTGGATAAATCTATTAATGGAGATGGAGGTGAAAATGAAGATGATCGTCGTAGTTTTCATCCACGGGATGTTACTACGACGTCGTTGGAGGTCCTTTTCCGGCCACAAACTTGTACGGATTTATTTTTCTCATCGGATTATCTTAATGTTCCTTCTCTAAAGAGTACTCAAGTAAGCAACACTATTGTTTTTTTTTCTTTAAGGTAATTGAGAATATATATTAATTACTATGGTTAACACGATCATGTTGTGGTGAAATAAATAGCATTTTTTACTTTTAGATGAATTTCTTTTTTTTGTAGCAAGCGATTTTCCTATAATGTGTCTGCTATATGTAACATGAATTCAGATTAGTCAGTTCTATAAATAGGAAAAGTTAAATGTAATTAGGATAAATACTATTTAAATAGGTGGGGTATATTTTTATTTAACATTGATGTAAATTCGAAGTTTCAAATTTTTTATCGATTGAAACTCATATAAGTAGGTAAAAAATGGTTGGATGTGTGGTTAACATGGTAAATACAGAGCCTTGGTTATAAAGTGACAAATGTATGTAAAGAAACGTATTTCTGCTCTCGTTTCTATTCTCTATTTCTACTTGTCCTTGGCCTCCAAGAGTTGAGATTGTTATCATTGATTTGACTTTTAATATTTTTTTATAATTGTCTCATGCCTTGCGTTCTGTTCTTAATATTGATTCAATTTTTTGATATGATGTTCTATTTAATACATAAGTATCATAAAAATGAAAAATACTTCTATTTATGAAAGCTTAGTACATATTGGGGGGGGGGGGGGGGTGTCTAGACGAATTGAACTGTTGAAACATCAATGGAGTGCTCAACAAGAGATTCGATTGACTGTAGAGCACCATCCTTGAATTGCGAGATCGTTACTCATTTTAACCTTTATATACAATGAAAAAGACAGCTTAATACGCTAAACTTTCAAAATATACAAGAAGTTCGGACCATGATATGTCATAATTCTATCTTATTTTTCTACAATAAGCTATTTCTATGACCTTGTATATATTGTGTTAGTGATTTCTAAATTCAATAATTTGTTGTAGGTGTACAAGAAGGATGCAAAAGTAGTGGTTAATGTGACAATTGAGGGCACTCTTGGACCAATTAAAACCATGGTCAAGTTGGGATCAAATGTTGAAGAGACCATAAAACTTGTCCTAAATAAATATAAAGAAGAAGGTCGAAGTCCTCATCTTGATGATTCTTCATCATTCAAGTTGTACACTTCTCACTTTAGTCTTGAGAGTAAGTTCTAACAAATATTTCAATTTTTTCGAATTTAAATTATATACATCGTCATTTTTACGTATAACTCATCGATCGATAGACATGTTAATTTACCCTCAAGCAGTAAATAAATATCTCAATTTTAAAAATTCATATTTAGACATTTTAACTTGATGTAAGTTGGCTTTTAAATACATTCATCCTACATAACATTTTGCGTGAGTTATATCACATTCTACATGGCATTTCACGCATGTTAACGTGATCAAACTTAAACCAAGTAAGATGTTCAGATGTGCATTCTTAAAGTTGATTGTTTTTTTTTCATATTATACATTAAAAGTTATGAATTATATAGATTCAGTTAAACTCGTAGCCAAAAGGCTACATCCTCCCCCAATGAAAGTGGTGAATTAAGTATTTAGTAAATAAAGTTATTTTCGTATGACGTATATGTCACAAATTCAACCTATGAAAGAATGCAATTAGAATATGAAGTCTATATCACACCACTCGGAGTTTACATACTTTTTTTCAAACCCTAATTGAACGTAAAATAATTTTCTTATGTTTTATTAATTATAGGCTTGAATAATTCAGATGTGATTGGAGATGTGGGAAGTAGAAGCTTTCACCTTCGCAAGAGTAATAGTAACAATGGAAATAATTCAAAGCAATTTAATTCCAATCCATTTCCTGCACTAAAGATCAATAAATTCATAAAAGGAACAAGCAATATTTGGAAACTCCTTAGTTGCCTACATTGTTTTGAATAATCGTCTCAGGTGAGAGGCGGATTCAAAATTTAAAATTTATGATTATGATGTTTATTATTATATTAAATAGGAGTGGAATCAATAAAACTTATAAATTCTGAGCTCATTCATTATGTCGTATGTATCAAACCATAATGAATAATAAATCAATGTATATTTTATTAATGATATAATTATTACGAGTAATTAATGAAATATCTTATAGCTTGTTTGGATGTTTGTTATATGTTGTATTGGATCGTGTTGCTAATATAAATATAACTAAAAATTTAATCTCTGTTGAATTTTATTATACGATATTATTATATATATGAAAAGTCCAAATGTAATGATCAACTTGTTATCTTCTTTATTTATTTATTTTTCATTTTATTTTTATTTGTTATCTTATTATCATTTATCTTAAATAACATAATATTCTTACAAGTGAGATACACGGATTTCATCTCTACCAAATGAAGATTAAAAAATTATTTTTGAAAAAATCAAATTCATCTAACACACAATTAAGCAATTTAAAATAATTAAGAATGTATCAATAAATACGACATGATAAATAATAAAGAAAGTGCAGCATAACATTTAGAGTTAAACAAATTAAAATTGAAGCACGTGAAACATTCAAATAGTAATCATAATTAAAAAAATAATAATATGAGAACAATACAAATACTATCAATATACTGGAGAAATAGCTATAATAAATAACAAAAATTAGTTTATATATTTTTTTTGGAGATTTTTGTAACAAAAGAAAATAACAAAAATTAGTTCATCAAAATAATAAAAAAAAAAACACAACACAATATAATATAGCAACACATTAAGAAATGATTGGTTACAACTAACATTTATTCAAATAAATAAGTTGTTACTTTCAAGAAAGTGTAATTCAATCTAATGAACAACATGTATTTCTATTTCTTTAAAGGGAAGGGTTATACTTTAAACTATCGTAAATGATATACAAATATTTTTTGATATATTTTGGAATTAACCGCGCCTTTATTGTCCATGAAACTCATCGTATAATGTTTACTGTACCTTCTGGACAAGATTACCAATAGTAGACCCATACAAATCTTATCCTTCGAATAACTGCGTGATCGATGGATAAGATTAGACATGTATGTCCGTGTAGTATAAATGGGGTATACACACTGTCTATTTTAGGACGTTAGGACACCAATAATCCCAAAGTATGACTGTATGGTCTTATGTCACCCTACCATTTAGATAATTATAGATGTAAAGAGTCTGTCATTTTTCCCTTCTTTAATTAAGACCGAAAAAGGTATTGTACATACCATCTTTCCCCTATTTTATAAACGGAAAAGGGCCTAAAATATTTTGAAGTATTGAAAATGGTACAACATTATCCTTCATCCACCTATTGACTCCAAAATGCCCTTTTCATCCACTTATTAGCTCCAAAATACCCTTGTCATATAAATAATGATAGAAATATTATTTTCAATATACTCTTTAATTAAAATAAAATAGCTCGAATTTCTCCTACTTGCTCGAATTAAATCGAAGAAATATCTCTTTTTATTATTATTGTTGTTGTTATTATGGTATGATATTTAGTATTTTTTTTTATTATGATAATTTTTTATTTTTTTAAAAAATAGTATGGTATGATATTTAGGATTGGGAAGGGGGAATGTTCTGATATATCCCTACTTTGTCATTTAGATCTGATGAATATCGCTTGTTATGAAATGGGCTCCATATATAATCTCATATTAGAAATTTATCCTCGTCAAACATTTTTTTTGATTTTTTTGTTATTTCAATGGGATAAATTTATATAAGAAATCTTTTTATATCAAATTTTATTGTAATGTTTCACTAATATCTTGTAAAACTTATTGTTTGATACCAAATTTTTTCTCTTCGAATAAAATAAATTTTAAATTTAACAATACCCACAGGAAAAAAAATAATTTAATTTTTTTTTCTGCTGTTAAACTAAGGAAGAAAAAAAAAACAAAATAGAATAAGAAACCTCAAATAATTATAATAAAAGAAGTCAAAAATACTTTATTGGTAGTGGAAACATTAGAATAAACTTGAATTTTGATGAAGAATCCATATACCAGGGGGCCTAAATAAATTTTTTTCAACACAAATTGCAAGTAAAATAGAAATAATTTAAAACTAATTTTGTTTACTTCCGTTAAATGAAAGATTATATAGCCAACTTTTGAATAATATAGCTCTAAATACATCTCTTATATTTTTTAATTTATTTTTTGACATTCCCACTGTACCCCAGATCAACAAACACCTTTACTCCCGGTACTATTGACTCCGGCACCGGTCCAGAATTTCACCTCCGATAAACAAACTGGTGGCGCAATACGCAGCCGACGTACCGATCAACGATCAAGGATCTTCAATCTTATCGTGCGCCAGTAGGCTACAATGGGAGATATGCTGATATGGCTACTCTTCTTCTTCATAGTCGTTGCTATACTTGTTATGGTTATTTTCCAGGTTAATTTCCTTTAAAACCCTCAAATTCAACGTTTTTTCTCCATTATAGTACTTTTTTTGCTGCGTTGGAGCAGTTATTTTTCCTTCTAGCAATGACAATGATTATTGGAGATTTATGATTAGTGGTCGATGAAGTCGGTTGAGAACCATAAGGTCTCAGATTTAAATTTTCAGTAGAGATAAACTAAAATACTAGGTGATGTTTTCCTATTTGTTCTAGTTTGGGTGTATAAAGTTACTCCATATCTGTGCTGGTGGGAGGTGGTACCGTTTTTATCCTTTATTATACTCTCTCCATCCCAATTTATGTTTATGGGTTTGGATTGAGACAAGTTAGAATTTAATGTATACTTTGAGCTTGTGGGAGTCTGAATAGTAAGCTATAGGTATCTGTGTTGATGTGCTGGAAAGTTTAAAGTCAATGGTGTCATAAATGATCGAAGAAATGTCATTTTGTTTTGTGAAATTAAAAGGAGAGATTAGTTCTTTTCTGTTGTTTTAGAGAAATACTTTTTTTCCTTCTAGCAATGATTATTGGGGATTTATGGTTAGCTTACTTCGAGATGAATTACTAACTGACCAAAAAAAAACGGTCACCGGTGAGTAAGTATGGTGGGTGTTGTTTGGGGATGGGGTGAAGATTAACTGTTCGGCATGTGTGAGATGACACGGTCCACTGGGTGGAAAGTCCACTTGATCTAATTGTTTTTTGATCAACCGAACATGGGAAAGTTGGAAAACATTTTCTGGATTGAGGCCTAGTCAAATGGTTAACTAATTTGAGCTTCTGAAGGTTATAAGTCTTATGATTCAACAGTGTGAAGGTTTTAAGCGTATCTTGTTGCAATGCGCCCAGAAACTGCGGGGTCTTAGGGATCATTACCAGTTATCTTAAGCGAGGGATTGTCTGCTTAGGTGGGTATGTACAAGAGTTTGATGTTCTTTAACTATTCGTGGGCCGTGGCACAGTACCGTATGGTTGTGCCTAAATTTCAGTAGGGGATAATATGCAGAAACTTCTGTGACGTATTTAGGAGCTTCTTTACTACAATGTAAGAATATTCTGCTGTCTAGTTTCAAGGAAAAGATATCTGCATGTTTGTAACTGACTTTTCTCATAATCTTCAGATGCTTTGACTGATGTTTTTGTTTGGAAATCTATTCGAGTATAACCTAAGTAGAACTACTGCGAAGTCTAGTTTTTTCTGTTTATTATCATCAATGAAAAGTTTTTCTGTTTATGAAATGAAGTCTGACATTTTGAAATTCGTTGCAGCTCATCTCCTTAACTGATCTAGAGTTTGACTATATCAATCCTTACGAAACTGCATCTCGTATAAACAAAGTTGTTTTACCTGAGTTCATCACGCAAGGAGTTCTGTGCTTCCTCTACCTGGTTACAGGGCATTGGGCTATGTCGCTTTACTGCATTCCATATCTATACTACAATGTCAATTTGTAAGTTCTCTTTTCATCTAGTGCAATAACCAAGTTTCGTTTTGGTCACTTTGATCTGCTTGTCTATGAAAGAAAATATATGCATTTGTGAAAAAAAAAAAACTGAGACGGCATGAATCATTCTAAGTAAATTATCATGTTGATCTTTACATTTCTTTTAGGCTTCAAATATGTTATAGGACGATTTAGGTCCATTCATCCTGCCATTGAGGTTGGGGCACATTCGGTGTTACTCTGTAATGGTATGGTACTCCGTTCGTTTTTTTAGGCTTCAAATATGTTAGAGACGATTTAGGTCATGATCCTCCATTGATGCACATTCTGTGTTACTGTATGCAGTATTACTCACTTCGTTTCATTTTTTATGTGTCACTATATCCTTATCAGTTGGTTCTAAAAATAAACTTCCTATATTTGGAACATTTCAACTTTGAACTTCCCATTTTACCCTTAGTAACATGTTTTTATAGGTACCGAAGTCTCATGGCATGTTTAGATACCGCAAGTTCCAAAAGTCCTTGCTTCTTTCATGACACCATGCCGGTCAAACTACACCTCATAAATTGAGAGACGATTTAGATCATAAAGTGCTTTTTATCATTATTTTCCATCGAATGAAATGTAAACTAACCACGCTATGTTTCCTTTACTGATTGTTGATGGTTTTCATGTATCTTCATTTGTCGATTATTCCTTGGGTTGGAGGTCAGATCTAGATGTTTCTTTGCCAGTTTTGCTTACACAAAAACTTTTTTAGGCGTTGAGTTAGTACTAAATTTAATTTTCAATAGACTTTTCTGTCTTTTTCCACTTTCAATCTACTTGTTTCGTGCCATCTCTAGATGGGTATGTTAGTGTAGTTCCTTGAGATAAAGATGTTTAGTCCGTGCATTGATTAGCAAATCTGGGTCATAATATACCAAGCTTGTCCGATCTCAAGTTAATCAAGATTGTGTTCACTGGGGGCAGGCTCAACTGTAGCATATCTACTGCAGTTCTAGGAAGCTCAATTACTCAACCTATATACTGCATTAACAAAATTTGCTAATGCCTGGGAGACTCGAATCCGTAGTCTTATATTTCTATTGATACACTAATAAAACCATGTATTTATTTTTTTTTTTTTCAATCCTTACTCTTTGATTGACATGTTGAAGCCTTATTGTGCTAATGATGTTTTAGAGGAGATCACTGAGTTGAGAAAACTTGGGCTCTACAGAAATAAATTAAAGTTACGTTGGATTTTATTACCTTTGCAGAGTTTATATGGAACAAATGCTTACAGTTTTCTTGCTGATAGACTGCTTTAGCTAGGGTGGTTGTATATAAGTGGTGGAAATTGTTTAATATATATGCAATCATTTCATATATAAAAACCAAAGATGTGTGTGTATCTGTCAAGTTTAAGAGCAAACTGTTGATCCATTAGAGAAATAAATTCAGACTAGATTGGAGTTGAAGAAAACTCTTCTTTGCCTTGAACTGAGCAAAAACGAATTGATGTATGGTCTTAGTATATTCAATGTACTTGAATACTGGACCCTGAAGACGGTGTGACTTTGAATATGGGAAGAGAGGAAGTAGCAACAACGACATATAGTGGGGTCTGAGAAGAGTAGTGTGTACACAGCTTTACCCCTACCTTGAGAAGGTAGAGAAGTTGTTTCAGATAACCCTCAACTCAAGTAAAGCACATAAATAATCAAGTATTAAAAAAAATATGCTAGTGAAAAATCCATACTGAAAAGAGCAGTAAAAAAACAACAAATAATGGAAAAAGAGGAAGCAAATTTACATTATTAAGACTGAGAGACAAGTCAAAAACAAAGGTCTTACAACACCTTGAAATTGTTGGACCCCCACTGCCAACAAGAACATATTGCTTTTCCTTTTCTATTTGCTAACTAGTTGAAATTTTCTCCATTTATTGATGGTTTACAGCAAATGGAAGTTTTTGAACACCAAGTGGCTATATACTATGGCTCACCACCAAGGCCTATAATCTACTGGTATTGATGGGAGTCTTCCACACAACAAGTGGTGGTTTGATTTTATCCCCTCTCTCTCACCCCCTTCCTGAATTCCTTCATAACGGGAGAAAAATATTAAAAAAGAACAAATGCTATGCTGCAGTTGGGCAAAGAAAGGTAAAAATGATGAAAGTATTGGCAGTTTTCTATGTGCTAATAAACCCAGTAGTTTTTAGTGTTGCTTTAAAACTCTTGATCTATGAAGTCAACTTGGCATCTCTTCGTAAAATAAAAGGAAATCTACGCAGAGTTCTTCCATTTGCAACTATGAAAGTTGCCTTCTATAGACATTTTTTCTGAGAAAACCTTGTATAGAAATATTGACATTAGGCGGGTTCTTCACTGGCTTGAACTTGTACTTGGTACAAAATTAATCAACATAAAGCTTGTATTTTTTTTGGTTATGCTATGATAAATGTATTCAGAAAAAAAAGAAGAAGGTTACATCATGCTGATTTTCTTTGGTGAGGAATTCTTCCTTTGAATAATTCGATAATGGCGTTTTAGACTTTTTATTACTTGTGTCCGTCTATTAGTTGCCAAAATTGTTACGGCTTGTGCTTGCTGACTAACCTATGTTGCTTGGACTCTCTAAATATGTTGACTTAGCCTTTCGGATCCTCCAAAATTGTATTACTTTTGGAGGATCACAATGGGTGTACGTAGACCTTACCTCTACCTTGTATGAGGATCCACAAGCACCCATTGATATTTTTATGAGCGCGAGCAACATTGCACCTGACTTTATCAGATACAGTTGATCATTTCATAAATGTCATCTGAACTCTTCTTGCTTTTTTAGGTACATGCAAAGACGGCACCTTATAGATGTTACTGAGATTTTTAATATGCTCAGTTGGGAAAAGAAACAGAGGATTTTCAAACTTGCTCACATCATAATTCTTCTCGTCATCTCATTATTTTGGTAAGTTACTGGGTGTAAGCTCTCTGATTGTTAAAGCCTGTGTCACTTAGACTCTTCAAAAATTTTAACTAGTGTATGTCGGATCCTCCAAGAGTAGTGCCATTTTGGAGGATTCAATATGGGCACAACAATATTTTTTACAGAGTCCAAGCAACATAGGTTAAAGCACTTCAAGCTAGACACTTAAGGCTAACTAAATATTTTTTTTCCGTTCTGTAGGGTGATTTATTCTGCCTTGGAGGATGACGAGTTGGATTTATAGCTCTAATTCCCTCTTTCGACGAAGTATTTATCACCATCAACTGTGGCAAATCTACTACAATTTTATTTTTTTTGTACAATTTGGCTTTTCCTCCTAGTTCATTTTTCTTGCAAGTTTTAGGGTTAACTAATGATAGCTTAGGCAACAGATTCCTCATCTTGTTTTTATCATTGAAGCTTAACTTTAACCCTGTAGTGTATACAACTTTTGGGTAACAATAGTTTTTTTCTTTTCAGAAATCCATAGGTTGTATTAAAGTTTTGATTGGTTAATAACATGGTAATTGTCCCCATCAGTATCGAAAGTGATAACATAAGTGGAAATGTTGTCAATTTGTGAATTTTCACCTTGGGTGCATGTTTCGGTCACGTAGGAGACATGACTATATAACTCAATTGATTTTATTTTGTGGTCTTTTGTGCGCGGAGTAGTAATGCAGGAATTGTTCTTAATAGCAACTTGTAAATTATATGTAATGATTAACAAACTAACAATAAATTATATGTAATGATTAACAAACTAACAATAAATTATATGTAATGATTAACAAACTAACAATATAAAGATTGTTATGTGGGGATTTTGTATTGCTAACCATGTCTTGAGCTACTCTAATCTATTTATTACAAATTATCGTTTTTATTTCATACTCCATATTTTCATAAATTAAAATCTAGATTTCTACTTGACTTACGTGAGTTCTAAAAAAATGAAAAGTATTTGGGATTTTACACTTGCACAATATTATTTTAGGACAAAAGCAACGGTGCAAAATTACCCCCCCGCACACGCCAGCTCCGTCCTTGTTATAGACTCCAGAGATGAGTTAAAGCAATGTTTTGCTATATAGAAACAAAATCAACCCCCAATCGACAGCAGGACAGGAGGCTGGTTACGAGGACACTAGAGAAAACGATCAGGGCACGGGACCCAGCTCTCGTCGCCGGGACGCACTACTCAACATTACTTTGGCCCAAAATCACTCTCACATCTGTCCCGCCAAGGTTGGCGGTCCAACTGGTCACTACCACCTTCACCCTCAATAATACGTTGACCCCCCTGAACAGTAGAAGATGCACCTCTATTTTTCCTGTTTCCAAACGAACGGCTGCACGAAAGAAGAGCGCTCTGGGGAATTAAAGAGGAAATCCAACTCGATGTTGTTTGGTCCCGATACTCAACATACACGCTAGGACGTCTTAGGAACAAGATAAACTCAATTTACAACGAAATACATAGGTAAACCGAAAGATGAATGATGCGATACTCGCACCTCAGATGAGCTGATTTCAATCCAAATATAAACAATCTCGACTCCCCACCCTATTCGTCATATGAAAGAACTCTTACTGTTAAAACGACCATATTTGACTGCTTCTAAGCCAATAGATAACGCAAACACTTAAATGATATTAGGTCAATCAAGAGAGATATTGTGCCTGGTTCCCTAAATAGTAATTGCTCTTCTGGAGATCGGACCCGAATATCTATCTCGCGAACTCCTACGTTTGTTGATTAAGTATGCTCACCTGCCTATCCATGTTTCGCAACAGGATATCATGTCACGTATGACGCTAGGGGCACCCCTGCCCCCTTCCTCGTTAGTCAATCCCACATATTAGTCACGTCAGGAGTAGAAGCTACGGAAACTAGAAACTAAGCTGAGTACTTACGAATTAAGGGATTCCTGAACCCGGGTCATGCTAGGAAAGTTGATTTGCAATGTGCGACGAAGTAGCTACGGATGGGACGCCTTCAACTCCGGGGGCCACGTCAAAATAATTTTCCAGCCCACCTGTAGTAATTATTGAAGGTACCCAGTTGCAGGCAAGTTAACAGTCGCATACCATGGATTCTGACTTACATCGGCCGAAGGGGGGCGAGGGCCCTTTGTCCAAAGAAACTATGAATAGGGTCACTCCATGGCTTGTCAAAATGTGTCGCCAATGTTTTCTTCCTCGCTCCACCGATACCACACATCTGCCGGTACGCCTCGTTTCACAGGCTGAAGCCACGTGTCTCGATTTATATCTAGACTCGCACTGTTCCAGGAAGACTATGTTCGCCTGTGTCGTTAGACTCCAGAATTGAGCTGAGCCTGGGAACAGCGAGTAACGGCAATCAGTTTGTTGCTGCTTAACGATACATTGAGTACTAGATCCCCTAGAGTCATTTAAAGAACGCGCTTCTAACTTCCTCAAGTAATACATCTAAGTTACCAGTGTCCTTGATGAGCTATTAAGTTAAGATAGGGAGAGCTGCACTGCTCCTTTTCGTGCGGTATGCACACGTTTTCTGCACACGCAAGTAAATTCCATGACACTGTAAGAGTGTACGATAGCTGGGACAACAATAGCACGCGGCACAGTGTACCAACCCTCTTTTTCCAGTGTAATTACATGATGCGGGAACGTCGCTGTTATGAATGTACCTTGCTTGCAGAACCTCCGGAGATCCAGCAGATTTGAGTGTAAACACACAGAAGGTCATGACGGGATCAAGGAGCAGTGCGCTATCCACCCCTCAGAACAAGAGGATCCCCAGATGAAGCACCAGTTATGCCTTATTCTCGCCTGTGGACTGTGTATTCATACGAAACGTAGTATCGCACAAGATTAGGGTCTGTCCATACTGTGTATCTCCAGCCCCTGCAGAGTAAAAATTGATTAGCCCGATACAAGCTATGATCAAATAACAAAAATTGACAAAAGGACTGCAGTAGATGCCACAAACATTTACATCGATAAGGCCCTTGCGACACCCATTCCCCGTAGCAGAAACGGGAGTGTAAGACAGACGTGTGGATTTTCCTTTCACACACCCTGCTCCCTTTCTTGCATCTCACCCAAGCGGTCAGCTGACGCCTCCAGAGTCTCGGGGATGCTTACCCCATAGTCTATGGCTTCCGCTCGTCATCTGCCGCCTTTGATCGCGGTGTGAGCCATTTATCCTACCCGCCACCCGCCCTCTGGCCCTTGCAACTTCATCCCATGTAACGAACAAAACTTGATCACTGAGCTTCACACACTAACCCGAGGTCTGTCGCATCCCAAGAACCTGCCGTAGTTACTACATTACCAGGAGTTCTGATCCCGCTAGTCGGCATGACTGTTCTTGTTGGCTCCTCCGGCGATTAACAAAAGGATGCCAAGACCGGTAAATGCAAATCGGTAGTCCATTAGTTGGTCCTACCAGCAGCTATTACCGTAAAGCCAAATAGGATTTACGGCCTGCAGCCAGTACTACGGCGGGGCCTGGGGTTGTACCATACGTGTGTGAAACGAAAAATTTTAACAGAAACGCGCACAGCAAACTTCAGGAACTCGAGAATCCTGGACAGTCAGATAAAGAAAAAACTCGGAAGTAAAATGAATCCCTGCTCACCACACCTTCAAAAGTGTTATGGCCTGCTGTAAAGAGGAAGTGCTAATCAAAGACTCCGAAAGGATGGCATCAATACGACTAGGCACAAACCTTTCCTTGATCAGGATGAGACAAACTTGGTTTTCCAAAGTTAGGTGAGTGCACCTCGCCACATAATTTTCAAGCCCATTAACGTACTTCGACTACGAATAGTCCAGTTCACGTGACAACGAATAATCTCTGGAGCATGACCAAACCAACTTCCCTGCATCGGAATAGAACAATAAACATAATGAGTAAGACCACAAAGATATCTAAAGAAAATAATGTCCAAAACATAGGCCTAATTGAACAAAATCTAAAATAAAAAAAGTGTATGAACAACCTGTAGTCACAAAGCACACCTAAGATCATATACAGTACACCATGTCATGTTCAAATGTGCGCAAACTCAACAGGATACAGAAAGTTGGCAAGCACCAAAGTTGACTCGCAGATCATTTGACATAGTACAAGAAGCAAACCAAACAAAAGTTTAATATTGGAAAGCTTGGAATTCTTGTAGAAAAGAGAAAAATAACAAAAGCTTAATTGAGGGCGGAAATACCTGAGGAATAACACCTGTTTCCACATAAATTGGCCGATAAGTTAGCCGTTTTCTACCATCATTACGCAGATCCTGGGCAATACCACCCTTAATAAAGTTCCTTTCTCCAACAGATAGCCCTACCATCTCTGTAAGTGAATGAAATCATACGCAATCAGTCGAACTCCTTATAACAGTTCAGAACTTGGCCAACAGACTGAGTTAAATGGATGGTTTATATACACACAAGTGGTAGAACTCACAAATACGCAATACAATGCTTCAAAATCGGCAAGAAAAGAAGATACAAGGCAGTTCCAAACATTTAATTATTTGTGTGTAAATTTTCAAATAACAAAATTTCTTTCACCAAAATACTACAAATAACCATTGTTACCAACAAATTATACCCAATTCCTAGTACACATTTTTTTTTCTCATTTTTTATAGGAAGAGCAAACAAAACAACAACAACAAACCCAGTGTAATCGAAAAGTGTGTACGCAAACCTTAACCCTATTTTATATAAAAAAAAAAGGTAGAGAGGTTGTTTCCGATAGACCTGTTCTTCCTCTTCCACAGCATAATGCAAGTATATAAGCAAGGAGCTCAATACAATCAGGGTTTCAAAATTTCAAATCCTCCATAGAACCAAAAAAAAAAAAACTACTCAAAATTCAGTTCGCTCAAGTACGAAAACAGTAAGAAATTGGAGCAAAAGGCAAGATTAATGGAAGAACAAAAATCACTGAGTAGAGAAGATGAAGGAGATACATACCTAAAAAAAAAAAATGGATGAAGGCGAATGTAAAATATTAAGCAATAGCACACTTGTATAGAAACAAAATACCCTAACTAGAATTTTAAAAAAAGGTACTTATTGTTGTTAATGTTAATTAAAAAAAATTATTTGTTGTTAATCTTTTATTAAGTATTACATTATTCATAAATACTCTTTATCCAACAATATTTATCTTTTGCACAATTTTTTTAAAAAATTATTAGAAGAGAAATTTTACTATATTACATGTTTCATATTATTTGTCGTTTTATAAAATAAATCCATAACTTATCATATTCTTCTATTTTTATCGCTTGTGAGTTATTATCCTTAAAAATATATATTTGACCAACTTAGAAAAACTAAGTAAATGATTCATGTTTATTGATTAAATTAATTAATCAAAATAAATTAATGCATATTCATTGATTGAAAATTTTGAGTTTCAGAAAAATTAAATAAGGGTAGAAGGGTAAAGTTATATCATTTCTTAATACAATTGCAAAGTAAAAATGTGACTATAAATGGGATGGATGGAGTAATAAATACAATGTCTTGAAAAATTTAATAAAATAACTATAATTGATGAAAACGGTAAATTAGGAACTAAGTATAAAATTATCCGTTAATTTCAAAAAGTGGACAAGTATTATAGGACATTTCAAAATAGTATAGTAGACAATTATTGTTAGATGAAGGAGTATGTTTTATTTCCTTTAACTTTGGATGTATGCGTAAATTAACAGAGGCATATCTATGATTTCGACAAGATAGATGCACGATTACGAAAAAATGCATTTTAAATATTAAATTTGACTGGTTTGACTTTTGATTCTTAATATGAACCATTAGATTTTAAAAATTGTAGATCCAAAGTATATAATACTACTAGTTTTAAATTTTAATATACACCATTTGGTTTAATTATATAAAAAAATTTACAATGCTAATTTTTTTCAGGAATTTTCAATATAACACACTTGAAATTTTGAAAGATTTGAAATGTCAAAAGTGTCACATATAACCACTTGGAGGTGTTACTAAAAAAAGACAAGATAAATATAAGATTTGAATTTCTATCTTCATTTAGAGAGATGTACTCAATCATCATCGTATTATTATATGATACTTTGACTGTTGATTTATATATCTATATTTAAATATTTATTTAAGAGAGGGGAGCATGGGTTCATGTGAACTCACGATACTCCCTCTAGATACGCCCCTACACAAATAAACATTTAAACTTGTATAAAATAAAATAAATAAACACACGTCAGACATCATACATTGCATCCTAAATTGCAATTTATCTCCTACTTGGTGTCCTGCATTTATTATGTGACATAGGACTCATGTGTTACTTTTTAAACTTTGTATAAGTATTCTACTTCACTCTAATTTGCATCAACCTGTTTAAATCTTAACTTGGTCTCATTTTACATTTATGTCTGTCAAATTAATTTGTCTAATTCACTTTAATTTGAATCAACCGTGTTTTAATATTATCTTTATAGATTGTTTCCAATTCTTTGAAATGTTTTATTCAATATCTCGAACTCAAACAAATTACATTATCAAATAATTAAATTTAATTTTTTCCTTAACTCTTAATTTTGAATATCTTCTAAAGGTAGCAATCACATAATATTGATTTTTGTAATTTAAAAGTAATACGAAATATTATATATATATATAATCAAGTGAAGTCTTAATTTTATTTTAAAACACTTTTAGAATATTTTGTATAGTTTGTATAACAATTGACTCTTTTGAAAAAAGTTTTCAAAATTATAATCCAATAGAGGGATTTAAATATTTATGTCGTTAGATAACATACAATAATTTATATATATTTATTCTTATGGTACAAAATATTATGAGAAATGTTATACTATCAATTCTAAGATAAAAAATTATTATTATTGAATTATACGAAGTATCATATATTTTTAGAATTTATGAAAATAAAATATATGGAAGAAAATTAACATAAGACTCTTTTCTTAGTTTTGGCTTAAAATCTATCATGAAAATTAGTAAATTCATATCTCACACTATATTCTTGCAATAGCAAAGACATGAAAATAAACTTCGGAATGTGAATTATAATTTACTTAGAATGAATAGATTAGTGCATAATATAGTAAAAATAATAAAATTAAAAAAATTAGCAATCACATTATTTGTGATAGTAAATAGGTGGAGGAATATGACAAACTGACAATTATGATAGATAGATTTCAACTTCTCTGTCTTCAAAATTATAAGCCCCATCAGCCCTATCCAAATGGCGAACTTTATCATTACCAATCATCCATAAAATATTGTAAAGATAAGATATAATTCGGCTTGATTTGAACATATTCTGTATTTAAAGCCCAAAAAATAGTGAATTCTCCGAGGTTTGACCATCTTCCTATTAATTAGTCTACATTACATCTACTTCAAAGACTTTAATCTCATCTTCCTCTTTAATTAGTCTACATTACATCTACTTCAAAGACTTTAAATTCATAGGTCATTCATAGGTCTTATATCTATGAAGCTCTCTGAGCAAATCGGGTAATAAATAATAGATATATACACACTTCATCTGTTTCATTACAAAAAAAGTGAAATATAAAAAAAATTAAATATTATTTTTAATGTGCCCTTATCTGATAACCCCAACAAATAGTCATATGTCAATATACTTGAGAAGCAATATACAGACCACCCATCACACTATGAAGTTGATCAAATCAACAACTAAGAAGAGATATAGAGCCACGAGTAGCAGAAAATATATCAATCGATTCACCCCCCCCCCCCCCCCCCCCCCCCCCCCCCCCCCCCCCCCCCTACGCGGTGCTTTAGTGCAAGCAATTATATTAGTTTCGCATACTTCATGAAGAGAAAGATGAACAATTTACCTTGGCTAAAACTAAACATAAAGCCTTTAACTTAAGATAAGTTCATTTCTGACACCAATTATACAACTAAACATCCTACAACGAACGAACGACAGAGGAGAAAGAAGAAAACTACAATGAAAACTAGTTGGGATTACTAGACATACAACATACCTCAACTGGAAAATGACATGCTCGAGGACACGAGGTTGACAAACAAGTTAACAACAAATGGATGTGAGGATCAAGGATCAAATAAGAACAGAAAGATTTTAACCTCCTATGCAGGCAACGTTACGTTGATGTCAGCTGTCTTACTTCTCGACTCAGTTGCCAACGATGATGACCAGTTAATCGAGGAAGCGGGCATAGTAGGTTTTGCTGAAGAGTGATTACATGGTTCTTCAATATTTGGACTAGTAATAGGAACAACAGCAGCTGTAATAGGCTCCAATTTGTTTTTCTTGGTCTTTTGTTCATGTTGATTTCCAGCAAGGAAGCTCCCAACAACAATCTAAGTCACAACAAAAGAAAAAAATAAATGTTAATTTGGCTGAAGCATCATCAAAGTAATTCGTATTTCTCCCGTTAAAGGTCCAAATCTACCCCTCGAACACATAGGGACTATAATGTTATACTATGTGGAACCAATGGTTGTTGTTGTCCATACATTGGAACCAATCATACCATGTAGGTAGCAATTTGTCTTGAATTTGTCCGGAGCTCAAGTGTGAACTCGATGGGTTCCACTATCAACAATTATCGGAAAAATGTTAGATTTATGCCTTTAACTTTTTACATGTTTAAATTGGGCGTCTAGTGTCACGAACTTTACCACTTCATATTTGTCAAAAAGAGGTTATTGCTCACCCATGGTGAAAAAGAACCTCTACCATACGAAATATCTTAATTTTTTCTATTTGATATACTTTTAGATTATTTTATATCTTTACTATTAGCAATTGTCCTCTTTTCTCCTACTCAGGGTATAAGGATATAATATTTAAATGACTATTTGTGAATTAGTGACGTACTTTGACACGTGTCTCTTCCAAGTCCATACTGGAGATTCGTCAAGTCAAGGGCAAATATGATACGATTTGCTAACTAATATATGAATGACCACAGAATATAACGGAGGATAAGTCGAAACCAGGGTGGAATTGAAAACTTTTTTTCTTGTTTTTGAAACAAGCATATAGAACACTCCTGTACCTACCGCAGCAACTATAGAACCGTCACTCACCTCCAACAACACGTCCATCAGGGCTTGCTAGAGAAACGCTCATTCCTCCTGATCTGTTTCTCATTCCTCCCGTCTCGGATGGCATAAATGATCCAGTCAATGACAGTATCTCAAACCGGCCCTGCAGGAACAACGGAAGAGGAAGGTTATGCACAAATTCAACCAGATAAACATGCACAAAGACAACACGTTTCATCAATTTCCAATTAGGAAGGAAGGTGCAATCCCGGTATTACAAATTCTTGCATTCTAATCCCTGCATAATTTTGTTTCCGAACTAAACGACCCCTTAAAGTCAAGTAGATAACGGTTTCTACGTAACCATAGTATAGAATTAACCCCATAACAAGACAAGGATAATAAATTTTACAATCTCTGGAATTTAATGATCTAGTCTAATTTGACTTAGCAGAGAGAATTAACGAAGATCTTTTTTCACTTTTAACCTAACTAATAACGGTAAAGAATGCATTTACATTCTGAATGATACTATTAAATCCATAATATGAAAGAATGGCTAGCTGCAGCACCTCATAAGTCAATGTGCCACCAGAAGAGTCTGGTTGACGCAACGTACACTTTGACATACCCACCTTTGCTGAAAAATTCTATTGCTCGAGTGCCCTGTTGTAGGATGATTAAATCTTCATGGTGACATCCTAAAAGGAAAACCAAAATAACAATAATGAAGTTCAATATATAATAGTCCCTAAAACATGCATGTATATGGTTGCCACTTGCCATGAGAAATTAATCCGAGAAAAATGACTAATTAATTATTGAGAATTCAAGATTTACTACCAAGTGAAACAACAGGCGATGAGTATCGTACGAAAAAATGAAATTCATATAGTACGTCTACTGAATGAGAGAAAGGGTGAAGCACCAAACTAACAAAGTTCCAATGAAAATCACATACTTAAGCTAACAAGTTTACCTCTCCAGTATTAACGTTGATAATATGGGGCGTAAAATTAGCACCAACGGAGCATGAGACCCATTCACCTGCAGAAAAAATTCAAACATTAAATCACCTTCAAACACTTTCGCAGCTGTACTAAAATGCTCATTGATATAAGAATATATTTCCACCCTCCAGGAAAATATATAGGATAAAAAACAAAGCTCAATTTATTATATTATGAAGTTCAAAGTTTAATATTTGTTGAAATTTTAGTGACTTTATACACATATATCTACAATCCGTATCGGAGGTTAGATCAATTGAACTTGTTGCTAAGGGTATTAAAAAATTTAATATATATCTCAATAATAAAGCAATTTTTGACCTATATATGTTAATATAATTTTTCGATGAAGTTTGCGTAGCTATGCCACAACCCAAGATATCAATCCACCACTAACTAAACATTAGAAAAAGTTCAAATCTTTACCAGATTTTTCTTATTATACATTTGAAATTACGAATTCAGAATTCAATATTTATTGAAATTTTAGTGATACTCTAACACACGTGCGGCATGCATACGCACACTTGTATATATGACCTGCATCCAAAAGTTGCATTCCCCATAGATTATATACTTCATCCGCATCTACTTGCATAAATACAGGCTAAGACTATACAATAAACTCAATGTGGTTCGATCCTTCACCGAATCCTACACATGGTGTGATAACAAGCTAGGAGATTTGGCTAAGTTTATTCAAAAATTATATATATATATATAGGTAGTTTTTGACCAATATGTATAATCAGAGGCAGAGGCAATGACTTCTGAATTTTATAATATTACATGCTTTTGATGAGCTCTATGTAGCTACTCCACTAACAACATAACGGAAGCTTACTACATCAAGATGGATTTCTAGCTCCACCCCTATATATATATATAACTTTTTCGATGAAAACTATGTAGTTACTCCACCAATAACGGAAGCTTACTACATTGAGATATGTTTCTAGCTCTGCCCTTATGTATAATATAACTTTTTCGATGAAGTCTATGTACTTACTCCACTAAAAACATAACAGAAGCTCACTTCATCGAGATGGGTTTCTAGCTCCGCCCCTATGAATAATATAACTTTTAGAGATGAAGTATATGTAGTTACTCCACTACCAACGTAACAGGAGCTTACTACAGCGAGACGGGTTTCTAGCTCCGTCCCTGTGTACAATATATCTTTTTGATGAAGTCTATATAGTTACGCCACTAACAACACAAAATAAATCTCTACCTGATTTTTCCTATTATACATTTGAAATTATGAGTTTAGAATTCAATACTTACTGATATTTTAGTGATATTCTACACACACGTGCGACATGCGTGTGCGCACATGTATATATGATCCACATCAAAACGTTGCATTTAATTGATTATATATTTCATACACATCTACTTGCATAAATACATGCTAAGACTGTATGCAATAAACTCAATGTGGTCGACCCGTCACCGAACTCTACACATGATGCAACTGCAAAGCTAGGAAAATTTTGCTAGCGTTATTAAAAAATTTAATATATATATATATATATATAAAAAAGTAGTTATTGACCTATATGTATAATCGGGGACAATGACTTCTGAATTTTATAACAAAGATTTCAAGTGTTAATAAATGGGTCCTAAACTTCGTATTTGTACATATATATACTATATGTTTTCGATGAAATCTATGTAGCTACGCCACTAACAACATAGTAGTAGTTTAGTACGTTGAGATAGTTTATACACACACGGCATGCACGCAGACACGTGTACATGACCTACATCAAAACATTACATTCGATTGAACCCAAAATGCATTATCAGAGGCGAAGTCAGAATTTTAATTTTACAACAACAATTTTAAATGTTAATAACTTGGTTTTAAATTAGTATTTGTACATATTCAACAAATTTCTTAATAGAAATACACACTAATTTAGCAAAAGTTACTAGGTTTCTAACTCCGCCCATGTATGATATTATATGTTTTCGATGCGCTCTATGTAGCTACTCCACTAACAACATAGCGGAAGCTTACTACATCGAGATGGGTTTCTAGCTCCGCCCCTATATATAATATCACTTTTTCAATGAAGTCTATGTAGTTACTCCACTAATAACATAACAGAAGCCTACTATATTGAGATATGTTTCTAGCTCTACCCTTATGTATAATAAAACTTTTTCGATGAAGTCTATGTAGTTACTCTACTAACAACATAACGGAAGTTCACTACATCGAGATGGGTTTATAGCTAACTTTTATAGATGAAGTCTATGTAGTTACTCCACTAACAACATAATAGGAGTTCACTACAGCGATATGGGTATCTAACTCCGCCCTTGTGTGTACAATATATCTTTTCGATGAAGTCTATATAGTCACGCCACTAACAACACAAAGTAAATCTCTACCTGATTTTTCCTATTATACATTTGAAATTATGAGTTTAAAATTTAATACTTATTGATATTTTAGTGATATTCTACACACACGTGCGGCATGCGTGTGCGCACATGTATATATGAACCGCATCAAAACGTTACATTGAATTGAACCCACATAGATTATATACTTCATACACATCTACTTGCATAAATACATGCTAAGACTATGTATAATAAACTCAATGCGGTTCAACCCTTCACCGAATATATATATCTAAAAAAAAGTAGTTTTTGACCTATGTGTATAATCGGGGACAATGACTTCTGAATTTTATAACAATGATTTTAAGTGTTAATAATGGGTCCTAAACTTAATATTTTTACATAATTTTACATATATATAATATGTTTTTTCGATGAAATCTATGTAGCAGTGCCACTGACAATATAGTAGTAGTTTAGTACATTTAGATAGTTTAAACACACGCGGCATGCACACAGACACGTGTACATGACCTATATTCAAACGTTACATTCGATTGAACCCAAAATGGATTATATGCTACATAGGCGTCCACTTATGAATGCGGGCTAAGACTGCATACATAAATCAATGTATTCTGACCCTTCACCGCACCATACACACAACACAATAGCGAAACTAGAATTTTTTAGCAAATTGTTAAAAAAAAAGTATATATATAGTAATATAATCTATATCTATATATATATAATATAATAAATTTGTACACATTATAATTTCTCTATGAAATACACTAGTTTAGCAAATGTTACTAGGTTTCTAAATCCGCTCATGTATAATATTATATTTTTTTTTTCCGATGAACTCTATGTAGCTACTCCACGTTTACTACATCGAGATAGGTATCTAGCCCCGCCCCTATGTATAATGTAACTTTTTCAATGAAACCTATGTAGTTCCTCCACTAACAACAAAACGGAAGCTCAGTACATCGAGATGGGTTTCTAGCTCCGCTCCTATGTATAATTTAACTTTTTCGATGAAGCCTATGTAGTTCCTCCACTAACAACAAAACGGAAGCTCACTACATCGAGATGGGTTTCTAGCTCCGCCCCTATGTATAATATAACTTTTTCGATGAATTCTATGTAGTTACTCCACTAACAACATAACGGAAGCTTACTACCTCGAGATAGGGTTTCTCGCTCCGCCCCTATATATAATATAACTTTTTCGATGAATTCTATGTAGTTACTCCACTAACAACATAACGGAAGCTTACTACATCGAGATAGGGTTTCTCGCTCCGCCCCTATATATAATATAACTTTTTCGATGAAGTCTATATATCTACACCACTAACAACACAAAAAAATCATAACGGAAGCTTAATACACCAAAATATTAATCCACCACTAGCTAACATTAAAAATATATAAAAAATAAATAAAAAAAAACTTGAAATTTTACCTGAATTTTCAACCTCCAACTTAGGCATATGTGGCTTACTAAATAATCCGACCGGCCGGATTTTCCCCCGTTTCTCCGATGAGAAATCAATCACCGGCGACGACACAGGAGCCGCCGACGAAATCGGCTTCGGCGAAAGCGCCGCCGCAGACGGCACTGCAACTCCATCTGGTCCATATTTTCTTGGTCTGCCTCTCTTCTTCTTCACTAACGCCAGTGCTCCGGCAACGGCAACGACGCCGGCGCCGGCACCGGTGACCGGAGTTGGTGTAATATTCGTAATTTGAGGTGCTGATCCAGAAACTTGACTGGGATTTTCAGTGGTCCTAGGTGCCACATGGTAATCTGATGGTGCATCTGATCCCACCACTGTAACTCCACTCATACTCATATTTATTTTTTGCCAAAAAAAAAAAAAAAACGAAGAAAATCTAACAAATTAAAAAAAAAAATCAACTTTTACTCAAAAAAAAAAAAAACTCATCATTTTTCCAAGGTGAAAACAGCAAAAATCTTATTAAAAAAAAAACAAGAACCCAGAACTCAAAATAACCAGAAATGAAAGATTAAATATTTATTAATCTTACTACCCACTACAAAATAATATACAAAGTATTACACTGGAAAAAGATGAATTTGTCATGTCTTTTTTTCAAATTTGAGGAAGAAAAATAAAACAGAGCAAAACATTAAAAAGAAAAAAGTTACAAATATTTAGCTATTTTTTGAGAAGTAATGACTGAGATTAAAAGGAAAAAAATTTGAATATTTTAGCTAAAATAAGTGATGAGAAAATATGAAAAATGGAGTTTTTGTAGAGTGAAAAGAAAAAAAAGGGTAATTTGGATTTTGCTTATTTTCCTGACTTTTTCAGATGGTTTGAATCGTAATTGAAGGAAATAATAATAATAATAATAATAAATAATAATGACAAGAAAAAAAATAAATTATTAAATATTAGGTAATTAATTAATTAATTAATGGAAAGCAGGAAAATTATGAATTATGGTTAAGAAAATATTTGGAGTCCGGTGAAAAAAATAAAAAAATTTAAAATTTTAAAAATTAAAAAATTAAAAAATTTTTAGTTGGGAAAAGTGGAAATTAGGTGGCCAAGGCAGAAAGACAACCATTACTTTCTCTCTCTCCCTTTTTTTAAAAAAAATAATAAATAATTTTAGGGTAAAAAAAATAATGAAGTACATACCCAACATTTTGTATTTTTATATCAAAAAGATAAAATATTATTTCCCATCCATTATTGTTTTATTATTTATTTAATAGGCTTTTTTTTTTTAATGGTTAAGCATATACAGACACAATGTATGAATATTAAGAATATATTATTTTCTTCGTTCAATAATAGTGATTATATATTGATAAAATAGGAGAAATAAAAAATTAAAAAGTAATAAATTTAAAGAGAAATCGAGAAAAAATTGATAGATATGATCAGAGAGAACATAACGTATCATTAATTTAACATATTGAAGATATGATCTTTAAATTGGAGAATATAAAAATTAACGTTATTATTAAATGATAAGTAGATAATTAAATTTTTATGAGAGTTGCAGTCTAGAGAATCAAATTGCTTACTCATTGTATTGTTAATTATACTAAATTATTCTATTTTTAAAAAAAATTATATTTATTAATAGATATTATTACTTTTACTTTAATTATCTTTATGCTATATTTTCCTTATCCAATATTCTTGTTTATACTGGCTTTTTATGTCTTGCATTTTTTTAAAAATTTGTTCAAAAAATGATTTTCTTTTTTAGTTGAGGATCAATCATAAAATATTATTTTATTCATGGGTAAAATTTGTGTACTTTTATTTTTTTTTTCAAATATTATATAAAGCATACTTAAATATGATATTGATGTATTTTTCTTTTTAAAAAAACAAAATAAAAAATTATAGGATGTGATTTAACTCGTGAGTAGAAAAAGATGGAAAAGTAAAAGGAAAGGAGATTCTCAATAATAATTTTAAAAAAATAAATAAATAACACAAACAAACTTTGTTGAAAAGCAATTATGCTAAAAGTCTCAAAATATTTAGATTATTTTTCTTATTGTTTAAAATTCTTAGAACAAACACATTTTTCATTTCTTTTTACTTTTTTTGTAAAATTTCCAAATTAAAAAAAAAAACATTTTTCAAATTCCATTATATATATAAAAAAAAGTTTGTAATTTACCTTTTCTTTTTCGTTCTTGTGAATTATTTGTATCTTTTTTTTTCATTTATTTTCCATTTCTGGATAATTACTTACATCGCTAATGTACAATTTTCAGATTGCATAGAAAATTGGGTAGGAAATTATTTTTAATTTATTTTATTTTCATATTTTAAAGTAAAATTATAATTTTAAAAATAATTATCTATGGAAAGTATTTTACGAGAAAATTTTGATAATAAGTAATTTCTTTCTTTTTTTTTGTTTTAATGTATTTGATATATAAATAAAAAATATTATTTTAAATTAATATTTTGTATATAATTTAGATAAAAACTATAAAATGCGTAAGCAGAAGGTAGGGGTGTGGGGTGGTGGGATTTGAATCAAAGTTTACAATAATAGTTTAATTATCATTGATCCGATATACTATACATATAAAAAAATTAAATATTTTTTACGAAACTTTTAATATTCGTTATTAAATTTTGTTGGACCCATTATTTTCATGCTAGGAAAACAATCTCCGTCCCACTTCGTTTGAGATAGATTACGATTGTCCTATTATTTTGTTTATGTTGAATTACATCCACTTTTCATATATTTGTCATAAAATTTTTACATTTTTGGAACCTAAATCAAAATTTTTTTGTTAAAAATAAGAAATCTCATCTATTCTATGATTGTGGATAAAAATTCTTTAGGATTAAAATAAATTTTTAATAGACCTAATGTACCCAAAATTTATTATACTTTGTATATTTGGACGTATTTATGATTTTGCAAAAATACATTAACAACTTAGCCTTAACTGACTACTACAACCAAGAAAAAAAAAAGTGAAATAGTATTAGAAATTATAAATCTATCTTTTAAAGAAAGCAAGTAATCGATAAAATAGCCTGATAAGTACTCCATCATTAGCTAGAGGTGTTGAGTTTAGTTTTACTTAAATACGAAAATATCGTTATTATGAAGTGTTTTAACTTTTATATGAAACTTTTTGACACAAAACTCAATTTAATCATATAAATACTGAATAACTGACGAATTCTAAAGTACAATTTTATTTTATATTAAACAGCTGAATTATTTTAGCTAGTAGAAATCATATCATTTTCATAAATTAAAGCAAAAGGAATCAGTATGTGGTTATCATGATTACTTGATAATCATAAATTTTTTTACTAAAATATAGCAATATTATTAATGCTAATATTTGATGTTAATCTTAATTTTTTCTTACAAAATCAATTCTTAAGGTTGATAATTGATGCACCCTATTTATTATAATAGAGAAAATTGTCTCTTTGTGGGACCACTAAAGTTGACAAATAATAAAGCCATTACTTGGGAGAAATAATTAATGTTTTTGAAATAATATAATAATGTAAATAGCCTTTCGATAATTACAATTCATTTAAAAAATGATTAAAAAAATACGTAGTGATTAGTGGATTAACACACCTTGCCGTCTCAAATTATGTGATATAGTTTTATTACATATCCTTTATAAGAAAATTAAACATTTTTCCGTTGAGGTATTTATAGTCTTCAAAAATAATTACATAAAAAATATAAGAAAAATAATTATTTATCTTAAAATAACTATATTTTTAAAAATAACTACACATAATTATGTAAGCTAATTCTCCATTTTCTTCCCCCTTTTAGTGAAACAAAAATCATTTTAGTATATTTACAGGTAAATTAAGAAGTATTTTGGATGAATAAATATTGCAAATTTTCCAAAATTATTAGTTTATTTCACCGTTTATATATATATATATATATATATATATATATAATATATATATTATATATATATATATATATATCTATATCTATATATATATATATATATATCATAATATATTATATATACGTTTAATTTGTACCATTAATTCCCTATTGTGGTTACCATACTTCATGGAATAAAATTGAAAGCACATATGTTAATTAATTCTTAAAAATTAAATATAGTAAATCATTTTTCATAAAATTTATTAGAGTGACTAAAAAAATATAATCCCTAATAATATTGTAAAGTACCTTACGATAATAACAATGCTAATTCAAAAATAAATAAATAATTAATATTATAATTGGTCATGACTTAAAGTTTTTGCAAATTCCAACATCATGAGTGCAAGTGGATGGAATTAAAAAATAATTTATAATGATATAAAAATTATAAAGCTTTGATGTCAGCTACTTTAATTTTTCAAGAAATCTCGTAATTTTATTCAATTACTATTATTTGTGACTACCACTTGGCAATTAGCACCCTTCCCATAATTTTTTAAAATTATTTGTGAGTACCCAATTATTTATCTATCCTATATATATATATATATATACACTATATACATATATATATATACCAATGTAGGTGTCAAACATATTTACATTTGCAAAGTTATAATTTTTCTGAGATTCCTTAATTTGGACCATGGGGGAAATCCAATAATTCATCATTATAATCTTTGTACAATCAATATAAAGTTGACTTGTGAGCATTTTTAATTTGTTATTTACTTTTTTATTTTATTTACTTATTTTGGTTTGAGTTTTTTTCTTTTTCTTAAAGTGAAATGAAGTATAAAAGGAAAAATAATATTAGTTGTGTGCATTAAATGTGTTTTTGAAAGCTTACAAGAATTGGCCACTAATTTTAGGTTCTTTTGTGGGCCATCAATGGTGCTTAATTAGTGTTTAGCTAAAATATAATCTACCCCTTTTGTTTATTTATACTTATATATTTAATTTTTTGGAATTTGTATGAATTTTAAAAAATATTAATATTTTACTTATCATAATATATAATTGACTAATTCTTAATGAATAATTTTGTGATTAAGTAATTAAACATGGAAGGCTATGGAAAAAATATTTTTTTTTTTCTGAATTCCTAAAAATAATAAATAAAAATATATTTTAATATAATTAACTAATAAAAGTGAATAGAGAAAAAATTTATTCATGTTCAGTTAATTTTAATCTTGAGTCACAATCAAATGATACTACATATTGTTTAATCATTGATTAAATGATAAATTTATATGCAAAATAATTGTTATATTAATTGGTCTAATGGAACATTCCGTGTGAATTTTTTTTATAACAAAAAATTATTGTGCGGTGAATAAAAAATCTTTATATTTGATCATGGGTATCAAATTCGAGTTTATGAAAAAATGTTGACATGAAGTGCCTCTTCCACATGAGAACACAAAACGGATTTATTTAAATAAATATAAATTTAAATTAGTCGAATCTGAAAATAAAAAAAGGACTTTTTTTAAGTTTTAACACTTAAAACCCCAACTTTATTATTATTTTAAAAAGAAAAACAGACTAGACGGAAGAAAAGAGGCATCTTAGGTATACTTTAACCGTCAATAGAGTAAGAATAATCATAGAAAATCAGAATTTTAAATTTAAGTATAACGGGGAAATTGCTATATACTATATATATATATATATATATCATATATAATATATATTAATATATATTATATATCTTTTATAGTCCTTAGTCCTGGTAGAACATTACCCCTTATATTTAATAGTTGTGAGGAACCAAATACTCTGCCGTTGATTAGTAACAGTAAAGGGTCTGACCTTTGACATTTAGCCTGATATACCCCTTGTTATGAAAATACTCATATATATTCCACTTGTAAACAAATGGTCTCACATATAACCCTTTTCCTCTAGAACGAAATATATAAAAAAAAATTAATCTAAATTTTTATTATTTTTCTTTCATAAAAAATATATCACCCATATAAGAAATTTTATTCTCGGTCAACATATTTTTTTTGATTTTTTTTATTTTTCATGATTAATTTTATAATTATTATTTTGGATAATTAAAATTTATTTATGTTTCACACTATATTCTTGGTAAAACTTATTGTAGATGACCGAAATATTTTCTTCGAATACGAATTTAAATTATAATACAAACACCAAAAAAGTTTAATTTTTTTTCCTTTATCTAAGGACTTAAAGACAAAAAAAATAAGAATAAGAAACTCAAATAATTTATAATAAAAGAAGTCGCGAAAATAATTATGTATAAAAAAATTAAATATAACTTGAAACTTTGATTAAAAGAATCATTATACCCATAATCTTTTTTTAAAAAATTAGAAGAAATAAATAATAAATTTAAAACTCATTTTTTATAACTTCCTTAAAGAATGGATAAATGTGAGCCATTTTGTAACGTCAGAGGTATATGTGATCCGTTGTATAACTGTAAGGGCATATATGAGCCACTTTTTATAACGATGGGGTATATCAGCTCCAAATGACAAAGTTGAGGGGTATATCAGACCCTTTTCCCTTAGTAAAAATATACACAACACTACTATCGTAAAAGAAATAGCGAAATATTATCACATTTTTCTATAACAATCATCTTTTGATCTTCTATAACCTATTTTTCACTATATGTCATATTGTCATTAGGTGGTTGTGGTTTAGTTGTATAGAACGTTAATTTTTCATGTTATATTATATTATATGTTCTCTATAGTAATATTTTTCCATAATAATAAAAAATATCAAGACAAACGATACTGTTAGTTACAATTCGCTACTTCTTGCAGAAGAGATTTGGTTAAAGCATGCATGTTATTGATCCAACAAAGTGAGGCCCAACCATTTGGTGATGGATTGACCCAAAATGGAGCCTGGTGAAGTATAATTTAGATTAACTTTCGCATATAACAAACATAAAAATTTTATTTGTATTGTTATACTTATAGTTTACAAATAATTATCTCCTACAACTATATATGTAATATTTTCAGATACACTACAACAAAAGAAAGAGCATATGGTATAATTTGTTCTTTCATATACATATACAAAGATCAATTGTATAATTTTGTGTGTTTGTATAAAGCGAGAAAGATAGAAAGACAAAAGAAAAAATGGACACAAAGATCATCTTTGTATCATATCATGTATAAGATAAAATTATTATGATTTTGTATTTGTATATACCATTTTAATCTCGCTTTCATCAAACACAAACATAAAATAAACATTTGTACTTGTATAAAGTGAGAGAGACGAGTGAGAGTGATGAGTGAGATCTGGAAGAGGGGAACGAATATATATATATATATATATATATATACAATTTTCTCTCGCTTTATACAAACACAAATATATTTGTATTTGTATAGAAGCAAGAGAGGCGAGCAAGACTGCCAACGAGAACGAGAGTGGCGAGCGAAATTCATTAGGAGAGGGGCAAAATAACAACAGTTTGCTATGGGATAAAATTAAATCAAATGATATTAATAGCAATTAATTTAAATTAATAGTTTACTGCTATATATAATTTTTTCTATAATTTATGATTTAAACAAAAATAAGAACTATATAGTATTATTGAAATAAGGGGTGAAATCCACAAAAAATCACTTTTTAGTCATATACATTAGGATGAAACTCTCTAATGATGTTGAAACTTTATAACAATGATTTATGTAGACAAGACTGAAAACCGATATCTACTGGCATGATTAATTAAGATTTACATCATGTAAAATCATTAAAGAGGGAAATTCGCTTTACTAGAATTCTTTATTTTCGAATTTAAACTCGAGATTTTTAAAAAGATATTCCGAATAGAGCTTTCATAACAGGCTTGATGGGCCAGTAATGCATGAGGTCCAATAAACTCTTATAACAGAAGCCACAAACAAATTTGAGTTTGAAAATGCATCCTAAAATTCATGTTTGTGATATAGTAGAAAGAATTGACTCTTTATAGAGTAAAAATAAAGATTTTTTGTAGTAAAAAAAAGTATAAAATTTAAAAAAATAGATCGAAAAACCAAGATTAATTCTTTGTTTGGAATAACTTCAATTACAAATATGTCAATTAATTTCTTTTTACTATATGAATTTATAATAATAAGATTTATCATAATTAACTTCTTAAACAATATTCAAAAGGTGATTTACTATTGTCTATAAAAGGATGGATTTTTTTTTTTTTTAGTGTTTAAAGAATATAACATTTGATATGTGAGAAATCATATGAAAGCCACTAATTTGGAACAATTAAACAAAACAAATTAAAGAAGAGACAAAAGCATGCTTTTGGAACATTATTTATAGAAGATACCCTTCTATCCATTACAACCTATATATATTCATACATCAGCCATATTATTATTATTATTATTAATAATAATAAAAAATATATCTAACCAGATATTGAGTCAGAATTTAAAATAAATGAGTTTGAATTTTCAATTTTTTTAAAAGATACTGATTACTTGTACATATTAAATAAATATAAAATTTAAATTATAAAATTCGATTAAATTCACATGTCACACTCAAACTACGTCCTTATTAATAATAATGTCAATTATTAAAAAAGGATGGTTACTTATAGGTATGAATTTGTAAGATGCCAAATTGAGGGATCTAAAAAATTCTTTGCAATTAGTAAGAAGCAACTAAAAAAAATTATTTGCAAAATATTAAAGAATTATCTTTCTAAAAAAATCTTATGGTCAAATTTGCAAAATCTTTTAAATTATAATAATATCTCTCCATAAAACAGATAAAAAGACAAAAAAAGAAACATCATGAATTAATTTGAGTTTGAAATTCTATTATCTCTATTATTTGGATAAGAATCTACTTTGTTTTTCTTACATATATAATAGTGCAAATTTAAAAAGTATATTTATTTTTATTATAATATTTGAGTTATATATAATTCTCTGGTATACTACATTTGACTTGACTTGGGTTAAGGTTATAAATAAAAATATTATTTTTTAATAAAGAGAAAATATGAGTTGGACTTTTTCATAAATATATGTTGACAAAACATATCATTTTGGTGTAAATTGTTAATAGTTGATTCAAAATTGAGATTCTCTTAGTAGAAAGCTTATATTTGTTAGCTCTTTCTATCAAAGATAGTTTCATTTTTAATTATTTTCCTATCATAGATGACTTTATTTCGAAGGCTTAATTTTTACCCATCTAATGTTTCAACTAATTCAGAGTCATTGAGTAGGAAGCTCTAGTAGGCTTTAGCTCTCCCTACTAAAGATGACTTTATTTCGGACGCTTCATTTTTTCACCTATCAAAAATGTAAAAAATTAACATAGTTTTTTGGTCAACCATAGAAATGAATGTCAATTCTATTGACACAAGTAAATGGAATACATTGAATTTCACCAAATAAAATATACTCCTATATTCTTCCTCTAAGAACCATATGGATAACATCCAGACAGGCAATCATAAGCATAAAAAAAGGAGTCAACATTAGAATTTTTTGTCATAAAAATGTGGATGTTACGAGATTAACGTTTGGTTGGGCCCTTTGCTATGGAACTGCATAGACCAGTGAAGATTCATATAAGCCAAACCCAAATTGCTCGAGTGTAGCCCTTCACCGTCTACTTAAGGGGAGCGACATATACAGTGAAGATTCATGTAGTTGATCTCGAGTTGCTTCAAGATTGACGCGTCCTCGTTGTATACCCATCCCTTGCATGCTTAAATTGAGTGTCATGGACAATGGAAATTCATATAACGAAGACCTTAACTTGCTTGAAATTGAGGCATTGTCTCCTATCACATCTTTCAAATGTTAAACTGTTTGTAACTATTGAATATGGTGGGCTAAATGGCCCCCAATATCATCCACTCTGTTGCTCGGACTCTTCAGACATACCACCAGGGTGTGTATCAGATTCTCCAACAGCTATGCATTTTTCTTGAACAACGAATCACTCACTTTTATCAGTAATTCTTAAGCTATATGTACATGCCACTCGAACTTAGGTGTCCGTTGAGGCTTCCAGAGTGTGAATTCGGAGGAATATGAACTTCTCGTATTCTTCTTTTTGGTAAGTTGGTATGAGAAGATTCATTTTTGTGGCATCAAGAAAACGACTTGATCAACCCCAAGCTGTAAAGATTCCTTCTAAATATGCTACCAAGTGACAACAACACAGCCCCACCTACACCCAAAGCAGGCTCGTCTCTGTCAGCCGTTTGATGATTGATCAATGGCAATTCCTTCACTTTCAAGTTACTCCATCCGATTTCCTCCCTAACAGACTCAATGATATTTGAATCGACTGGATTCCCCCTCACATCTGTTATGTAGAATATATTTAGAGCTGATTCCCCTGTGGTTGATATCTCAGCCCTCGTCACGTTTAGACCATTTTCTCGGAATGTTCTAGTTACATCGGCCAATAAGCCTTGTTTGTCTCCTGTGGATAGTTCTAGCCTCACTCCCTGTAATCAGAATTGGACTACTATGTTGGAAGCATATTCTAAACACTCTTTACGAAAGGTATAGTTAAAACGTGTCTGTTCACATAGTAAAAGAGAGAAGCAGACGAATACCTCGGATGCTCTTCTTTCAATAGCAGCTTGTAGACATAGAATCACGCGTTGCTTTTCAGCATCTGAACTAATAGGGATTCCATCTGTATGCCTAATGAAGAATTCCTGAGACGAGATATATAAAAACATGAGCAAATGCATATTACTGAATATTATTGAGAAAAGGCATAGTACATAAACAAACGCTCAAACTTGGCTTCAACCGGAAGCACTCCAACTCTGAATATGCACATTAGACACCTCAACTTTGTCTCAATTTGACAACGAAACACTCCCAACTAGTCCCCACGGTGTCTAGATGTGCATACTCAAAGTTGGAGTGCTTACTTATCCGTCCAGGCCAAGTTTGAGTGCGCGTTACGTATTAAGCCTAAGACGCGAGATAAGTAAGTAAAGGAATATACCAAGTATGCCCTGTCCCCAGCTGAATCAATTGTGGCATGGAACACAACATACTGCATGTCTGTTAACGTACAAACGACATCAAATAGAAGCTTAGTTCGGTCTTTACACTGAATATTTACCACGGAGTAACCCTTTTCCAAGCAGTTCAACACCGACACAATCGGGGTATCATTGCTAGTCCTAATCACTGGCTTTCTTTCATAATCACGGTCTGCAAACATCATTTGGTGAAGTCTTCTTTCTGTATGCGTGACAGCCATAGACACTGATGTTTCAGCACTTCGAACATCATTATCCCCCTTAAGCACGCTCCTTAAACGGGCTTCAATTCTGTCAATCTTCTGCGAGTCCTCAATTGGGTACCCCGACTGGCTTTCCTTTATATGTATCAGGGAGGCAATACGACCATTGTGAGTCCACATTTTAGCTTCAACTACATTGCATTGTAAATCTGACAGTACAGCGAAGACTTCCGATAAAAGCCCAATTCGATCCGTTCCAGTTAGTTCCAGAGCTGTCAAGCCATTATAGCTCTTTGAACTTGCATAATGAATCGTCCCAAGTGACTGTTCAACATTAGTAAAAAGTTCGGATTTAGTATAAGAACTCCTCAAGTATCTTCATATTTTACGTCAAACAAATATGGTAATCTTAGTATACTTTGAAAAACCTCCATTAAATAGCCATACCCGGGCATGTCATGAAAATTGATATCAAGGCAAATAAAGGATCCATGTAGCGGAATTACTGTTAAAATGATAAACTATATACCTGTTCGATGTAACTGATGAATCCTTTGTCCGTCAACTTGTTTCCATCCAAGTCAGTAACATGAAAAACTGCAAATCAAAATGGATTCAAATGTCAAAGAATCAATAAAAGATTCACTAAAAATCCTCTCAAACCAAAACGTCAAACGAATTGAGCAGCTCACCATCCATAAACCACCGCCCATCACAAGAGACGTAAGCTTTCTTTATTGAAAGGTTCAAATCTGTTAGAACTTGAACTGCTTCAAGAAGAATCCCATGTTTTCTCGCACTATCTATCTGTACATGATCACAATATGAAATTCGTAAAGATTAGTTAGTACTACTTAAGATGGATTTAACTATCATTTCACATAAATCCTTCACCTATGTAACTTGTATTGTTAATCCGAATGAAAACAAGGGTATGCTAACTTGACAATTGGTGGTAAAACGGACTACAATTAAACTCATATTGATTTCTCATATGTCCACACAATGTATAGTTATTATCTTAATAGTGGCCTTCTGACATAATAACGTTTAGTTGAATGACCATTTAACAAATTAACTCAAATAAACTCATGCTCGACTAGTTGAAAATCGAAGGTAACTCAATAAAAAAACATTCCAAGATCACAACAAAGGCGTATTACCTTAACAAGGGTGGCATTTGAAGAACTAGCGTTATCGATCATTACCCTGCAGTAGAATTCACAAAGACTGATCAGAAAAAGCAGTAGTTCAAACAAAAATGGAAAATTATCAAATTGAAGAACATGAAAAAACACCAAAAAGATTGTTATTTTTACTCCAAATTACTCATTCAAAACCAGCTCCAGTTCGTATTCATGGTCAAACACAACTTTCAAATTACAAATATCGTTTTTCAATTTGAAACCAAAAATTACTATATGTTTTTTTTTTCAAATATTCAAGATCAAACGAGCCCCGGAGAATTTCGATGAATATTGAAGAGGCTAACCTGGGAATAGTCATTCGAAAAACAAGTTTTTCATATTCATCCAAAAAAGTAGGCCACTCCATATCATCTGTGTTGAATTTCATTTTTTTTTTCCAACTTTCTTCAGCACACCAAAGACCAAAAAAAGGATAAATTTCACAAAATCTACAAAAACCCCTTTTCAGAAATGAGAAATTTCTTCACTCGAATTGGATTTTCTTCAATAACAGAGACAAAAACAAGATCAAAAAGAAGAAAATGGAGGTGGGTTCGATTTCAAACAAACAATTTCAAAACCCCTTTTTCATAAATGAGAAATTTCTTCACTGAAACAGCTCAATTCCACCATTAACAGTTATAATTTCCTTCAGCACCGAAGACCCAAATTTTTTTTGATAAAACTGAAGAAATTGAAGAAGGATTTGGCTTCAAAACAAACAGTTTTAGAACCCCTTTTCAGTAATTGAGAAAATTTCTTCTCTAAAACAGCTCAATTTCACCATTAACGGACCTTGAGTGTTCTTTGTACATACACACACCTATTTATATAGAGTATTATTTATTTATTTTTGCTAATTATTATTCACTTTAATTATTTGACAATGTTTTTTTTTTTTAAAAAAAGAATTAGTTGACTATGGAAAAAAATTATATTTGACATTTTTTAATAAAATAGTTTTATATATCAAGGTCTTGACTCTAGCAAAGGGTGTGTATAAGTGAGTATGTCACATGCCATGCCTAATCTTGTTTTTTAAAATTTTTTATTGAGAAATTGTGATGTTTGAATTAGTTTATGCGTATTTCGCTTAATTTTATGAAATGTATGTCATCTTTTCGTTATATGTAGTACCAAATAACTCTATCTAACCTTACAAATAAGAAAAAAAATCATTCTAGACCTCGACTACTAAGTCGTGACCGATCTTGTTTTGCCTACTTTAACCTAATGGAAAATCTTATTTGAAAACTTAAAATACAAATGGTGACGTATTGGCTTATCATACTCCGATTAGAGTTTCACATCTTTTTCTATAATAACAATTATAATAATATATTCAGGATTATTTCATTGATAGATTTTACAGAAATTATAGTGTATGTAATTTCACGTTTATCTTATGAAGACAAAAATATTATTTCCAATAATATTCCAAAATGGCTTAGATTACACATATCACGACATCTTTTACACTATAATGAGAAATATATTTATTGGAAATAAAATAAAATAAAGTAATATCCTATTTAATGCAAAAAATAATTTAAATAATTTTTAGTAAATTTGATTGGGTCATAATTCATAAATGACTTTTGAAGGGGCAAATTTCCACCTCAGATGCCACGTGGAGTATTTTTTAAATGGGTTGCTTTACTTGCTATCCACTAATTTAGAATCGAGTGAATTGTCAATACAGAAAGTACACTTAAATCTAGTGGTTGGATCCACGTGGCAGCTCAGGGACACTTCATCTTAAAAATAAATTAAAATAAAATAATTATCAAAATTGTTCTTACTAATAGATTTTTTTGATGTAGTTTTTAAATATATAAATTTTATTTTAAAAAGAATAAAAAATCTTATAATCGAATTTACATCATACATTGTTAGTTCAAGACAAATAAAATGAGACAGAGAGAGTTAAGATAATTATTGACTAATATTACGAGACTATAACGACAATATAAACCAGGGAAAAGTTTTAATTTTTAAATTTGATAAAACATATAGGAATCCGATTAAATTTTAAATCACGTCACAAAGTTTCATACTTGAGAATCGAACGCTTTGTAATATAGACGACAACTCTATACATAAAATTTGAACATGAAAATTTTAATCAGAAATGATCTTTGTTATTTGAAGTTGATAAATAATATTACTCGTATAACAACTAATTAACGCATATTCGGAGTATATTTTTTATTTTTTCGTAACATGTACGAATTAATTATTGGTTTAAGATGTACTAATTACGTACTTTAACATCTATTTCTAACTATATATAATATAATACATATTTTATTATATATGTATATGCTATGCTTCATGCTGTTACTGTGTCATTGACTTGTTTAGATAGTCTAAATTCATTTCACTGACTAATTAATTTTTATAAAAAACATAACATTAATTAATTAGGTGTTTGGTGGACATATCATGGTGTGTGATTTTTGCATGTCCCATAACATTATATTATTTTACAAAATTTTGTACATTGATAATTAAAAAAAAATAAACTATAATTACGTATAATTAATTTTATTTAGAATCGATTTCAGAATTTGAAAATAAAAGAAAAGAATTACTATCGTCGACAATTAACAAATTATTATCACAATATATAATTTAAATTCTTAGCTTTTTTTTTTATATAATATTTTTAAAAACATCAAGAGAGAACATATTCATGCCTCTTGATAAATCAAAATGTCAACAATATAATAATTGTATGTTTTTATAATCTATAGAATTATTCAATTTAATTTTGTCATGGAATACAACTACACGAGCATTACTTTAAAAATTTACGTGCAATCACGTTCTTTTCTCAAGCTCTTTTTATAACTCAAATTATTAAATTAAAAATTCAAATTCAATCCTAATAATATAACGGTTATCTTAAGTTTGCGTGACTTTGAACTAATCGATTTAATTATTTTAAATTTTTTCGATTGACTGAGCCTATAAATGCATGAATTTGCCCTTTATATAAAATCGAACATTCGAATAAAATTATTCATATTAAATTGTACTATTAACAATTTTTCTTTTCTTCCACGATCATCCAAATAAAATATTTATTCAAGTAATGATCATTATCCAGAGAAAGAATATTAGGTATATAAATTTATGTCTAATTTTTAGCAATAAATATAAAGACAAAAAAAATTTGGATTTACGGATAGTGATCGAAGTTTCAAATTCAATATCCAATCCAAAATTTGAAATGTTTAGATGTTAATTTAGAATTTAATTTGTAATCCAAAAATTCAAATTAAAAATCATTTTATAAAAGTTATATGACCTTTTTCATGGATGAACCCTACCTATATTACATATGTCGTCATATATATATATATAAATAAAGATAAGCAAGTGCTTAAATTTGCTTTTTTTTAAAAAAAAAATATAAAGCTACTTTTCATATTTAAATTCAAACTTTGAAAATAATAATAATAAAAAAAAATAATTCAAAATTTAAGAAAACACAAACCGACAACAACAATTAAAAAGTAGTTGCGGCTGTTCTCTTTCCCGCTTTACTTAAAAGATTTGGCGGTAAATGACGTGGCATTATTATTCGCGCAATAATCATCTATGGCAAAGTGATAAATATTTTTTTATTTTAAAACAGAAAGATTGAAATTAAAAATCTTGTATGGAGTTATATTTATTACAGAGTGTTTTATCCACAAAGATTTACTAATGTGAATTCATATTAATTGAGTTTTAAACTGTCTATCCATTGAAAATCAGAACAAAACCAAAAAAAGGGAAGTGAAGTGACATTATTGTTTGCTTGATAATCACCAAAAGTTGTAATAACATGATAAGTATTTTTTCATTATTAAATAGAAATATCAAATTCAGATCTTGAGTACGAAATTATTTTTAATATTATCTCCAAAAGTTAAATTTTGCAATTTAAAGAGAAAAAAAGAGAGGCTAGTGAGGTGGCATGGTTAGCATTGTAAAAAGATGTTTTTTTATCCACATAAAATTATGACATGTATTTTTTAAATATTTTTTTGTTGCTTGTGGATATCAAAAAAGAATTTTGAAAAGGCAAAAGAAAGAACATCCACAATTAGAATGGCTTTTATAAGAAACCAAAGGGTAAGAGGAATATTAAGTTTCACAATTTGTGGTTTGTGTGGATGCTTGACACGTGGATGCCAGCTCAGATTCCATATTATTTTAAATGATTTTTATATTCCTTTATTGAAATGTATAAAACATGTGGATGTTATAGCCATGTTTTTTTTTTCCATCTAATTTATATGTTAAATATTCGAGTTGTGGAATTGATAATAATATTTTTGTTAGGATAAATTGCCTATACTTATATTTTTATTTGATATTTTATACCTAATTTAATTTGCAAAAATTAATTTTGAGAATATATATTTTTTATTAGAGGTAATTTTACTTTTATGCATCGAATTTGAAATTTCTAGTTAAGAAATTTAAAAAAGTATTTATTAACTTATAACAATGTTTGTCGGTGATGTTGATCATGTTTTCATATAAAGTGGCTAGAAAAATATATTTTATCGTGTAATTATAATTGGTGAATTTTAAATGATGATAAACAGAAGGGAAGGGACGATGATAAGAAAGGGGATAGCAGGGGGAGACGCGGACTAGGGAAAGCGGTGAAGGTGGGAGTAGAGAGGGGAAAAGGAAGGGTAATGGGGACGAGGGAAGGGGGGTGGGGTTGGAGGGGAAGGAGCAGGGGAGGAAGGTGGGGAAGGGGGATGGAGAGGTGCGAGGGGAAAGGGAGGGTGGTGGCGGAGGAAAAAAATTGTATATAATAAAGTAACCTACTACCTAAAATAAATTGGAGTAGGCTAGAGTTTGATTTAAATTTGCTCCATAGCACGTTATCTAAAGTTGCTAGGCGTCTCTCACATCGTCCAAACTCCCCTCGCTCGCCTCTCTCCTTTATACAGAAGAAGTGTATAAATTTCTGTTTCTGTTTTGTATAAAGGCGAGAGAAAAGTTGTATATACCATGCAAAATCTATATCTTTCGTGTTATACACGTAATTATCATTTACAAAATTTTTTTACAACTTCAATATTGGAGAAAAAGGCCAAACAATTATACATTGGCGTTTAATACAATTTTGCTCTAGCTTTAATAATTACAACAGAAGTGTATATATGTGTTTCTGTTTTTTTGTATAAACGAGAGAAAACCTATATCTTCTTGGCTATAACACTTATACTATGGCAATATACCTACATTTTAATTCGCTTCAACTGTATGCAAAGCAATTTTAATAAAAATAGCAGCGAAATAGGCAACAAATTATACACTTGGCATTATACAATCTCAGTGAAATATATAGCGCAATTATACAATGCATCGAATAGCCAGCGATTTATACAATTTAGGCCAGCGAATTAGTACATTGTATATTTATCGCGCATTAAATACAGTTTTATGTTTGCTATGGAGCGCAAATTATGAAACTTTGTCTATAGAACATACAAATATGATTTTTTGTTTGCTTTATGTGAAAGTTGTCCTAAAAAGAATTCAATTTATCCTTTCAAGGTGACCTAATGGTTTAGATTTGAAACTTTCATATTGGAGATCTAATCCCTTATCATCAAAAGCAAGAAGTTTACCTCTTAGACCGAGCTCTTCGCACACTTGTATAGTATAAATTACCTCTCGTGTGTGATTTACAGCGTTAGAGTGAATTTTTATCCAATTTTTTGGTTGATTAACTGCCAACACTACCCAGTCTTACCTTAAATCAACTACTACTTTTAACTTTTTCTATTTTAATTAGGCCGTTTCGAATTGTATTTTAAAAATTTATATCTAAATATTTTTTAATTTTAATATCCAATTAAATTCTTAAAATATTTTAAATTTTTTAAAAGTTGGCTCAAATCCATTTGACATAATATATAGGAATCATCTTATAAGTATATAAACTTAATATAATTGAATAATTTGGTCTCATTTGACATTATATACATACATTGTAGTTGACACTTGATAATTCACATTTTATGTGCTATTCAATATATATTATGCCACATAAAATATATGTGTTAGTAATTCAATTTTATTTAAAATTATACGTATATCTCGGAGAATAGCCAAGTTAAAAGAACGCTTATGTGAATCAATTTTTTTCCAAGTAAAATACATGGCGCAATTTCAAAAAAGTTAAAAAAATCGGAGCTAAATCAGGTACGAATCTCCCCAGCTCCTGTCTGATTTTTCCTGATCATAATGATTGCCCGTAAGATGTTTGCTGAATTGCCTAAATGAAATCCTTTGCTATGTGAATGATCTTTTTACTCTAATTTCGAATCAGTATGATTGTTGCACGTAAGGTGTTTGTGTAATTGCCTGAATGAGTCCTTTGTTGTGTGAAATGTAGTTATGGTTAGTTTACTTTGTTAAGTTGAAATTTGGTGAATGATTTAGTGCATAGCGTAACTCTAGTAGTGTTGCTCAACTAGACTGTAATATAGAATATGATTGAAATTTCAGAGACACACCTTATCCTATCCCCCACGCCTCTCGCCTCCAAACTTTTTTTTTATAATTTAGTACACCTTTTTGACCTACGAAGTCTCCAAACATCTCCCATGCGCCTCGCTTAAGTGAAGTCACGGAGTGTGCCACGTAAGCCAAAAGGTGTACAAAATTATACAAAAAATAAGTTAATAAGATCTTAGATTAGTTAAGGTACGTCTCTGAGAATTCATTCATAGTCTTGAGGGGACACTAAGCGTTAGACAAAAATTCAAGACAAGACATTTGGAGTCCATATGAATTCAATACTTTAGCTTTTAACTTTATATGTGGAATTAAAAAATTTATCAATGAAGTATAAATAAAAGTCTCCATGTAAAGTCATCAATTCAAATTATAAATACACTTAATCTCCAAATGAATTTATTAATTGTGTATAAAAATTGTATCTTCTTGTACAGGGACAACTTTGAACTTTAAGTGTCAATTAATTAGTTTTAAGATGATTCCAACACAGATAAGATCTACGTATACACTATTTCTTTCGAATTACATGTGTGAAACTATATTGATTATGTAATTGTTGTTGTACATAATAGTCTTTCATTTTGCTAGAGTTAACTGTAGTTTCACTGGGCTTGCCAAAAGCCCAGTGGGCTTTTTGTATGCCCATCAAAATTGGTTAATTTGGTCTACATATTAGTCCAATTTCTCATTGAAAATATGTTTTAACCTAATAAAAGGGCGATCAACGATCCTCCAGGCTTGACCAGGTTATATTTTTATAGACTAATTTTACCATCTCTAGAACCAACGAAGCTCACTAACTTTGCGAATGCTGTCCGAATCTAACCTCGTGTCGCGTCATATATATAGTCTAAACACCTTCCACCAAAAGGAGTACCATTGATAGAGATTCAATAAAGCAAGTTTTTCATGGGGAAAATATTTCATATATACAATATAATTTTTTATCGAGGAAACACCCTCATCCCCTCATAGATCGCATCTTCTAAGTCAGACCTCGCATTGTATGTACATGAACATATCAAGACTAAATTTCACTGATGACCGTTCAAAATATGATAAACAAATTAAAACAGAGAAAGTATCGAAAGAAATAGATTTTGTTCAAACTAATTTGTCAATAAAAGTAGCATCTTCTTGGAGTTTGGAAAGGGGACAGCTTTGACAAACAACTCAAACAATTAAGAAAAGAAGCAAATATAATTGAAATTAGTGCTAATAATAAACTAACAAAGCTACTGATTAATTAGTTAAGTGATGATTGCATTGATTCCTAACAGATAATGGTCACATGCATACCTCACCCTTTTACTTTTTTACTTTTTTACTTTCTTAGATTTAATTTTTTTTTCAGTCAATCAAATCAATACATTGTTAATATAATAAAATTTATTCGCATTTAATGTTTGTAATTCAATAATCTTACAAATAATAGGCGATTCTATTTATTTATCTTAATTTTAGTGAATAGAGTTACTTGATATCTGTTACTGATAAAAGGTGATAAATATCTCGTAAAATTTAAGAAAAAGTAAAATATAAGGATTAGTGTGAAAAGAAAACGACAAATATATTTATAAAATTGAGACTAAGAATTAGGAGCACATAATACCTATTATTGGCTACATGTAAGTGTTGAAAGTTTCAAAAACCTTTTTTTTTTTCATCTTGAAGACCTCAAATTTGCATGTGCATGAGTCTCCTTGACCTCTCAAAGTTGCTTTACGAAAAGTATGTAATTTATATAAATAAATTGGATTCTAAGATTTTAAATAATAAAGCATGACAATTTAGTGAGTTTAATTTGTGGTAGATTATTTATATATATATATATATTAAGTATTTCTGTATTAATACGAGTTAAAAGGTTAAAAATATACTTAATTTTTATTTTGAATTATATATCTGATTATCAGTTGTGTGAATTTTTTATTTGAATTATCATCAAATGTTTTATTGAAAAGTATCTCAACTATCAATTGTATATTCACCTTTTTTTACCTGTAATATCAACATTCTTCAAGTAAAAAAAAGTAAACAATTGATAGTTAAGGTATATTTCAATAAATATTTAATGATAATTTAGATAAAAAAAAAGTAAACAACTGATAGTTAAATCATATTTCAATAAATATTTGATAATAATTTAGATAACAAACTCATATGCCTAATAATTCCTATATATAAAAAAATAAGAATATTATACCTGTATTTTCTATCCATCAATCTAGAAATACAAGATTCTACTAAAACTAGCCTCCATATTGTATTGTTATTATAATCATATACATCGTATACTAGTTATTCTCATCATCATAACAATATTGCATCACAATAACATATACTATACTTCTACTATTTAATTAATATGATATATGGTTTCTTTTAATCCGTTTAGAAAATATAAATACTCTCCGTTTTGAAAAAAATGAATCTAGTTTGACTTTGAACGGTTTATGAAAGAAAATATTTTTTTTAATCTTTTTGTTCTCATTACAGTTAAATGTCAATGTATCAAAATTCCTTTTATCTTTGTGGTCCCTTTACACATGTCACGTGAAATTAAAATTAAAGTGTTGCCAAAAAAGGAAACGCGTCATTCTATTTTTGTAACAAACTAAAAGGAAATAAGGACATTCTTTTTTAAACGGAGGGAGTATTTTTTTATTTGATAAATATTTAATGAAACTATCAACTTTTTGTGGAGTTTCACTTATTTGGCAAAATGTCCACAAAAATGTACTCCATATGTCCAATAATAGTTGTTTACTGTTAACTTCGACATATGAATTAAGGAGTAAATAATAAAGGTATTTTTATCAAATCACTCTTATTAAATATAAGTCATTTAATCTAAAAAATAAATAATATTATTTAATAAGCAAGGGTAAAATGGGCATAAAATGATAAATAATTCATTGATTTTATAAATTGGATAAATCTTGTTGAATATCCCAACCGAGGATAAATAAAGATGGACGAAGAGAATATTATTCTATTTTAAAAATTAATCTATTTTAAAAATCATTTTAAAACATCACAAATACTTTTCAGATTTATTAAATTTTATATCAAATTCAAACTATATTATATAAATTAAAATAAAAAATTCATTTTTTATAATATTATTTTGATATAACAATTAAAAATATATCAAAATAAATGATACCGCTATATCAATAGGTCATTGACTCACTCATAAATTACTTTGATTAAAATGATAGACTTGAAATGTTCTTTTATAATTTTTTACTACCTAATAAAATTATATTTTCCCTTTATTATAGCTAATATATAACAAATTAATTAAAAAGAATTTGACAAAATTTTCCATTAATCAATTTGAGCTACATATTAACTCGATCTTTTATGTACTAAAATAAACTAAAGTTAACAAATTAATAATCAACTCAGATTTATAGAAAGAATTATATTTTTTATAAATTAATTTCATTCGAAATATAAATATCGAATATCGAAATAGCGGTAATTAGCATAGAAAGAGAATCCTACCACATGACTCTAAGTTCTCAATTGTGTCAGCGTTAAACTCGCCTCTTTGCACATATTTATAGACAGAATGGGGCAGATGCACCATGTGTTCAACTTACAAATTATATCATAATAAAATTTAATTATTTATAATATTTTATTCTTTTAAAAAAATAAAATAATTTGACATAATATACGATAATAAACATTTAAATTTAATTTTAGTTGACTCTGTCTAAACAAACTTTGAGGTTATCTACGAAATTTCATCTCAACTGACAACTAGTTATTCTAATTCGTTCTTTTTATATTTCGTGGGTGTTCAATGCTAAAGTGACGTATAAACTTGACGGTGCTTCATGGAATCCTATTTATATTAAAGTATCAACTGACCACATGGCCGATGATTTAAAATATATGTGCATATTTAAAATTGAAATATTTAATAGACAATCAAAATTAAGTATAGATATATGTTATGCCCATATATATTTTAAACCAAAGTCAATTTGACTCATAACTTGTATACAAAATCTTTCCGATGGATTTAAAATTTTTATTTATGAATAGAAAATATCGATATATTCATTATTATAAGCTAAATTTTGCATATAATTCATAGTAAAACACAAGAAACTTATGTGATTTATTTTCTTTTATTGATCACAATATCCCCTTAGTTTTAGAGGGTGACATTTATTTCATAACCCAAATTTGACATTTACTTTGTAAAAACATTTTTTTTCTTCACACATATAGTGTTAAATAAAACATTTTAGAGTGTCTAAATCACTAATTATACTGTACTCATTTATTTCTCTATTTATTTTTTTTTGCTTTTGATAATAATAATAGGGATATGCACAAGGAACCCCCTCAACCTATGCCCGAATCTCAAGACAAACACTTATACATACTAACGTCTATTGACCAACCTACCCGGAACCTACCACCCAAACTTAGTTTATTAATAATTTTTTAATATCCCCTTTTCGATCTACGTGGCACTATCTTGTGGGCCCAACGATGGTTGACTTTTTTTTTTCAAACTAGTGCCACGTAGGCTAAAAAGGGGTAGAAAATTACTTATAAAATAAGTTCAGGGGGTAATAGGACCTTAATATAGTATAAATGTGTCTTTGAAATTTCGAACATAGGTTGAGGGGATACTTGTGCATTTTCCCTAAAAGAATGACTTTTTTTGATCCGTTTTGTCTAGTAATTAAGACTATGTAGACATAGACATTATAAAAGCATATTCCATAATGGTTCTTTGTTTCTATAATTTTAAGAAAAAAGACATTAATTAATATTAAACTATAATCCAAAAGAAATTTGTGGTCAAGCTATGTTATTTGGAAATTCCCAATTACGTGGAGTAACCGTTAAAGAAAGAAACAAATTAAAAAGCATACTCTATGACCTTGGTCGGCATTAATTATTATTAATCTCTTTATTTTATATGTAATTTTGTTATCAATCCTTTAATCATGACATTATGATGTAACTAGTCCTTCATATATATAGTTTATGGTACTAATTATCTCTTTTTTTTTAATATCGATTTTAAGTCCATATGAATATGTATTTTGGCTTATACGATATTTTTTTAACTATAAAATATATATACAATCAGTGAACATTTTTTTTTTTTTTTTTTTTTTTTTTTTTTTTTTTTTTTTTTTATATGGTGTCTGATAAAACTTTTCACTTTCCTTTTCTAATTTGTATGTTTATAAGATTTGCTTAATTAATGTGTTATATATAGATCTTTTTTCAAAAGCTTGTCAGCTTATACGTATCTTTTCTTCTTAATCCGTCCTCGCTCGGCCACCCTCTATTACGGAGCGTGTCATGTTTTGACTCTTATACCATATTTGTCATATCCCAAATTCATGGAACATATTGTCTACTTTGGGCCTACTTGCGCATGAATTTGTCTTTTGAGCTATGTCACATTGAGTCCCAAAAGGAAAAAAAAAAACGTATGTATCATGTGGATATGTATTATGCTTTACGTGCAAAACTATGTATTATGCTTTACGTACAAAACTCTCCCTACTTTTCTATCTCATTTTTATGTGTAATTCGTTTAAAATATCATGTGCACCTCATCTTAAAAAAATTTGTTATTCTAAAAGTCAGTCAACGACTTTTCATCGAGGGATCACAGTTTGTTTAAAAAAAGACATTATACTATATTTGAAAAATATCTAACTTTAAATTTGGTTTTATTTAAATGACAAGCTTTTTTATATACCCGAGAAAATTTAATATATAGCATACCTAAATCTATAGACAAAGCGAGCTAGAATTTTAATTTGATGAATAATAATTTATTTTTTTTTAAAAAAATATTATGATTCAATTGAACTTATATATCCACTCATCCACATCTATCGAGTTCAGATAAAACCAATATATTTAATTAATTAATTAATTAGTTGCCTCTTTCCTCTACCTATCTCATCACTATATTTGAATTATTTCAATCATCATCCTCATAAATTATTGAAAACAAATTGTCCTTTTGCATAGTCTCTAATTTCCCACTGCTTATTTGCTTAAATCAATTATTCATGTTTTGTCCAAAATTTCAACTATTTCCCCCTAAATTCCACAGAACCTACATAAATTCATGCACAATATCAGGTTCATGATTTACACACGTGTCAACTTACGAAAGGACGTGAAAATAATTTTTTTACAATATTAAAAATATTCCTGAACTTATATATGAATTATTAGTTTTATTTTCAAATTATTAACAATCTTAAAAATATTTATCTTACCTGACTAAATCAACTGAAATACATTTCAAATCTTTCACATTACATAGCAAGTAGTCTCAAACTCTTATACGAGTGTGTAACTCTTAATAAAAAAGATATTAAAAACACCCCAAACTTAAGGTGTAACAAGCAAAGTTTAAATGAAGCTTGAAATGATGACTTGCACAATAAATTAAAGTAATAATCTTCGATAACTAATTAAATAGGATATCAAGAAGGAAAATAATTCTTTACACGAAATAATTAAGGAAAAATTGTATATAATAGCAAACTAATAACCTAAAATAAATGGAATAGCTAGGGTTTGATTTAAGTATGCTCCTTCTCGCTCAGCCTCTCTCGCTTTAATACACAGAAGTGTATACTTCTGTTTCTGTTTTTGTATAAAGCGAGAGAAAAATTGTATATAACATGCAAAATATATCTTCGTGTTATAACACTTAATTTTATACATTTTTGTTTTACAAACATTTTACTTCAATTATTGCAGAGAAAAATTTCAACGAATTATACAATTGTTAATTATACAAGTGCAGAGTGGAGGTGGAATTAGGAAAAGAAAAAAGTGAAATACTTTTTTTCTCTAGCTTTATACAACAGAATGTATTTATTGGTTTCTGTTTTTTGTATAAACGAGAGAAAACATATATCTTCTTGCTATACACTTAATATTGCATGCATGCAGCGAATAGCGTGAATTATACAATTGTTCATTATCACTTGCAGTGAATGGAATAGCAAATTATACAATTGCAAAGGCGAATATGCGCGAATTATACAATTTAGGCCAGCGAATTATATCACCTTGTATATATATAGCGATATATATTTTTGTTTGCTAGGAGCTCAATTATGCAACTTGGCTATAAAAACATACAAATATGAATTTTTGTTTGCTAATATGTGAAAGTTGTACATAATGCTTAATTTGGGATGGATCCTTCGAGTTTCGTAGTAAACAAAGTTAGGCAAAATAAATTTCAAAAAATTTCATATGTTAATACACGGTAAAAAATCAATTTACATTTTCAAGACCGCAAAATGTAAATAATAAAAATAAAAAGGACGTCAATTATGGTGAAGTCGAGGACATTTTGGATAGATCCTAGGGAAAAATAAGTATGCCGATAAATTTTAAAAACTTTATGTGCTAATACACACTAAAAATTTGAATATATAATGATGAATTCGCGTTTCAGGAACTTGAAAAGGCAAAAAATAAGAAACGACACCGATCATGGAGAAGTTCAAGTAAAACTTGAATATATAATGATGAATTCACGCTTCTAAAATTTGAAAGATAAAAAACAAGAAACGACCCCGATCATGGAGAAGTTCAAGATTTGTGTTTGACAATAATTTCTCAAAAATTTGTGTTAATACACACCAAAAGCACTAATAGTCATATTTTTGCGATTTGACACCCTAAAATTTCAAAAAATAAAAGCAACATCAATCATGACAAAAACCTAATTTTTTAAGGATGGTCCCTCCAAATTTTAGGCTATGCTATTTTTTTAAAAAAAATTCATGTACTAATACATAACGAAAGTTCTAAGAATTATAAATTTGTATTTCAAGATGATTATCAAAGCATCTCGATAATCATAAATTTGCGCTGTCATTTGAAATGAACCCTTTGAATTTCATGTCAAACAAAATCCAACAATATATTTCCTAAATACTTATTTGAACTGTCTATATTTCTTTAAAAAAAGAAATTACTTTCTCCATTTTAATTTATTTGACTTCATTTTAAATACGACGATCATATACTAATTATTATTCGATATGAATATGGACTTCTATTTTCTTAATTTTTCAAAATAAAATTACATATTTTAAAATTATACAAAGATGCTTTATCAGTTAATTTTTTTAAAATATGTTATATAAATTTTTTCTTTGATCAATTAAACTAATCTCCTCCTTCTTAATAACTTTCACCTTTCCATTTTACATCGATTACTAAAAAATCATAAACAAAACGATCAATTTGATCAATTTATTCATATTGATAGATTAAGATAATTTACGAGTATATATAAAAGGAATAAGTACTTCAAAGTGGGTGAGAGGAAGAGTAATAAGGAAGTACTCTAATTTAATATTTGATGAACTCTTTGAAAAGATAATTCTAGAAAGTTTAATTTTTTTTAAACTTCCAAATATAAATTATGAAAATATTAAGCATGGTAATGATATTTATTATAAGAACATTAATTAATTTTATTTAATTTAATAAATGTTCAAGTAATTTGAAATAAATATTTTTTAAAAAATAATCAATTACTATATGAAACTGAGAATAACAAACAACACCAAATTTGTAAAATAAAGGAATTACAACATTAAATGTAACATGCTATAAAGAAATTTAAGAAAACCTTAACCAATCAAGTAAAAATGTATGAAGAAAAAAGCTAAGTTTATTGATTACTAGGCCAGGGAAATGGACAAAAAGTCAAAAAGGAGTGAATATATATTAATACTATATAACAAATAATATTTATAAAAAAATCCTCTAAATATAATCGTATTTTAACCTATTATAACAAATAAATAACAACAAATTGCTCCTTCGTAAAACATAAGTGAAAGTAAAAAAATATGAATTCAGGTTCATTAATCATGTTATTCTTCATTTAAAATCATCTCATGCTAACACATTATACAAATAAAAAAATAATTAATTTTTAAATACATTAATATAATTAAAACGCATTTTGAATTAATTGATATTCCTTATATATATATATGTATATATATATATATATAGATCGCTAATTTTTCATTGATTTTATATATGATTGTTCATCTTTTATATATATAGCAATTACCTTTTTTTAATTTATTTATCGACATATGCAATGTTTTAACCGTTTTAGCAGATAATACATATGTCGTATTTTTTAAATTACTAGTCATATTCTTATATGAACAACCATCGATCCGTATATTTATGTAAACATCTCGTAACTATACAATAAAATTATTTTTCACTATTGATTTATAAAAGATAAAATGATCGAGGGATAGCTCGATACACTCATTAAAAGCATCCTATGTTCACGCATGATTCAGATAAAGATCGAACCTCAAATTAAATAATATTAGGGGGTGGGGTGGGGTAGGGGTGGGGTGAGGGGGACCAATGCACCGTCCATGAGCATAGCAAAACCAAAAACAAAACAAAAATATGCAAAAACTCCACCAGATCTAAAATCTAAATCTTCCTATTTTTCTCTCAAAGCTAAGTTATTAGCTAACCCTAACTCAAACTCCTCCTTATATTCTCTTCTAAAAAAGCAAACAAAGTGATTTTTTTTGTTTGAATTCAATAAAATCACTACAATTTTTTTTTAATCTTTTCAAATCATTACATCCTTTTCCTTTCTTGTACTTTCATTTTCTTTAATTTGTTTCTCCAAACTCTAGTGTTCTTTCTCTCTCTTTCACTCTTTCCATCAATCTACCTCCTAGAAACAAGTACAGATTATGCAGATTCAGAATTTAGAGTCAAACTGGTCAAAAGTAGCTAGATGGATGTGATCTATTAGACATATTTCCATTTTCATTTCTCTCTCTCTCTCTCTTGATATATGTATAAGTGATTCGATCTGAAAGTATAGGTACCTAGTGTTTAAGTTGAATTTATTGTTGAACCTATTCTAGATCTGCCTCTTTGAGAATTAATTAAACAAAAAAAAAAGATTATGGATCCGTCGAACAATTCTCTCCCCCCTCCTTTCCACACGAGAAATTTCAACTTACAACATCACAACAACAACCATCAACACCACCACCAGCAACAACAACAACTTCAATTCCAACATAGCTCAGAAGATGAGCAAAGTGGAACAAGTGGCCTAAACATGTCCGGCCAAAAGAGAGACCGCGAAGACAACAATAACAACGACAACAACAACTACAATGACTCAAATGTTGATGAATCAACGGATGAATTAGGCGTTAACGGAAGCCATAGAGATGGAGAGTTCAATAGAAGGCCTAGAGGTAGACCAGCTGGATCCAAAAATAAGCCAAAAGCACCTATCATCATAACTAGAGATAGTGCAAATGCCCTTAGAACTCATGTTATGGAAATTGCTGATGGTTGTGATATTATGGAAAGTGTATCAAATTTTTCAAGAAGACGTCAAAGAGGAGTTTGTATTATGAGTGGAACAGGAAATGTTACAAATGTTAACTTAAGACAACCAGCTTCACCAGGTACAATTTTTTTTATATATTTTTCTTGATGTTTTTATGACCGTCTTCAGTGGCGGAGCAAGAAATTTCTTAAAGGGTGTCCAGAAATAGCAGTTTGTTATGTTAAGGGTGTCCAATATATGTTATTTAATCATTTCCTATTTGAATGTATGCTATTTTTTTCCGACAAAGGGTGTTCAGTTGGACACCCTTCCCACTATGTGGCTACACCACTGACCGTCTTGGTAATGTTACCTTTTTTTTTTTTGGCTTATCAGGTGCGATTGCAACCCTCCATGGACGTTTTGAGATATTATCTTTAGCAGGATCATTTCTCCCGCCACCAGCTCCGCCAGCTGCTTCAGGGTTGACTATCTATTTAGCTGGCGGACAAGGTCAGGTGGTGGGAGGTTGTGTGGTAGGGTCTCTTATGGCATCTGGTCCGGTTGTTATTATGGCGGCTTCGTTTAGCAATGCAGCTTATGAAAGACTTCCTTTAGAGGAGGATGATTCGAACCAACTTCCGGTTCAAGGGGGTTCACTAGGTTCACCTGGAGCGACAGTCGCTCCAGGAGGACCACAACATCAACAATTATTAGGTGACCCTTCATTATTTCATGGAATGCCACCTAATCTTCTCAATAATGTGCAATTACCTTCTGAGGCTTATTGGGCAACGGGTCGACCTCCATTCTAACTAGATGAGATTCGTTGAAGGGCCGGGTAATAATTTTCTCTGATTAACTTGTTTAAGGTCACGACCCTCCAGTATTGTATCATATATATTCATGATCCAAAATTTGAGGGTCGTGACCTTTAATTAGTTGAAATTATCGCTATTTAGTTTACAAGAATTCTTAGGAATGTGTTGTTGTTTTGGTCATTTTATTAAGTTCTTCATAATTGTTAATTTCTTTTAGTCACATTACACTTTAATTTAGGTCCTTTTGAATTTAGGTTTTTCTATTGTGAGTTTGACTATGATCACATGATATGAAATGTTTGTCATTAATTTGATATGTAAACTTTGTTAGTTTCTTGGTGAGTTCCATCTTCATGAAATTAGTTTATAATAAATGAATTTCAACTCTTCTCTAACAAAAACAACCAAAAAAAAGTATCATGAAACCCATCAATTGTATGAGATTCATTTAATACATTATTATTCCATAATCATGATTATTGAGTTCTAGTAATAGCCATGTTTTTTGGTACTTGGCAATTATAGAGCTCTCTTCATCCCAATGTATTGAGTTTGTCATACAGATTTCGAGAGTCAAATTAATTTGTTTTTATCGTAATCTTTTCATAATTCTTTTTAGGATTTTTAACTTTCTTAATATGAGTTATACATAATAGTTCCTTTAATCTGTTTTATGTTCGACTTTATAGTCAAAGTTAAGAAATTCGATTCTCAAAATTTGAATTGTGACAAATAAATTGGAACTTCAGTATCGTATTTTTTTCCCCCAAACCTACTTCAATATGTTTTATTTGAATCGGGAGTCAATCTAAAAGTCTTTTTACCGCACAAAGATAGCATACACACGATTTATCTTTTCAAATTCTACTTATGAAATTACACACTAAAAATCGAATATCTTGTTACTGATATATAAATTGAGACCGAGAAAATAGTAACTAGTAAAATGTTTATATAAGCTTATTTTCCAACATTATTTTTCATTTTAGAGTATCTTTTTTACTTCTTCAAAAATAAAATAAATTATTTTTTTTTGTTAATAAAAATAGTTATAGAATTTAGGGTTTTATAAGGAGACATGAGTCTGAATATGGACAGTGGTTTGCACGTGCACAGTTACTGAAGAAGTTCTTTCTCGAGGCAAAAGCATTTGTAACGTTTTACCAGCTCTGCTCTGACTTATTGTCTTTATTTAAAAAAAATAATATATTTTTAGTTAATTTATTTGAGGCCTAGTTAACTAACAGTTCAAAATTCTATAAATAAAGAATATTATATATATATATATATAATTTTTGTTTTTTATTTTTACTTTACTTAGTGAGAGTAATTGACAGAAAGAAATCACATTCATTGCGTACTTATATTCATTGTGATTACTCGCAATAATGAATATGTTTTTATTTAATCTTGGAAAAGCCGTCGGATATACCTCTCAACTTTGTTATTTGGATTGATATTACCCTCCTCGTTATAAAAGTGGTTTTTGATTTATGGTTTACATTATACCCTACTGTTATACAAACGAACTCACGGATATATCCCTTACCATTACAAAAATATGAACTATATATGAGACCACTTTCATAACAAGGGGTATATAATCAGTTATAAATGACAAGTGAGGGGTATATCATACCCTTTTCCATTGAATATTTATCAATTTATTACTTATGTATAGAATTTATGTTAATAAAGACTTTTATTTTGGGGGGGGGCAGGGGCCAGGGCGGCTCAAATGTTATCAAGAATGAATATAAATTATGTGTTTTAAAGTTTTGATATAAAAAAAATAAATTATTAAGATTACAAAATATAATTTTTAAAATATAATATTTATCCACTTTAACTTCTTTTGTACTTTGTTTTTATAAAAAGAATTGTAATAGTTGAAAAAAGTGTGTTGTTGAACAAGTGAGGTAGTTACCAAATTCTTTTTTATTTTCTTTTGTCTTGTTTCAAGCATTAATACAAGCATATTAAAATGGGAAGATACCGAGTCATCAACATTTCTTGTTGCGTTCCAAATTTATGTTCTAACACTTTGTCTTATTTACTATTTATCAATTATTACTTATTAGAATTATGTTAAACATTCATATAAATTGTATAATAAAAATACTATTTTTCAATGTTGAGTTGATAATTCTTATCTAAACTAATACTGAAAAAATAATATGTTAAAATACTAATAACTTTTATCTAAATAATGTAAGAAAAAATAAATGTGAATAAATAAGTATATAAAGTTTGTTTATATTTTAGGCCTCAAATTAAAATTTTGCTTTAGGACCCCTTCAGTCGAGCTGCCTAACACTCCATTTTAACTATGTAGAATCTTCCTCTGTTCAGTTTGGACTTGTCATTATGTTCTGAAATATATGTTTTATAGTGTACCTCAAACATTACATACTAAGCTCTAAATTATTTTTCAAAAAATAATACTAAAACCATTTAATAGAAATAGTTTAGTAAAATACTTATATTTCTCTACTTACTAAGAATTATAATAAATCTCTTTTCTTATTTTTGTCAACTTAAGTACTAATCGATTTTTATTGTTACATTACAGACTTATCATGTATATGACACACTATTACCAAGTGTGGAGATAGATATCAAAAGCAATTCATCAGAGTATTTTTATCATAAAATTATACTCTCTTTCTGATCCTATTTAGTTGTCCACTTTAGAAGTGACACATATATTAAGGCATCAATTATTATCATGGATTAGTTATAATTTTATTCTTAAATTAAAAAATTATGTAACTGTCAAAATATAATAAATTCTAGTTCCAAAAAATATGCATTATAACTTAATAGTACTAAAATTTTTCTAAATTTAAATAATTATAAAGGTGAAACACCTCTCCAATGACTGTTGCACCAAAGCAAGCAAGGCAGGAAACCTAGATCTCCCCCACACATATAAACTAGACACCCCCCCCCACCACCCCTATATATATATATATATATAATAGATATATATTATATATTATTAAATTATATAATTATATATATATATATATATATGCTGATTTTTATGCAAACACCATTGTAACCCGTAACCTTATCTACAGCAGTGGTAATATATATATATACTTGAATCTCTAAAGCTTATCCATTCTCTTTAGCCCTCTCTAAAGAGAAGTTAAAAAAGAACTATCACGTCTGTTTCTATTTATTTGTTAAATATTTTTTAATTTTTTTTAATTATTCTAGATAAATTAAAAAAAATATTTGTTTTTTATTATTCTTGATTTATTAAAACGGTAAATATGCTTAGAAAATATAATGAGTAAATCTATTTGAGATCTTATATCAATAAGAGTAAAATAATAAGCTTAATTATTATATCGATAATTATTTTCTAAATAAATATATCAACTCAAAATTTGAAAAGTAAAAAAGGACGGAGGAGGTATTCGTTTGTTATTTATTTTGTTAATTATCGACTTTTGGAGGTCGATTTTTATAATTTTTAAAAATGCAAAATATGTATACTTTGGGAGTTATCTTTTGTAGAAAAAAAAGAAGAAAAATATTTGCAAATAAATTGAAGCCGAAGAGTATAAATAAAAAACAATTCTTAAACCAATAAAAACTAATGATTTCGCACTGGTACGTAGAAAAGTATTCTACCGTAATAAAGACAAGTCATTCGATAATATCACTATAACGAAAATAACTTTTAGCGGCATTAAATATTGACATTAATAAAGAGTGTTAAAGTCTTTACCGGCTTTAGTTAAATGTCATCAGAACCAATAACGCTAAAGGTATTAGGGACATATATAAAGAGTGATAATTGCCGCTAAAAATAAATATTTAATGACAATTACGAATTAAATGCCGCTAATGATCATATTTTTGTAGTGTATACTGTATTGTATTATTTTTAGTGAATATAGTGTTTGAATGGATTATACGTTGTTTCACAGTGTCACATATCTATAATTTAAACGAAAAAGGGTCAAAAAAAGACCCTTAACTCTTTGGAAATAGCTTCATATATACCCCTTAAATTATATTTTTGGCCTCAAAAACTACCCTTCCCTCAAACTATTGGGTCAAAAGTGCCCCGTCTAATTAACATAATTGTTTAAATGTTATGTGGATGCCACATGACACGCATATAGATTCCACTGCGACATAAAACTACAAAGAACCAAGGGTCAAAATACCCTTTAAAACTTTCGAAAAACTCATATTTACTATTAAAACTATATTTCGCCTCAAAAAATACCGTTCCCGTCAAACTATGGGTAAAAAGTGACATTCTTATTAGCGGAAATGTTAAATTCCACATGTGTCACATTGGGACTAAATCCCCTAATTTAATGACGATTTCCATATTTCATTATTTTCAGAAACGATTTCAACCTTCTCTCTCATTTCGAGGCTAGGGTGTCACAGTTTTTCTTCGTCGCGATTTCAAAGTGGATATGCGTGGTTGTAGGTTAGTAAACTTTTTCTTATTTTATTGTGTTTACAACAACGAAAATTCCTCTTTGAAACTCCAGCTCCAAAGAAAGTTATGAAAGCTTGGCCGCGAAAATAACGGGAAGGAGAAAGTTGTGAAATGCTAACAATCATACATGAAATCGTTACTTGTAATAAATAAGGAAAAAATTTATTAACCTACAACCATGGAATATCCACTTTGAAAAACTAAGCCCAAAGAAAGAATGAGCTCGAAGCCTTAGCTTCAAAATTTAGGGAAAAGTTGTGAAATGCTAACTATCATGCTTTGAAATCGTAAATCAAATAAAATAAGAAAAATATTACTAACATACAAGCATGAATATCCACTTTGAAACTCGCCACGAAGAAAACTAGAAATCTAAACGTGTGAAATGAGGGAGAACGGGTGGAATTATATCTTTTGAAAATAATGAAATGAAAGGGGGGGGGGGGGAAAGTAATTAGGATTTAGACGATTTGGTCTATTAGGCAGTGGAAACCTTATTGCCTGCAAAGTGGCATCCACATGGCGTTAAAACTCGTAATAGAAGGGTATTTTGATCCAATATTTTACGGAAAGTGGTTTAGTTATTGAGCCAAAGTAGTTCAAAGGGAAATTGAGTATTTGGATAATTTAAAGGGGATTTGAACCCATTTATTTAGTCACGTGCAGGGAATTTATTGGCATGCAATTGTGAAAATCCATATGGACATACGTGGCATTAAACAACTTCTTTAATAAAAAGAATATTTTGACCCCAATAGTTGACGGAAGAAAAGATAGTTTTGAGCCGAAATAAAGTTTAAGGGTATATTGGAGCTATTTCAAATACTTTAGGGATATTTTTGATTAAATAATGAATAATAAAGACAAAATAAGAAGACAATATTAAGGTAACGACGTGATCACACCAAATTGATCGTCACATAAAATGAGTCTTTTCATTGTTACATAACGATATATTAAATCAATGCCATACAATACAACATAATTTCAGTAACAATCAAAATAAATATTGTATTTAAACTGAAAATACAATATAATATCATGGGTAACAACCATATATCCATATCCAAACAAGGTGTAAAAGTTGTATATGTTATAGTCCTTTTGGCCAGAAAATTTGACCAGAATAATATTTTTTTCTATATTATTGTACCTTTTTAAACATTTTTATCATTTTAACCTTAATACCTTTTAAACAAAAAATGAAAAAAAGATTAATTTATTTTAAAATAAAAAAGGTATTATAATTTTTAAAATCTCTAGTCGTTACTAATCAAATTTTCTAGCCATTTCGCATTGCCCTAAATAAATTTAGTCTTTGTTCAAATTGAGACAAATATAACACCATACAATACGTAGCTAATATGTTGTCTTGTCAATTAATACGGCGATTAAACTTATGTTTACTTTGATTAAGACAAAACTCAGCATTCTTAAGCTAATTATATAATTAACAAATTGACAAAAATTACACATCATAATCTTGACTTAGAAATGATTATCACCTGTTTTAGTTAGAATAGAGAAAAAAAAATTATTCTATAAGAAATCGTGTAAAAATTAATCATTTTTCAATTTTTGAAATTAAAAAGAAAATAGGCGATATTGTAGAGTTTAAAATTAATAAGTGAAATTTGAGGATATTATATTGACATTTTCACTTGTGAAATATAAAAACATTATATTAACATTTTTACTTGTGAAATTTGAAATGTATGTAAAAATAAAATTAAATCATATACATAAATAAAAGAAAATATTTATGATGAATCTTGAATCGATTTATGTTTATGTCTCTACGTTGAGTATTTTGTAAATAATTAATTGGAGTATGATACATGGTTTTTAATTTGATTCCTTTCAATATTTTATTTTTCTAACTAACAAATATCACAAGCCAAAAAACAACATGAACAAGTTGACACACTAAACAGGGTGGATTAGCAAAAGATTCTAATTAATCATTGTGTTTGTACGTAAGACGTCTTGATTAGACATGTTTGGCACATATTGTATTTTTTCTCAATAATTTAAAACACCCTCCCCCCCCCCCCCCAAAAAAAAAATATTCATTTTAATTGTATAAGTATATATTTTTCAAATTTCAGTGTTTACTAGTTCGAGTAATCCAAACTCATTAATAAAGCAAAAAAAAAAAAGCACTCTATCCATTTTTTAAGGTTCGATTTAAAAGTAATAATTTTTTTTTTGAAATTGAAAAAATAAATTAAATTTTAGAATTAAATATCTCTGAGAAAGAGTATTTGAAGTTGTACTAAAAGATATATAATTACTTTAAATCAATGTAAACTTAACTAAAACCATGATACATAGGTGATATCAACTATTATTTGGAAATATATTAAAAGTCTTTGTCATATATTATTTATTTATGAATATTTTTTGATTAGTCGATGCAAATAATTCCAAACCCTCATTTGTGTCATGGATCATATTAATGCAATTATATTATACTCCCTTTCTATTTAAAAAAAAAAAAGAAAGACCTATCTTCATTTTTTTAATATTTTAATTTCAGTTTTCCATGTGACATGTCTAAGATAATAAGGATAAAAGATATTTTGACACATTTAACGTAACTTTAGTTTAGCATCACAAATTGAAAGAACTTTTTTACTTGTTTAAATTTCATGTCAAGTCAAACTAGATCATTTAAACGAACAGAGTATTATTATGAGCCAGTTTCATGTAACCTAGCTATATGGGCTACTTGGGCTTTGATTATTTCAAGCCTGGCCCAAACTACTCGGCCCACTAAGGTTTCCTTTCTTGACTTGATTTTGAACTTTTTGAGCAAAATTTTAAGGGTCATTTGCACTTTTACCCTATTTCGTATTGGTCTTTAATTTTTATCCTTCGTAACAAGCATTTTTTTTTGAGGGGCATAAGTGTATACTTTTGTATGATAACATTCCACAAGTTATATCGAGACATAACTTTAATTTTTAAAGAATTTTTGTCTTACTAGATGTAAATTTAATTGCTAAAGATGAAAATTAAAAAATAATTGAAATTAATGATGACAAGTTCATTTGAACAATTTTCAAGTGCTGAATTTTTCATACAAATTGGTATATTTTGCTTACTTATACATCACTAGTTAAATATTACTTATGAAGGACTTTGGGTAAACATATAAATTGATTTATGTATTTTGTAATTATTTAAGTGTTTAAAAACTTTCCATTAAATAGTTATAACTTTTCTTTGGAATTTTACATTGTATAGTCGCCCACCAAAAAAAAAAAGTCAGAAAATATAATGTTATATATTGACTATAATTATTTTTGATCGAGCGATCAAATATATGGAAAAAAAAACATTTTAATTCATAAAGAAGCAATTGGCCAATGTATTAATTATTACTTGGCATAGACATCATAATTTACAGTTTGAATAATTATTCAAGTTGCTTATCAATATTATTCTTGACATTTTTTGTAAAAGAAATTATAAATAAGGGGTTGCTAGTAATGATGTGGTTGATGAAGAAGAAGAAGCATCTTCTTGGCTAAATTCAAAGAAGAATAGCAATCAATTGCCTTGATCCAAGTTGATGAAAATTGAAATTAATAGCCACACAAATTATTCTCTACATCTAATAAAAATATAAATAGATATAAAATAAAAGATTGTTAGTTTTGTATAAGTTTAATATACATACAAGAGGTTGGGAGTATAGAACTTGTGAGAAAATAAATGAGTTAAAATTAGTGAATTCAGAATGAATGACGATGGAAGCGATTCTTGGAGAGAGACTTGAGGATTTCTAAAGATATTATTTTGTGTAAAACTCATTTTTAAATGAGAGAAAAGTGAAGTACTATATAACATAAACTACAATTTTACATGGTATACACACTTTTGAAATCTATGATTAAATAGTCAATGGACAAATTTGTGAGGTCTGGTTGGACTAATTGGACAATACTTAGTTTGAGATTAGGTTTACAAAATATAAATTTTCGGATTCAACTTTTGTATTTGAAAAAATCTCAAATCATGATTTGAAATTTTCAAATCATAATTTTTGGAGAAGTTGAGATTTCATTCCATGATATGAAATCAACGTAAAATCACAAATCCAAATACTAAGTTCATCTCATGAGATGAAATCGCGTAGCCAAACACATACTGAGTCCATAAAGAAGGGTCTAACGCAGGAGGAGGTGATGAGAGCTAGTAGAGAGGAGGAGTACGGTTACGAAGAATAAATGATATCCTAAGTAAATCTCACACCGTAAAAGAAGGGAAAAATAAAATACTATCTAAAATAAAGTATAAATTTACATGTCAAATATATTTTTTAACTTAATAATACCGTAACTCAAGAGATAAATCTGTAAAGTCTGTTCGGACAAAATAGAAATTACATACAATGACCTTAGATTGTGATAGTATGTCTCATTAGATATAAATATTATATTATTCAATTTTTATCATACATTATTCAATCCAAAAGCAATTAACTTTCCTTTTCACAAGGGTTAAGGGAGGTAATAATAGGTACAATGAACTTCAACATATATAAAATAAATGCATGAGGTAACATGATTGATGGTTTATGCATGTGATATTATTGGTGTATATATAACCCTAATATATCAAAAAAGAAGTCACCTTTTTTCTCTTTTCCAATAAATGTATTCTTGATTCTTTTTTTACAACTTTTGGTTGTTGAAGTACACTTGAGAATGGAGTAGAACATGGCTAAAGCAAAACTCATTTTCTTGTTGACTACAACAATATACATATTCTCATTACTCTTTGTTAGACAATGGCCCATATTTTTTCTCATATATAATACATTGCCATATAGTCAAGACTCATATGTGTAGTTGAAGTAGTAAAAGAAAGAATAATTAAGTGAAATTTTGAGTGGCTATACATGCTACTATTCAAAATACCATTATTTGCTTACATGTGCATTATTTGTCTTCTATTTGAGCTTTCTATATATTGTATATAATGGCTAATGAGTGCAACAAAGTATACTTCCAAAGTAATTATGCTTGTTCAAATTATTATTCATATCCCATCAATTGTGGTGCTTATATACAACTTATATATTATGCCTACACATCCCATCACTAATGAGTGCCACAAAGTATACTTCCAAGAAATTTCTACCCTTCACTATGTTAGAAAACTACAAATTTTATTAATGTAAGTTTGCTCATATTGCTGATATATATCAAGTTCGGATAAAAAGAAATATGTATTACATAAAACTTGTTAATTCATTTTGAATTCTCGTGATACATATTTTTTATGTTGCAAACTACATATTCCACTACTAGAATTAAATGTGCGGATTTTTCATGGACGTTACGCTTATGACACGATGCCCTAGATGATTTGAGATTTTCCATTGAAAAATTGTTAGAAACAATTTCCAACGAGCATATCTCTAGAAGATTATATTCTGGTATTTTTTTTCTTTTAAAAGAAATACATGTGTTTTTTGTGATATTTAATTTTAAACAGACGTATTGTTCAAGTAAAACTCCTTGCTTGACGATATCATTCGTTGGTATAGGCTCATAATTAAGCAAGCCTTGGGGTCCGAAAAGAGTCATATCACCTCATAATGTGATTCACGAAATAAGTAAAATAATCGCTACAACAATATAATCGTATAACAATGTTTTGAAAAAAAAATCATTGTTGATAAATTTATTGGCAAAATTCTAATCTATATAGGATTATTTATTCCAATTTGCTTAGTTGTCCAATATTTATAATAAATCATCATTAATATATAATCATATATTTTCTTTGATGAATTTAGAAAAAAGAATTTTTTTTTTGTAATAATGAAAAGAATATTTGGGATTTCTAGTGCATGTCATTGTTCTCAAGAGTACTTGATTAATGATACAAGTGCCATCAAGTGGAAATAGACTTGTAAAGGAAAATATTTAATTTCCATAACACAAGGTATAAATTTAATTTCCTCTATACATATAAAACTCAATTATTTTGTCATTTTTTTGGATTTTTCTCACAGGACCTAATAGTACTAGCAGGATTATGGACCCTTCCTAATCATATCGTTTTTTATTTTTGTTTAAATATATTATGAGTATTAAATCTACTGATTCGATTATCAAATTTACGATCGATTATAGGTAAATTAAAGGAAAATAAATTTTAATTTTTTTTATTAGTTCATCAATTTTAATTAATGATAGAAAAAATTTCCACTATAATATTACGTTCCTTAATGAAGCTAATCGTAACATTGCCATCAAATTACAAATAGAATATTAGAGGAGGCCGCAAGCGCTAAGCTTTTTCTAATAAATTCACAATTACATTAAAATTCTCCTCATCAGTCACGAGAAGTAAATACATGCAAGTCAATAGATTCTTCGATCATCAAATATATTATGACTTTTATAATATAAAATTCTGGTCTTTAAAGTTTTTCTATTATTCAAATTCTTTTACACAATCCAATTATAAAAGTCAAACTCAAAATCGAAATGTCTCTTTGATTATTTTTTTTAAATTTTGTGTTCAAACAAATTATTATGAGGGAATATTGGATAAGATCATAACAAAAGTGAAAATGATATAAGAGAAGGAATTAAGTGCCCACTTTTTTCTCTATTCAATGGCCCAAAATTGAAATAGAGCAAAAGCTTCAAATCTAGCAATAGATCTCTTTAATTAAAGGTGTGTTTGTCATGGAGAAGAAAATATTTTTAAATTTTTTCATGTTGGTCAATAAAAATTTGAAAATATTTTCTGTTAAAAAATAAATTTCTTGAAAAAAAAAACAATTTCTTCATATAAATAGGAAAACCAGTTTTGTAAGTGACACTTCTGATTATTTTCTTCCTACCTTTATATTATGTATTTACATAAATTATATAGATATAGTTTTTGCTTATTTATAAAATACTGGGAAATTATTTTTTTAAAAAAATACTTATTTTTCTGAAAAATATTCTCAATAAAAGATATTTTTCTTCGTACCAAACACATGCTAAATAGTCCACAACTAATCCCTAAGATTTAATTCTTAATTAAAGATTAAAGGATGATTAAGACAAAGGTCCTTTGAGTTAATATTGACATGTTGAGTTGATTAGCTCGTAGACCAAAATAATTAAATACTAACTAATTGATCAATGATTAACCATGCAAACTTATGTTAATTAATTAATTAACCAACAAAGTTGCACTTTCTGATAATTTTCAACTCAAACAATTTGATAATGACATTAATTAATTCAAAGTGAAATAAATTGGGGTTTTTTTTCTTGTCTTTCAAATCACAAAAAGGTTAAATATTAGCTTTGAGCAAATCATCACAAATTGCTAACTAATCTTCTAATTTATGATTATTATTTTTTTATATAAAAAAAATCTTCTAGCTAATATGCCATATTAAAAATATTCAAGATTTCTCATATATGTGCAAAATATAATTTTGACCAATGAAAATAGTCACTTATTCAGTAATTAAATTAAATGTAGATTTATAAGAAAAATATTATATTATAATCTGATAAATAAAATAATAAAGGACCTACTAGTACATTAATAATGTAAAAAAAAACTTCACATTATAATTTTTTTTTCTTTTTTCATCGATGAGTAAAATTCAAATATATGATTGATTATTTTGTACTGTTAACTGTATATATGTTCATTTATTTTATCTAAAATATAATAATGCCAAGTACGAGGTCATTTTCTTGTAGGTCACAAAATTTTAAAAAGATATTTGGTAAATTATTTTTTTGCCTCTCTTGTTGAACAAATATTTCATCGCACTGGTGGTGGAGTCATAAATTTTAATAAATTTTTAAAAAATAAATGTCAAATGCAATATGTAAGTGTAAAATCATAGCGATCAAAGGTATTAAAAATTAAAGACAAGATTGTAACAATTCAGTTCACTAATGACTTGTTGTTTTTGATTCTAGACCGACATAATTTTAAAATACATCATTGAGGTTTATGATCTGCTTAATTACATATCTAATATATCTCGAGCTCGTGTTTTTATCAATATGAGACTTCTTATACTAAACTAGGATGTCACAAGATTCACTGAGGTTAATTTGCCCGCTTAATCAAATTTTGCTAATATTTAGTTGAGCTCTTGCCAACGTCGAGAAAATTTACAAAAGAATGACTTTGATATAATTTTTAACGCGCGACTCAACCTGGTAGTGAAATATCCACTTTGAATCTGAACTTACACGACTTTAAAAAGCATCATTAAGTACATTCTCAACATCTCTTCTATATTTTATCAATGTATATTATATATATACCTAATATCTCTTATATATTTTATTTATATGCGAAATTCTTATCTTAATTTAAAATATGAAAAAGACAAGCTAAAATTATAAAAGACCTACGATATTTTAAAATCAATGCAAACATAGTGCGAGAACACAATGAAAGTGTTTTTTTTTCCTTTAAATGATTTCAATTAATCGTAAATATAATAGATGTTAATTTTTTTTTAACTTATTCATATGTTTCATCATGGTAAAAAAGAAAAATAACGCAAATAAATAGCAAACAACAATGTATTATGATACTTTCTCTTATAGTAATTCTTTTTTCTTTTCTATTTTAAATTTTTTAGTAAAAATTTTGATTTTATTATTATAAAAAATAATTGGTAATGGATAAAAAAAGAAATACTCAATTACATGGTAGACTTAAAAAAAAAATATGGACAGCAAATTGGTTTTTTCTCAAAAAATTTCTTCGTGTCCTGGCCAGAGTTTGATTTACTTAAATTGACTTGCTAAAAGTTAACATTTCATATATATTTATAGAATAATACACTTTTTTTTTTTCAAAATAAATTAATTTTATCTTTTTATTAATTTTTTTTTAATTATCTTTGATAATATCCCTTTGACACACCTCTCAAACACAACTCCCTTATTTTTAGGCTTTGGTAAGTTGTATAGAAATTGATGTATTAGTAGTATCGATATTGATAACGAGTGTATTAGTTATTTTGAAATTATTATTGATAGAGTATTAATTTAATTTAATGTATTAAAATTATATACATTATTTTGTAACATAATATTATTTATAAAAATACTTTCATAAATATATATGGTGAGTGTTTCAAACAAGATATTAATAATATACAAACTTAATACATGTTATTTTTTCTTCTTTGTTTTTCAACTATATACACACCACTTTAACCAACACTAGAAAGATATTAAAAAATTATGTATATATAATGAATGTTATACTTCATTACCATGGCGTAGCCATGCCCATTTCGGGGTGTCAATTAGAAATTTTTTATCGAAAGTTATAGGGTGTATATATGTTAATTTTATATATAGTATATAGATATATATAATACATATATATATATATATATATCTATAGTATATTATATATATATATGATATATTAATTAGATATATATATATATATAGATATATATAATATAAAGCTGAATATTGTTGACAAATATCCATTTTACAAGAAGAGTCAGGTTAGATTCCCCAAAATATAATAATACTTTTTTTAACAGCCATATTTCATTATTTTAAAATATTTTTAGTATAATTTCTGACTCCAACACTGCTTCATTGGGTCAATTTTGTATTTATTTTTTTATAATTTAAATGACAATTTTTTTTTAGCTATTTCTTTAATAATAAAATAGATCCATTTGCCTCTTCTTAGGCTTTTTCTTCATGGAAATATATATGAAGTTATTGCTATTAGTAATCATGAGTCCCCTTGTCATCATTCAATACTTTGAAAAATATTAGATCCCTCTCTTACTTCTTGTCTTTGTCTCTCTCTTAATCACAAAATTAGTCTGAAATATATTTGAATTTTATAATTATTTTATTTAAAATTTAAATAATTAAAAATAATTACTAAAAGTTATGATATATAGATCAATTAGTTGAGAGAAATTCTTTGTTAAGAAGTATTACTATTCGTTAAATTCTATCACTAAATATTTTTTAACAGTTTTGATATTATATTGCGTGAAATGAGGCATTTGCTTAAATAGTCTCTTTTATCACTACTCGTTAAATTCAATCTTAACATCATAGCTATCTACTCTGATATCATATTAAAATTCTGCTTCCATCTAATCTTTTCATAATGCCACATGGAACATAATGTGAATACAACTATACAAAAAAACATAATAACTCCATCTATTTATAGGATCTCACTCACTTCATATTTTATTCAATTCTTCTTCTTCTTCTCAAAGTATATATTTAAAAAATTAAGAAAAAATTAGAAGAAAACTACTTAAAGAATCAAGAAAATGTGTGTTAATTCAACAGAATGGAGTGCTTCACGTATTAATTATTTTTCTGGGAAGAAAAAAACCCCAAAAAAATCCAGAGTTCAAGTTCATAGGCTTGCATGGTATTTATACTACTTTTACACATAATTTAAAACAATTCATATCTTTTTTTTTATCATCTCTGTCATAATTTATATGATATAGTTTTTATTTCATGAAATAAGAAAATATTTGACCGTGATAATTTGTATGTTTTTTTAAATATTTCAAATTGTTCAATTACTTTTGTGATTTATACAAACTTTTTGTATTGTTTCTAAATACGTAAATTATTTTTCAAAAATCTTTGAGATATTAGTACGTATGTTCAAAATGGAGAAGTTTGCTCTCAAAATTTAAATAATATCAAATAAATTAGGACGAAATTGGTAAATATATTACTATTACTTTCTTATGAAGTGTGACTTTCTTCTTGTTCTATACAATATATATATATATGTATGAATTCAATTATATATATTGACAGCGTAAAAATATTTATACTTATTCGTGAAAAGTCATATTATTTCACGAACCAATATTTCGATTCATACTAGCTCAATATAATAATATATAATATGATTTTTTTTTTCAGGAGGAAGAGAAGTGAGGAAAAGGCAGCAGTAGGTAAAAATATGGAATTGAAAAATTTGAAGTTGTATATGGAAAATATGAGTATATTAGAAGAAAATGAAAAATTGAGGAAAAAGGCAAATCTTCTCCATCAAGAAAATCTTGCTTTATTTTCTGAATTTGAGAAGAAAATTTCTCAATTGGATCGAGTTTCCGCCACCCTTAATTTAATCAAAGACGGAGCTAGAGTTTAAGTTACGAGTTCAGTCGAATTCGTAGCACTTTGAAGATCAAAATTTGTATTGTTCTAATAAAAATCTATGGAATATGTATAAATTGTTAATTTTAAAATTTGAACGCTTAAGACCCTACTTCATGATCTTCCTAGAAAGTGTTTTTGTTCTACATCAATTGTATAATTAAGTATATCTAAATTGTATGTACAATTTATCTATGTAATTTTTTTATTTTTTTTTTACATGTTGAGTTCAAAATGTATTGCTAGTTTATATATTGTGTATATTATGTTGAATTCATTAAAAATATTGCCTGAATAATTAAAAATATGGTTACGTTCATATGGTATTCAAAACTAAATGAACAACCTTTATATTTTAATTTATTTATCGATCATTTTTTTTAAGCTTATAATCTTAAATTTGCATTTTTATATACCGACAATGATAGCACTTTTTTATACTATTAATGTTGTCAGTAAAATTTAATTATATTTAGTCACCTAAAATTACTTAGAAGTAATAAATCAAGAATTAGTTAATCAAAGTGCAACTTCCACATATAGTAAATACAAAATTTATATTTGTACATTATAACAAAGTTTACATAATTACGCTCCATAGCAAACATAAATATGTATAATTCGTTATACATATACAAAGAAATCAATTGTATAATTCGCTATATATATGCAAAGAAACCAATTGTATAATTCGCTATACATATACAAAAGAAAGCAGTTGTATACAAATCAATTGTATAAATTTTTGTACTTATAAAATGAGAAAGAGAGAATTTCTCTCACTTTGTATTGTATAATAATAAGTGTACATGGCAAAGATATATATATTTGGAAGTGTATATACAATTTTCTCTCACTTTGTACAAACAGAAATACAATTTATACATTTCGTTTCTATTTATAAAAGAGATAGAGGCGAGGGTAGCGAGCGAGAACTGGAAGAGTGGCGAGCGAGATCTGGGAGAGGGGAACGAACATATATGTATATATACAATTTTTTTCTTGTTTTATACAAACAGAAACACATTATATACACTTGTGTTTGTATAAAAGTGAGAGGGAAGGAACGAGAGATGGAGCGAGAGAGGAAGAGTTGCGAGCGAGAGTTTAAGGGAGAGAGATAACTGACAAATTGTTTGCTACAATGTAAAATTAAATTAAAATATAGTTATAACATTTAATTTAATTTATCAATTTGTCATTATATACAATTTTACCTAAATAAACATCGAATCTAAAATTAAAAAAAAAAAAGTCAGCAAAAGTAAAATGGAAGAGGAAACATTTGGGACCCTCTAAATGTACTTTTAGAAAAAAGCAAAATATAATTTTCCAAATGTAATAAATTAACCTTTTGTATTTTCCCAAAAAAAAAAAAAGTATTCAGTGAAGCTTCTTAACACGTGAGGTTAAAAAAATGTCAGTGTTGTTGCCTCCAATTTGTCTCCTTATTTTATTTTATATTTTAAAGCATAGTACAATTATATTAGGTTCATTAAAAATTTCATTTACAATATTATGAGTAAAATGATAAAATTAATTTACTTATGAAGTACTATTTTGAGAATAATTCAATGGATGTAGCAAATATCTGGTGAAATAATCGAGAATTTGGTTTAACCATTGATATTTATAAATTCTGAATCTCGAGTACACGAATTCAAAAATGTACAATGAGTTTAGCCTAAGAACCTTAAAAGTTAAACAATACAAATTTAAAATCCTGAATCCGCTTCTGATTTCTTTTTCGACCTAGCTTAGAGCTCTGGTCTACCCTGGCGGTGTCTTTCTTGCTATTAAAACTCTTCCATTTCTTAGCATGGAGCAACGATCGTTACGTTATGTACGAGTTAGACAAAGAATCTAGTAGGGTGAAATGAGTAAAGAAAGTACACTGGACTCGAAGACGATGATCACAGTTCTTTTGACTGGTTCTGTGTTGATCTGTATATCCGGAATGCTGCAAAGCACATTGTGGCATTACCAATTACTGTCAAAGCTGCTTGAAGAGCCACTACTACCTGAAAATCATGCATGGAAACGGAACGTTAGTCATATCTCCGTGATTAGAGGTGGATTCAGGATTTGAAGTTTACGAGCTCCTGCAGTGATATCAAGTCGATACTGAACAATAAATGAGTCCACAGTCAAATATCTTTATAGATTTAGTAGATTTCTAAATATAAGGATCTACTGAGTTCACTTGAACCTATAACCAACATACTAGATCAACCGCTGCCTATAGGGGAATGGTTTAGGACGAATCCACAATCATATTTTACCAAGAGAAGTTCATAAATTTTGTTCTAGATAAAGAATTGCATCTACTTACCTCAAGAGACTCCGAGTTATAAAAGAAATGCCAAGTGCAGGCACAGAGTGCTCCTCCAAGCAGGGGCACCTAAATCGGAGAAAAGAAATGGAGATAAGTGCTAAATGATCAAAGAGAAACGTGACGCGATAACTCAGCATAACCATTCAAATAAAAGAACATTACTTTATTAAGAAAAGACAACAATTTCACAACTTGAAAAGCTCTAATTTCTTCAGTCTTGTCACTGACTAGATAATAGTAGAACAAAAAACTCAATAATCAAAATCAACAAAATTTCGACATTTGAACTACGTTGTCCATGTCATGAGAAAGGTAAGAAAGTGAAAAAAGAAACCTGAAGAGCAAGAAGTTCTAAACTTCACGGGATAGCCGCCAACAATATATATGGATTACAGTAGCACTGTGATGGGAGTGTAACCTCAACAAATTATATCACATGTACATGTTTTCCGCCACCACTCTCTATGAAGCATTTCACGGTTGGGCAGCATGTCATAAACAAGTTTAAATCGTGTATCTTGGTTGAAAATACCTGTTTCGAATTGAGGCGTAATTGTTATTGTTGCTTTTGGCTGAGGATAGTATTGAAAAACATAATAAAATAGAGGGGGAAAAAAGACTTCATAACACCTGTACTTCTTCCTAAAAGAGTTAGTCATGAATCAATCAAGACAAAACTATTTCCCGCAAGGTTTGGGATTGGTTGAATCGGGGAAATGGATTGGTGGGAGATAATCGGAATCATCAAAGAAGAAAAAAACTCACTGCAATAAGAGGCTGACAGCGATAATATTCATTTCAGCCTCTTATAGTTTGTTTTCATTACTGTATGGTAGTAAAACGTTGATCGACTAATTGAGTTAACCCAATCCCAATCCATAAACAAGAATTAAAAGAAGTAGAAATTTAGACTATTGTCTGATTAAACGTACGAGAACACGAACTTTTAATTAACAGGAAAGACTGTTATCTACTTTTCTACTTCCAGAAGAATGCTATTTATGCATAACAGCCATTTCTATTGGACCAGATATAGGCACTGATCAGAGTTCTGCAACTCTAATATATCGAATGTACAAACGTCACAAATTGCATGTAGTTCACCGTACAGAGTTTTTTTTTCTTATGAGAGCAGTGTTCAGGCCAACTTGCTCATCTTGACTAATTCCATCAGGTACCGTTTACCTCCTACGAACATAGGTACCTCATAACTCTGTCCGCCAAGGTTTATGCAGATTGGAAAGAAATCAGAATGGTGTTTTGCCTCTGATGAGTTTCGAACCTGAGACTAGACTCGCTTTACAGATTCCACATATGTATACAGCCAACTTACTTTTTTTCAAGTTCTCTATAGTACATACCATAGGAAGTTTTTTCCTTTGAGCAAATATTTCGAAAATTGTTCTTTCTAGAGTTTTTGAGTTCAACTGCCACTTTTAGGGAAAGACTTAAGCTTCTATCTCACTTAACAACAGGTAAATAGAAATCGAGAAGGTCCAATATAACATTGATCAATTAAACTGAAATTTTCAACATATTAAGAGAAGTCATTTTCAAAAAGTATTTACAGTCATGTCAAGTTCATCGACAGAAAGAAGATTCAATATTGCAAACCTAGAGCACAAAATTTTGATCGAAATATGACTGCCAAAAAGCAAAAGCATCTGCACAACAAATGAATGATCACGACTAAGCAACATTACTTACCATACCCCAGGAGAGTCCCTTCCAAGATTCATAACCCGACTTTTCTCCATATTGCCAAACCAGAGCCATAGCAGTTACCCTTTCAAATAAAGTTAAAAATCATGTCATTTCATTCGGCACAAAAAAACATATGAACAAATAACACCCCGTGACAGAGTGCACTGCACATTACAATACCCCCTCTGCCCAAATTTACATAACACCCTTTCCATTTTAGGACGTCATGAAATTGGTTGATACCATTCCATTTCTATAAAACTTCCGTAATTTTAGATAATTCAAATTTGAGTTTTGATGTAATGTTTTAGTATCTGTTAAACTAATATTTTAACAATTACTTTAAACCAGTATAATTTTGGACATTTTTCTGAGAAATGGAGTCTGGGGAGGGCGAGAGTTGCATAACAGATGGATAAATTTGAACATTTTCCCTATAAATATACCGTGACGAACCGTGGATGCATAGCATATGTAACAGGTTTGAACCACAATAGAGTTTGCTCAAACCTTGTATATATATGTATTAAGAAAAGAAAGAAGGGTAAAAAACACACCTAAAGTATTCCGGTTTTTCGAGTTTCAAACCTTAACTATCATGTGTGTGAATTTCCTACCTAAACACACCTCAACTATCAATTGTTTACTTTACCTACCTGAACGATGATGATATTTCCTATATGAAACTCAAAAAATGGGTATATCCTAGGTGTGTTTTTGACCAATTAACTCTTAAGAAAACTCACTAAATAACTAGAAGTACTAGATTTTGAATCCAATAAATCAAATGCTTTATGGTAGTACACAAACTCAAACTCAAACTTATAAAGTTCAAATCTTGATCAACAACATTTGCAATGTAATCTCACAAGTGAGGTTTGGAGAGAATGGCGTGTATGCAGCCTTACCCCTACCTTGTGAAGATAGGGAGATGATTCCCAATGGACCCTCAATTCAAAGTTCAAATCTTGATCAACCTCATATAATAAATTCCCTCCATATCATTTTACTTCTCCATTTTAGCAAGCGAAGAAAATCCTTTTTTCCCATACCATCCTTGGTAGTATTAAATAACAACATAAAGTAATAGTAGTCAGATTTAGAGTTTCAAAATGTCATGTCAACAAGGGAACAGAGTAAGTATAATCCAAATTAACATCTTAAAAAACACAATTTAACATCTTGAACTCTCATCAAGTCAAATATGTGAGACAAAATAGGAACAGAGAAATTACCATTCAACAATAGTGGAAACATGACTAGCCCAAGTGTGCAATGACAGAGCATTAGAAGGTTCATTGAATTGAAAAGAAGAAGAACCCATTAAACCTAACTCAGAACCAGAAGCTGAGCCCACCATTAGTGTTGTAAAAGCAAGTCCAGAAAAACCCAAAATTGCAGCAACATTTTTCAAATTACTGATAATGGGTGCTGGAAAATGAGTCTTTTTTCTAGTAAAGAAGATAAAGTTTGGATCTTTATGTGTAAAAGAGAATTGGGTTTGTTTTGGATTTGGAAGAAAATGAAGCTTTGAGAGGGATAATGAAATTGGAACTGCCATTGTTGATTGAATTGAGTCAAGTTTTTAACTTTTTTGTTTTTTGTTTTAGATAAGAAAAATATGAATGGATATTTAAATAATATACATTGATTTTAAAATATAAATATTCATAGGCAAAATATATTGACGATTTCTTAAATTTGTCAATAAATTTCATTTTGATACTAAGAATAATGACTTATTATAGTTAATGCCTATAATTAAAAGAGTTCGGAAAACGTGCAAAAGAAAAATACAAAGCTTATTTTTGATAAATTCTTAGCTCAAATAAAATATATTAAATATCATTATGTAAAATAAATATAACGGTGAATATTAATGAAGAACACAACAACAATAACAAAATAATACAATAACAGAAGCAATGGTAATACTAAAATTTTATATTATATGAGAGTTAAAATGACAACACTAATAATAAAAAAAGACTAAATAACAGTTGACTACCTATAGCAAAAGAAAAATGTAGTACACATTTATTTCTACTGAAAATTACATATAAAAAATAAAATTCCACACAACATTTGGTGATGCCATCTTTAGTTGTACCATGAGGTTCTTGACATTACAAGCACTGTTAGGACAGATAATGTGTGAATTTTTTTTATTTTTTTTGATAATCGAGAAATTTTCAAAGGATCAGTCAACAGACGATTTGAAACTCGATGAATGATAATTTTAATAGTTATATCACTCCATAACAGTTTCTTTTTTCTTAGTCCACAGCATCACTAGTGTGAAGCCCATTAATGACATGATCACAACCTGCAAAAATGTACCAAGCAAATATTAAAATGTGACTAAAAGTTAAAAACAGAAAAAAAAAATAGAATGAAAAATGAATAGGATGAGAGAACGGAAAAGGGTCAAAATTGCCCCTAAACTATACGGTTAAACACTTTTTCCTTTATCTGTATGTTTTTTTTAAAGATTCCAAACCTGAAAGGACAAAAATGCTACCTTTTGGTAACGACAGGGGCAAAAAGCATCCAAGCTATTAACGGAGGGCAAAAGATTCGACTCTGATATTGATATTTGTATACCATATTTCAGACGAACGCATAAAAAGCTATAAAATTGATAGATGACTTACTGATATAGCTGGAGGGACACTAACAAGGGGATCTTGAAAAAACTTATTGGCAAGAGCAAGGGCCAAAAGACTGCTCTGCATGCCTGCAAACGCAATTTGAAAATAACAACGTCAATCAAGTTTCAATAATATATGCATCTCGTGCATGGTGAAAATATTATGTAGTCTCCAAACCTGTTTCGTATGACAGTGTTCTTTGTAGAGCTTTGACATCTGGTGCTTTGTGGAAGGCTAGGCCGGAAAGAAAATAGGCCAAGATGAAAGCTGATAAATGAAATGCAATCACAAGGAACAAAACAGACATTCCAGAAGGGGACACGAGGGCATCTATGTTAATAGCGAGTGGAGCTCCTACAGAGAGAGCAGTCACAAAAACTGACAGGGGAGGCAACAACGGCCGAATGGCATGGGAAATCTGTGGGAGGCATCTGTTGAAGCAAAACCAGAAGTCATAAAGAATGAAGTTCGGATCGTTGAAGGATATACATAGACATAACATTATAATACCTATTCAGAAAGAGTCCACCAGCAACAGGTGCAACAACAATCTGGAGTATGTTGGAAATCATTCCCTTAACATCCACAGGCAACTTTTTCCCAATAAGCAATAAAGTTAATGTCGGGGTGATAAAAGCAGCAGTAGCTGTAGATAACGCTGTCATCACTATACTTAGAGGGGCCATTTGTGGATCGGTTAGAAAAGTAGCATAATTTGACAGCTGTGCTCCGCTAACACATGAGGTCAACATAATCCCTGCAGCTGATACACAGATAACAAAACTTTAGTCAGCATACTATTTTCTTTCCTGAAAAAGGGGTCTGAGATTTTACCTAAGGAAGTTGGAAGACCCAATACGGACATTGCAACTGTGCCAAAAAGATACCCGAGTAGTGGCTTCAGAGCAAATTGACCGATATAACCAGCAAAAATGGCAGCAGGTTTCTTGAAAGCTTCAAGAAAGTCCTTTTCACTTGAATTGACTCCAACAGCAAACATTAAAAATCCTAATGCAGGGGCATAGTACCTAGAAACGGCAAACATCACGGTTAAAATGAGACCATACGATGAGGTGAAAAACTAAGCAGTTTAGACTTTTTGATATGCACTCTGCAACTATTTGTCTCATAATACCTTTCTCTAACTATCCTAGATAGACAACGTGAGACCAAATCGGTGCAAATATTGAATGACAGACTTTTGCCAAGGTCCAACTCTACACCTCCATCCTTTTGTAGAGGGGATAAATTGGTAAAAAAAAATAGATATGTTCACGGAAAACTTTCAATAAAGGAATTACTCTGACCTCTGGCACGGGTCTCTACCACACCTTCTGCTACAACTAATGCCAAAGGTTTAGTTATAGAAGCCTTAGTATACGTTAATAAGGATAAATTCAAATGACATGATCAAGCCACGATACTTTGACCAAGTCTAGCAGAGAGATATAAGTCCTCTAGAATGCAATTAATGATTTGTCCCGGCAAAATTTATATGAGTTTCTCCTTGGAATGAGTTTTTCATTCTAGTATACATGATAAGTAATCCAAACAAACAAAACTCTTCTTTCAGAAAGTGATCAAATGCATACATTTTGAAATTCTTCGAATTATTAGCTTTTATAATGTGTATTACAAGACTCCTAAATATCTTACAACTGTTTATTTATGTAGTTCAACAACATAAAGATGCCACCTAGTTCACGAATGCATAGGAAATATTTTCTTCTATTCTAACTAATTTGCATAGGCAGTATATAACACCTCCAAAAGTAGAATTTAAGCTCCAAATTAAAAATTAAAAATGATCTTGCTTGCTTTTAACAAAATATAAATGCACTTGCTTCATGCAGTAACCAATGTTACTTAATACGTCAAACAGGGAAAATGATTACATGTCAATTGAATTCTTTGTCTAACAGACAACAGTATCAATTAATAAGATCAAAAAATACAGAAACAAGCGTTATGTGTCCCTGCAAACTTCTGAAAGAGTTATCAGACCTATCGCAAAACTTTTTGCAAGATGAGAAGTAAGATAGCATGAGATGCTAGAGGGATAGAACAAAATAGATGAGAAAATAAGCACCGATTAGATGATAGACAAACCTGTTGGTAAACCAAGTAAAAGAAGGTGGATAGATAAGAGCCAAAATTGTGCTAGCAAGAACCACATGGGGCAGAAAAGAGTTTGCTCCCTTCAAAATTGTCAAAAAGGCGTTCTCTTTTTGTTTCAAATTCTGTAATATCAAAATGTCTTTTGTTAAAAAAAAAATAATTAAATGCAAATACTTCAAATCCAACAAATCAAATGTCGGCTTCGAAACATTCAAGGAAACAACATAACCCCCTTTTCCCTATTATGTTTCTTTTCCTTTCCAAAAATATCGAGAGGTTTAAGAATAAAAATATGAGCCAGTCAACCTCTTTGATTCACAATTTCAAGGGAAAGAAGCATTGGAAACATTAGAAATGTACTCAAACCAGAGAACATTGCCCTCACATCGAAATGTCTTCAATTAGTAATAACAGTCAGTACATCAGCTTGAAATGGCTAGGAACCAAAACAAATTGCTTCCTATATCAACTACTTCTCATATCTGGAACTTTATCCACATACATAGAGAATTTTCTATTACTTTTTTCTATGTTTTATAAGGGTGGTGTCTGGGAAAGCTTGCACACACCTCACACACCTCGACTATCCCACTCAGTATCTTCTACCTCTCACCAAGACAAGTATCGGATAACTCTGCTGGCTAAGGCTTAAATAAATGGGAGAAAAAATCACGTAAGGTATCTTCTGGCTCTCCCATTTTATTGTCCGCTAGACCACACCCTTCGATGCTAGAGAATTTCCCATATCAAACTCGTTTTTTTATGCAATGATAGTATTCATAGCCATACCTATCAAAGAAAAATGGTCGTCACCAATAAATTAACAAGTATTTCGTTGCTCAATTCCACATACAAATACAAGTCAAATTCACAAAAACATATAATTGAACTTTGAGTAAATGGCTCCAGAAGTAAAAATGGAAAACCTCAAGTGATTCAAAGTCATTAGGCCCAAGTGGATCTGAGAAACTTTCTGAGATACATCTAGTAACCAATAGTCCTGAATACAGAAAAAGATCACATTCATGAGCAAGAAAAAAGACATTATCAACTAAAACTTTGAGCAAAGTATTACAATTGAGTTTAGAAATCACTTACTTGGCAATGTGGATTGTATAGCTGATGGAAACCCCACCAATCGTACCCCTTCAAGAACCCAAATACAAATTGGACTAATTCATTAAAAGGGATAGTAGAAACACACTTGATACTGAAAAATAAAACAATCACAAAATCTGAGAACTTTTCTGAGATACATCTACTAAACAACCGCTTGAATTACCACCTATATAAAAAGATCACATTCATGACCAAAATAAAGTACATTATCAACTAAACTTGAGAAGCAAAAGGATCTCAACTTTGAGTAAAATAGAACATATTGAATTTTCAGAAAAAACACCTAATTGGCAATGTGGATTTTATAGTTGAAGAAACCCTCACCAATCATACCCCTTCAAGAATCAAGAAACACAAGTACAAGTTGGACTAATATATCAAAAGGGGCAGTAGAAATAAACTTGATATTGAAGAAAGATCATAATTTTTTTTCTTTTTTTCTTTTTATACTTAAAAGTAAAGAGCACATTATCAACTGTACTTTGAGAAGCAAAAAGATTCAAAATTTGAGCAAAATAGATTACAATTGAACTAAATTTTTTTAAAGGGGCAGTAAAAACACACTTGATATGAAAAAAAACAACAAAAAAACCAATGAAATCCACAAAGTGGGGGATCTAGGAAGGGTAGGGTGTACGTAGACCTTACCACTACCTCTCCGAGGTAGATAGGTTGTTGCCGAAAGGCCCTCTGCTCAAGAAAATCAAAGCAGTAATCAAAAAGAAAAACATGAGAGCTAATAGCAAAGTAGTACAGAGCATATATGCAAGAAACCATAACATTAACAAGGTGCAATCACCTAAACCCAATAAACCACATATGATAATCAGAAACTCGAAACCAAAGACTAAATGAATATGCTGATACTACGACCGACACTTCATACAAAAAAAAATAATCAAAAATCTCTTTTTCCTTCAACATCATACCCCTTCAAGAACCTAAGTACAGTTTGACTGTTGAGAAGCAAAAAGAACCTAGGTACTTTGGACGGTTGAGTAGCAAAAAGATTCAAACTTTGAGGAAAATAGATTACAATTAAGCAAAATAAAACACACCTACTTGCTATTGTATAGATGGGGGAAACTCCTTCAAGCACAAAAGTACAAATTAAAATTAATTCATCACAAATAGCATTATAAATACACTTGATACTGAAAAATATATCACAAAATCTCTTTTTTCTTTCATCAATCATACCCCTTCAAGAACCCATTTACCCAAGTACAGTTTTACTTTGAGAAGCAAAAAGATTCAAACTTTAAGTAAAATAATACACTATTGAGGTAAAAAGAGAAAGAGGGAAGTTACAGATTTGGTTGCTCAACAAAAAATGTCTACATCAGCTATAGATAATACACATGCTCTATACAAATATTATGGCAAATTTTTTTTTTGGGCCAGCAACTATTTATGTCAATTTCCCCAAAAAGAATAAAGATTGTATAATTAAGGGAATTCCTTTCACTCAAGTACAAGTTGAACTAATTCATTAAAAAGGGCAGTACAAATACACTTGATATTAAAAAAAAATTCACAAAAATCACTTTTTTCTTTCATCAATGATACCACATCAAGAATCCCAAATTAGACTAAACTATCAAAAGGGTAAGCATAAATACACATGAATATTGAAAAATAATCATAAAAATCTCTCCTTTTTTTTTGAAAAAAAAAAATACTTATAAGTATAAAAACAAACAAACCTGAGGAGTGGAAGCATTTCTTGGTAAAAGAAACAATTGGGTGTTGATGAAAACAAGGTAGAGATTTGTGAAGTGAAGGAGAATCAAGAATCTTGAAGCCTTGATGATTCTGCTGAAAAAAAAGAAATTTAATACTCATTTTTTATTTTTAAAAAATCAGTTTTTGATTTTGAGAGAAACTATAAAAAGGAGACTTGTGTTTGTTGTTTTTTTGGGGGGTTTAAATAGGAGGATTCACAGGTGGTCCAATTTCTAGGGAAAATGACAAGAATGGCCCTTTTAATTAAATGAACTACTTTGGTTACGTAGGATCCGTTTGGCCATGCGATATGGTATCATGATATGATATCATAATATGTAATCATGACATGATATTAAAGTTTTGTTTGGACATGTTGTATATTTTCTCATAAACATAAAAATCATATAAGTTCTAAAACTAGTAAAATAATCCTAATTGTATATTCAATATCGTCAAATAAATAAAAAGTCATCAAATCGTATAGTAAATTATCACAAAATTATTTGTTCTCCACTTAAGTAATTATTTCATCGATATATTTGAGTAAAAATGAAAAACTTGTCACGGGCTCTTCAAGATTTTATTACTCAACAATCGTGAAGTGTGAGTTAAAGTGACTATATGTTAGTGAGAATAATAAATTTTAAGTCGGTGAAAATAATAAATTTTAAAACGTAATGATGTGATCATAAATTTTATTTACATGTGAAATAAATTGTTAGTTTATATAAATGTGGGATTGTTTTAGCAAAATATAAACTTGTGAATCAATTTTTGTATTAAAATAACTCAAATCATCATATGGTAATCCCATATGATTCCATATCATAGTTTTTTTGGAGAATATAATATCTCATCTAATGATATGGAATTATGAGATGAAATCAACGTAAAATGACATGTCCAAACGCTGATTCCATCTCACAAGCGATACTATATCGTGATATGGTATCATATGACCAAACGTTTACTTAAATTAGTCAAAAGTTAACATTGATAGTGGGTAAAATTTACCGCACCAGATATTTACACCAAGCCAATACATGGATGACATTTGTTAAAACATATTGTTCGTTTTACTTCATTAAATCACATAATAATGAAAATTGCTACGGGTAAAACTTACCTGCACAGGGTTCTTACACCAAGTCAATACATGCATGTCATGTGTTAAAACATATTGTTAATTTTATTTCATTAAATCACATAATAATAAAAATTACATTAAATTGGTGTAAACAACGGATACGGGTAAATTTTTTTCATTGATAGTCCTTATTAACTACTTAACGGAGTTTGATTTAGCATTAAAGTTTTGTTTTTTTAATAAAAAATATTTATTATGAAAAAAATAAGATGTTGGACTAATAGTAAAACTGTTTTTAAATGGAAGCAGAAACAATTTGAAAAGAAGCTGAAATTTTAGAAGTAGAAAATTATTTATTCGAAGACCAAAAAATCCCTATCATATATACATATTTATCAATATATATCTTTTTATTTATTTATTTTTGTGATGAGTTTTTTTATACGTAATTGATTTAATTTGTGAAATACTTTTTAAATTTTTTTGTCTGACCATTAGTTATAGATTAAATTATCCAGTTGAATTATAGTCAATAACTCAATCTTTTGTTTTTTTTGGTTTATTTTATGTATAATATTGATTGAAAAGTTAAATATGCATATTATAATTTAATAAAAATTTAAATTTTTATATTAGACATTTAAGATAATCTCAATATTAAAAGTGTATTAATACTTGTATTTTTTTCAAAATTTGACTCTCAAAAGTATATTTTTTTAAAAGAAAATGGCCAAACACAACCCACTTATCAAAAACACTTTTCAAATGAATTATCCTAACATAAATAAAAAGTGTTTCTGAAAGTCAATCGTTTTTAGCCGCAATTCCAAACAGGCTCTAAGTCTTGAAAAATAGTAATTTGGAGAAAGAATAATTAATGACAAGGAGGGTAAAATATGAAAAAATATTACGTGTCTCTTTTTAATATGTCAAAAGTGAAAAATATAAAATAAAATATTATTTGAACAAATAACAAAGAAAAATAAAAATTCATTTGAATAAATGACAAATAAAAATAAACAAAAAAAAGTATTTATCTAAGAGATTTTTAGGGTTGGACTAGATCTCTTATATTTTTATATGAATAAAATTGAAGTTTAATTTTTTATATTATAGAATAAAAAAAATAGTTACTTTATAATTTATTTTAAATCATAAACTTTTTAAAAAATCGTTTATTTTTATATTTTTAATATTTATTTAAATACCATCACATAAATGATTTTTTTTTTTTTGAATAAATCTCCTAGCAACCTACAAAAATTAGACGACAAACATAAATTAATAACGACCTTGTTGGGCTATAAAAAAACGATTTAGCCTCTTTCACCCACCCTACCCCTACCCCCCCCCATTACTTGGATGTGTGAATATACCTTATTGCCCCTAGGGTTATTTCATGTTTTAATAAAATTTATAATTCTGTTTTATTCTTATAAATATAGATGTTGTTAGCTTTAAGTGTAAAAATTGTAGATGGCATTCGAAATAATTTATCTACAACGCGAGACCTTGGAAAATATAGCGACGACATTCTGTAAAACAATTTAATTTTGATCGATATTTATATTTTAGTATAAATTATCCTTCAACAATATGATCAATCTATGGGAAATACCACGTTGTTTGGGATGGACCTTTTGAATTTCAAAGACAAATGGGTTCAAGGACAACTTTTGAGAAATTTTGTTAATACATATCGAAAGTTTCAACAATTATAAATTTGCTTTTTTGGTATGATAAAGTCTGAGACGTTTGAATTTTAAGACAAATAGAATATGGCAATAACTTTTTTTTTTAAAAAAAATCATGTGCTAAAGCACATTAAAAGTTTTCATAATCATAATTTTGAATTCTAAAAACTCTTAAATGCGAAAAAGATAGATATTATACCCGTCATGGCAAATGAATTGGTCTACGATAACTTTTAAAAAATTCATGTGCTTATACACATAAAAAACTTTGCTAATCATAAATTAGTGTTTCAAGAACTCTAAATAAACAAACAAACAAACAAAAAAACAATATTAATCATGACAAAGTTAAGAATGTGTTGAATGGACCCTTTGGATTTCATGACAAATGAATTAGTTTGACGATAATTTTTAAAAATAATTCGCGTGCTTATCTACATCAAAAGTTTTGATAATCATGATTTTGCATTTCGAAACCCTAAAATTCAAAAAATAAAAATAAAAATAACACCAGTCATGGCGAAGCTCAGACCTTTTGGAATGGACCTTATAAATTTCAAATCAAATAAAGTTTGACTCTGTGTGGTCAGTTTTGTTTGAGCTCAAATTTTATGGATGTATCGATGAAAACTTATTAAATGATACTCATTATTTTTAAAATATGAAAAAAAATATTAAGTTTATATGTCATAATAAAGGAATTCAGGATTATATCATATTTGTGTGTATAAGTTTATTATTTTTGAAATATGTGTTACTAACTCTGTTTGACCTCAAATATATGGATGTATTAACAACAAAATATTAAAAGATAATCATTACTTTTAAAAGGCAGGTATCCTTTTCGAAGTTTATATATCACAAGACATGAAATTAAGATTTCTCAAATTTTGTGTATATTAATCTGTGAATTTTCTGAAATATGTGTATTGGAGGTTGACCCTAGTGAGGTTATTAGAAAATTTGATGGACACTTAACTAAGTAAATAACATGTTGCTCAAATATACGATCGAATTTTCAGAAAAAAAGTTTCATATTTATGTTAAGCCGTTAAAGTGTGTTTTATTCCTATTGCTATTAGCGTTCAAGAAAATGCTCATTCATGCCATTATTTTTTAGTAGTGGTTTAACAAAACCATTTTTGATATGTGGCAAATTGTAATTCGGCCACGTAAATCAATTTTTTAAATAAAAAAATTATAATTTTGAAAAAAAAATTGAATTAATTTTTTATTAAAAAATTGATGACGTGGCCGAATTATAATTGGTCACATGTCAAAATGATTTTACAAAACCATTGTTTAAAAAATAATGCTTGAATGAGTCTTTCTTTAAAGTAATGACATATAAATGGAGCCACAACTTTTAACTAGATACATAAAATGGAACCTTTTCGAAGGGTTAATGCATATTTTGAGCTTTTCCCAATCAAGTAAGAATAACAATACCACACCAAAAGTTTGGATAATCATGATTTTGTGTTTTGGGACCCCAAAACTCAATAAATAAAATAAAAAAATCGTGGCGAAGCTCAAACCTTTTGGAATGGACATTACAATTTTCAAGTCAAATAGAGTTATATTGATTTTATTTGAGCTCAAATTTTGTGGATCCATTGGTGACGGCTTATTTAATGATATTCATTGTTTTTGAACGATGAAAAGTTTTTTTTCCCCTGAGTTGGGTGCATTATATTAACTACAAATTGGTTGGAATTGAAAGTAACTGTAAGCGAGGGAGGGAAAGGAAAAGAAAAAAGTTTTATGCGTTCATGCTCCATATGTCATAAAAAGGAATTCAGGATTATATCATATTTTTGTACGTATAAATTCATTATTTTTCGAAATACGTGTCGCTAACTCTGTTTCAACTCAAATTTATGGGTCCATTAGTGATAAACTATTAAAAGATAAGTCATTGCTTTTAAAAGACAGGTATCAATTTTTTCGAAAGTTTATGTATCACAAGACATGAAATTAGGATATCTCAAATTCGTTTTTGTAATTAATCGTGAATTTTCGAAATATGGTATTGTTCTTGAAAAAATGGAGACAACTTAACTAGTTAAATAAACAATGTTGTTCAAGTGATAATTCTAAACGACTATTCGTTTGATGGACATAACTAAGTAAATAAACATGTTGATCCAAATGATTAAAAAAAAATTTTTTTTAATGACTTTATTATTTTATGTCAATAATAACAGATCCACATGGAACCTTAACTAAGTAAATAACATGTTGCTCAATTGATAATTTTAAAGACTTTATTATTTTATGTCAATAATAACATATCCACATGGAACATAATTTAGTGGATTTTTTTTTTTGCTTTACTAGTGGATCTTTTGTTTGGCAGGGAATTAACGTTTTGTGCTATAATTTTAGAGTCCGGACCTAAAGGGGTATAAAATATGCACAAAAATTTTAAAATGGTATTATAAAAAATTTTATATTAACTAAAAACGGGCAAAAACAATGCTGGAACAACAGCAAATTTCCCTGTGTTTTTGTTTGTTTTGTTTGGTGGTTGGTTGGGTTTTGTGGTTTTTGTGTTTTGTTCACGTCATTCCACCGGAAAAAAGCAAAATCGCTGCTAATGCAGCGATTTACCAAAATGTGATTTTTAAAAAAAATTCAAATCGCTCCCTAGGCAGCGATTTTTTTTTTGAAAAATGAAAATCACTGCACATGAAAGCGATTATTCCATTTTTTTAAACAATTTAATAAAAATCGTGCTCTTACCAGCGATTTCCAATTTTTATTTTTATTTTTTTTAAAAAAGTTAATCTTTTTTTTTAAGTTAGTTGTAATAGACAATTCTCTTATTTGAATATACCAAAATAAAAATATTTTAAAAAAATTATAATTAAATAAAGAATATGAAAAATGTAAGTAAACTCACCAATGAGCCAGGATCGGTGATGAAAAAAATATGAAGATTCACATATATGACATTGTGGAATAAAATAAAAGGGTGAAAAAGTGAGAATTCTATTGAATCAAACAACATCGTAAATTTAAATTCAATATAATATCTTTTTGTTTTAGAAAGAAAACTATTTTTGTTACCTTACTCTATTCTAATTTTTTTAAAACAATGCCATGTTTTCTTATAAGCTAATATATTGAATTTTCAAAAAAAAATATTTGAAAATCAATGAAATTTGTTTTTCTACGATTTTCTTAATTTTATTTTTTTTTTAAAAAAATGAAAATCGCTGCCTATAATTTTTCTTAAAATATATATATATTTTTTAAAAAAGAAAATCGCTGCCTAGGTAGCGATTTGATTGTTTTTTTTTAAAAAAAAAAATCACATTTTGCTAAATCGCTGCCATTGCAGCGATTTTGCTTTTTTCGGTGGAGGAAATCATTGTTGTTCCAGCTATTTTACCATTTTGATTAATATAAACTTTTATATACCATTTTAAAATTTTTGTGAATATTTTATACTCTTTTTAGGCTTCGGACTCCAACTTTATCTATTAAAAAAAGACACAAGATCTTAATTAAAGGCAAGTCATGTTCATTTTAGGGAAACAAAAAAGTGAAGTCTTAGTCTTTTTTATCAAGCATAAAGAATTTACGATATTTAAATTTGATCTTAGTCGCAAGTAATTAACCACTTCAATTTTGAGAACGGATAATTAGACACATCAATTCGTTTTTACTTTCTTAGTTGAATACTTCAACTTACAGAATGATCATCTAGACACTCCAAAATTGTTGTGTCATGTCGGTGTTCATGAGATATAGTGGAGACGATCGAGTTGAGTATTTAGTTGTTAGTTGAGACAAAGTTGAGGCGTCTAGACGTGCACCTTCAAAGTGTGAACTCTTATTTGTCAAACTGAAGCCAAATTTGAATTTCTATTGTACCTCTTGATATCAACATTAATGGGCCATTCGAAGAACCATCAATAGGGTGCGGTTAGATGGTTGTGCTCTATCCACTCTAACTAACTAGAAACTTCGAATCAAACCTTGAGAATGAAGAATTTCTTAATAGGAGCGTTTTATCTCTCTTAGTAAGTCTATCAGCCCTAAGAGCACATATGCTTTATAGGTAAATTTCCCTAATAACCACTTTTCAACCCTCTCTTACACAAAAAAAACATTTAAATTGTTGCTTTAAGGCCCCCCTTATCGTGATGATCACTACAAATCGAGAGGAAATAAAAAAATTTTGTTGACTCTTTGTCCAAAAACTCTCTATAGGGTATCAGAGTCAGGTCCATTTCCGTTTTGGTTTTGATCGACACTTTAGTTGTGCCTCTGGACGTGAAGGGGATGTTAGAGTGGGCTAAAGTCTCACATTGGTTGTTATAGTCTGCTTATATGGACTTATGCAATCCTCTACTCATGAGCTAACTCTTGGGGTTGAGTTAGACTTATGTGTCTTATCTTTACACAACTTAACTAAAGAAGTATCAAACATGAATAATATTAGCCAATGACGGAGTCAGAAATTTCACAAAAGTTGTCCAAGTGCTAAAATGAACCTGCTCTTCTTAAAAAGTGATTTTTTTTTCTACTACTGAGATTTGAACACCACTTTAAGTTTGCATGTCTTTACTCTTTCAAAGAGTCTGAAACCACTAGGCTACATCATATTGTTACGTCAAGGTGTTCCATTGTTTGTCATTTTACTTGTATATATAGTATAATTTTCTGATGAAGGGTGTCCAATGACATAAGGGTGGCTACGCCACTGGTATTAGCAAGGTACCCACTCTGTATCCCATTCGTGGGATTACACTGGATATGTTGTTGTAATAGTTTTAGCAAGAAAATGTTGATATATATATAGATAAAAAAGTTGTCAAAGCTAACTAAGAATCTTTTTAAGTTGTCAAAGAAAACAGTCACCATTCATCAAAATGTCAATACAATATGTTAAACTTGCAATTTTACAACAACAAAAGTACTTAATGATACAAGTTGTCAATGCATTCTCATATATGTTGCTGCATTCAAGCTCTCAAAAAGGTCACTTGAGCTAAGGGTCTACCGTATTCTTCCTCTCTACCTCCACAAGGTAAGGTTGCGTACACACCAGCCTCCTCAGACCCCACTTATGGGATTATGTTGTTCTTGTTTTTATATTGTTAGTGATCAATGTTACTATGTAAAATGATTCTATATAATGTAACATGTGGTAACATTTTTGATGTGTGAAAATGTAACATGCAAATTATTCAAATATGTTCTTATTATACATACTAAAATGAGAAGAAAAATAAAACTAGAAACCAATTTTAGGCTCTAGCACAACTGCAATTGGGCTTCTTACAGAGTACTTTTTACTATTCCATTTCAAGAATCCTTGAACAATACCACTATTTGGGCTATTATCTCTTCTCGTAAACGTCACATGGTATTTCAACTTCTGGTTCAACTTGGAGAATTTCAGTATAGAGGGCTTAACACTCACGGAAACTCCAGGTGGTAAAGCTATTTCCATGCTGTAAGATGATTTAGCTTCCCCGACATTAGTCACTGTTCTAGTATACGTCTGAGAAATGTCTCCGAGTGTGATGGAGAATGAAGGATAATTTAGTTGTGCTTCACGAATGTGTTTCACTGACCTACAATCCACTTTGCGTTGCATGAGGTTCCCCACCTGACGATTTGTGTAATTCAAACCGCATAGGTAAGGCAAGTAGTCCTTAAAACGAGTGTCGTAGATCAGTCCTGGATCATTAGCTCTTGATGGATTGACATGTCCTGCACCAATGGCGAAGATGTTAGCCGGAAGGAGCCTTTCATCTAAGATGGGATCGTTGGCGAAGTTCACTGTGTTAGCAAGTGGTCATGTGATTGATGATTGATGCTGCAGGTGACCAAGTCGGGATAGTGTGCTTTCAGCATTGCAGCTACTCCGCTGAGGTGAGGATCAGGACCAGCGAGGTGCCCGATATAATGTTGAAGGTAGATTTCGTGTTCTTTTTGTTGTCAACGGAGGAAGGCCAAGCAGCAAGAATGTTAAGACCGGGACCAATAATATCAGGCTTCAAGATTCCAGGACTAGCTATACTTGGTCCGCGAGAAGAAAATGAAGCAACCACTGGAACATCTTTATCTCCGATTATTGTTCCTTGAAATGCAATTCTTGCAATTGGTTTCGACGTTGTGTTCATGTAGTCAAGAATTTCCATTCCGTCTTTGTAGGTAATATGCAAAGCCGGAAGGACATGAGGATCAGAAAACTTAGTGAAACCATTGTTGGGAAAACGCGGACAAACACAAAAATATATATGGTAAAAAGTATGGAAATCAAAGGGAAAATAATGACACCAAAGTTACGTGGAACCCTTCCTGAATAGGGAAAACACGGACTAAGCGGAGCAATTGATATTACTTTATAGTAAGGGAATTTACAACTGTGTAGTCACGAATACAATACTCAAGTGACTACTACCCACACTCAAAAGGACAAACCACCACTTTGGTTTCCATCTTACTAAATATCGTCACACTCTATTTTTCTTCACAGACTATTTTCATATATTAGTCTATGGAATACCTCACTTTGCTCTCAAAGATGGTTTTTCTCTCTAACTGGTGTATTTACAAATGAGCAAGAATGCTCTATTTATCGAAGGATAAACCCATACCTATGTCCTAATGACATTGTAATAACACATTTAGCAAAGTCCCCCCAAAAATGGTTGCAAATCTTACCATTTAATGCCAACTACCAAATCTTTCTTTTCAACTCCAATACGATTCCTTTTTAACAATTGCTTGTGTACCAAAGGAGGTAGCTAAGTGACAAGAAATGGCGATGGATCAACAAATCTCCCCCTACCAGTCCCATTTACTGGAAGAAGGTATCTTCAACTTTTGAGAGCGTATCCCCACAAGTTCTTTGCCTAATCGAACTTGTCTTTGGTATCATCTTGGTCAGAAATATCTGCAGGATTTAACTTGTGTGAATCTTTTTGACGTGAAATGATTCATTCTCAACTTTCGCACGATCAGTGATACTGAAATCAATGTGTTTTGTGCTTGCATGGTTACATGGATTTATGCTCAAGTATTTGCACTCTGACTGTCACAATAGACAACATACTCCATCTGATCAAAAACCAAAGCTCTTGAAAGAAATCGCTTTTCTTTAGCATATCATCTCCTTGCGGCTTCAGGAGCGCAATTAGACTCAGCTTCAGTTTGTAGATAGTGCAACACATTTCTTGCAACTTTGACTGCCATGATATAGCTCCCCCTGGAAAAAAGTAAAAACAAATATCCAGTTAGGGGATTTTCTGTATCAAGGTCACCTGCCATATCGAATCTGTATAGCCTTTTCAAGATTGGATTTGATGTCCATAACACAAGCATCATCTGAGCTTCCTCTAAGATACCTGGGAGTATCATTCACAGCTTCCATATGCTCTTTTCCGGATTTTCGAGAAATCTATGACAACACCAACTGCGTGAGCAAATCAGGGTCTAGTGCACACCATTGCTTACATGTAGACTTCCGACACGGAGGCCAGGAATAGGGAACTTTGGCCACGTTCCTCTGTTTCCTCCCAGCTGTAGGACACATCTTGCCTTGCTCAACTTCATATGACAGCAAGAGGTATACTAACAGGCTTAGAATTATTCCCAATTGAAGCGCTCAGTACCCGCGTTCACTGTATCTTCTGGGACAAATAAATCTTCCTTTATCTCTAAGACGAGTAATTTCTATGCCCAAAATTCGATTGGCAGGACCCAAGTTTGTCATAGAAAACGACTTACACAACTCTTCTTTAGCTCGTCAAATCTTGGAAGTATTTTGCCCACAATCAACATATCTACCACATACAAACAAAATAGGATGGAGAAAATAAAATCCATTGTCAGAAAAATTTTTGTAAAATACGCAATGATCTGAAGAAGTTTCTTATAGCCCTTGCTCCCCCATCAACAGATTCAAACTTTTTGTATCCCTGCTGGGAGCTTGTTTAGGCCATAGAGACTCTTTTGTTTAAGTTTGATTACAAAATTTTCTACCATCTACTTTGAAAACCTCTAAGGTGGTTCATATAAATCTATTTGCCAGTCACCGCTGAAGGAAAGCCGTTCTTCACATCATCTGATCAATCTCTAAATTAAGACTAGCAGCCCAAACCGAGAACTGTGCGAATCGAGGACATTTTTTTTGTCTCACACAGGAGAAAAAATATTTCGTTCCCGAAGTCAATACCTTTCTTTGAACCGAATCCCTTAACACCAAGCTAGCTTTGTTACGGGCTTCAAGTTGTGTTCGTCAACTTCAACTGTGAACACCCACTTGGTTCTTCAAAGCTCTCATTGCCCTTGGGCCAATTTTACCAACCTCCATAAGTGTGGTTCTCATGCACGACTTCATTCGTCTTGCAGGATTCAATCCATTGTTTCTTGTGCTCATCTTCCATTGGCATCCTCATAACATTTCATGTTCTCCCCCGTCAGTTGAGTAACAATACTCAGTGGGTGAATAAACGGGAGGAAGGAAGGAAAACCCGCTGTCTTGTGGACCTCGAAGGCGGAATTTTGATTCGTCCACAACTTCCCATGACGCAACAGGATAATCATACAATATCATTGTATTACTCAAGATCCAACAGGTTGATGTGATACATGATTCTGGGCGTCACCAGGATTATCAAACCCAATAACATTCCATGCACACTTGTGTGAGGAACTTCATCATGAGGGACTATACCATCAAAATTTGAAGATTTCTACTCTCTCCGCTTTTGTCATATCTTCAATTGTTTGAATTCTCCCATCAAAATAAATATAACGGCTGTCTCACAAGTTTGTCTTTTCAATTGGATCATATAGCCTGTAACCAAATTCAATCTAGGCCATATCCAATGAAGATGGCATTCCTTGTCTTGGCATCTAATTTTGAAATCTCATCTTTCGGCACATGTACAAAAGCTTTGCAACCAAATACTCTCAAATGTCATAGGAAACACCTTCCATACAAACACTATTTGGTTAATCACTTTGCAAAGCAACACAGGAGATAGATTAATAACAGGTGCAGCGGTCAATAACGCCTCCCCCAAAATGACGTTTGGCAAACTTTGCTCGAAAGCAAACATCTAACTCTTTCATCAAGGTCATGTTCAATCCTATTCAGCCAAACCATACGCTGAGGAGTCTTTTGGATGGGAGTTTATGGTGTCTAATACCTTGATTCTTGCCAGTATTCGTCAAATGGTCCCACAATATTCAAACCATATCAGTCCGAATACATTCAAGTTCTTTCTCCAGTTTCTCTTTCAACTGAAGCCTGCATATGCTTTAAAGACGCACCTCACACTTGGTCTTTAGTCTTCAAGACATAGACCCCAAGTTTTCTTAAGCAATCATTCAATGAAAGTGACAAAGTAAAAGTGCAGCAACCCAATGTCTTTGTTCTCATTGGACCACCATAAATCAGAGTGCATAACTCAAGCAACTCTGTCGTTCTCGAAGGAGGTAGGACTTAAAGGAAAACTCTATTTGTTTACAGCCAAGCAGTGCTCACATTTTTCTAATTTAGCACTTGGAAATTTGACAAAAGTTGTCTTGGGCTAAACACTTAAAGTCCTTTCTCGCGAATGTGGCTAAAGTCTCGTGTGCATAAATGGTGAAGAGCTATCGCTCTCAAACCGCATTTCACCCTATCAAACAAGTAGAGGGCCGTAGTTCCAGTATAGACCACGACAGTTTGGTACGCATTTCAAGCCACAAACCAAGGAACCCGTAATGAGCTTCCATTTCATCACCGTTGGTCTAAACATACCTTATCATCTAAAAACACCAACAGAAGAAGAAGAAATTAGGGCCAGAAGAACATCAGGAGCATGTTTCCACAGTGTTCAAATAGTTTAGTTCAAACACTAGTTTCCAAACAAATGTACCAATACCCAACCAACCTTAGAATATGTTTTTTTTTTTTTGAAACAGTCTCATTCCCATATTAAGGTTCCAAAATCACAGGGAGTGTAGCGAAAGAGAAAAAATCCTTCCTTGATGTCACATGATATGCGGCACCAGTGTCCAACAACCCAGCTTGACTCATCACAAGCAATTTGATCCATGTTTGCATCAAGACGGTTAAAACGATCTCGTGGTGCCGGTGGCTAGGCAAATTTCATTGCATCTCTTTAGTTCATCTCTTTGTTTTTGTTCTCCCCTTACAAACTTCCTGAGAACCTTTGGTGCCCTTTCGCCACAATGATAGCACTCAATTCCTTAAGTTGCCTTGGATCTGCTCCTTATTGTTTCTCTATGCTTGAGAACTACGAGTTTATTTATTCCCCTGGGGGCCCAGTTATCAAGGACATCGGACGAAGAGGAACCTTGAAGTTTTCTTCTCATCTCTTCGTTCAAGACACTCCTCTTGGCGGAATCCATAGAGATCACACATCCGGAAGCAGAGTTTGACAATGACGTTATAAATGTATTCCCATGAATCTGGGTAGGGAAACCAAAAGAAGAAGCAAGCCTTGAATTTCTTCATCAAATTTGATGCCCATAGCAGAAATTGGTTCATTATCCCCTTGAAAAATTATTCAGATGGTCTGTCATCGGAGAACCATCATGTACTTGAAACTCACAGCGCTTTATTAGAAAATGTTGTTGTTGCCAGTCTTGTCGAGCATACAACACTTTCCCAAGATGCCTCCCAAAGGGTGGAGAATGTGTTTCTCCAGAGATGTGGTTCAACACATTACGTCGACCCATTGCCTAATGAATCCACAAAACCTGTCGATGCAACAGATTCACTCTTCATCTGTTCATATTATCAGGTTTTAGAGTGGTAAATACTGGTTTAGAAAAATTTTAACATAAAGAGATCTCCATTTTTCCCTTCCAAATGGATAATTAACACCATTCAAAGAGTAAACCATTCTACTTGTGTTGGCTTCATGTTTTCCCCAAAAAAGATATTATATCGCAATTATCAAAGTAAAATCTTTCGGATGTGGAAGTTCAGAACTGGTTATGCTGCAACCACAGAGCATACTCAGATAAACTGGCTTTGATGACCAGTTTGTTGGGAAAACCGCGGACAAACACAAAATATAATGGTAAAGTAAATGGAAGAAATGGGGTTTGAAAATAATGACACCAAGAGTTTTAAGTGGAAACCCTTCTGAATATAGGGAAAAAAAACCACGGACTAGAGGAGCTTGAATTACTATAGTAAGGAATTTACACGTGTATAGTCACGAAGTACCATACTCAAAGTGACTACTACACACTCAAAAGGCAACAACCTCTTTTGGTTGCATATTACTAAACTATCGCACACTCATTTTCTCACAGACTATTTTCATTAGAGTCTAGGGAAACCTCACTTTGCTCTCAAAATGGTTTTTTTTTTCTCTCTAACTTGGGGTATTCTACAAATGAGCAAAATGGCTCTATTTATAGACGGGAAAAAAAAATACCTATGTCATAATGACATATGTAAACATTAGCAAAGTCACAATATGGTTTGGCAACTTTACCAATTTGGCCAAAAGGGCCAAATCTTTTCTTTCAACTCCAACTTACTATTCTGGTAAACAATTGCTGGTTACCAATTGATAGCTAAACGTGACTAAGAAATTGGGATGGATTTCAACAGGAAAAACAACCCATCATCAGCGGTATTAAAGATGATCATCAACGCCTCCGGCCCTTACGCTTGTCATTTATCAATCCTGGAAAACCCACACGCTGAAACCACACCAAACAATTGTTGCCTTTAATTTCAGTTTCACTAAGTGTACCTGGTCCACAATAAAGGCTGTCAAAGTCGGTTTCATTTCGTGAAGGATCATACAAAGGAAAAAATGTCGAATTGTGACCCTTTGGATGAAATGCTGATTCCCCCTCGAGTATTTTTTTGTTTCCGAGCTTGACAGTGGCCTTGAGTTTCCTGTCAGTAGAGCTTGCACCTACAGTCAGAATCCACGGAGCTTCATTTGATAAGGTGCTTTCGTATGGACCTTCGTTACCAGAAGAGCAACTTACAAGAATACCTCTTTTTGTTGCACTGTACGCCCCGAGTGCAATGGGGTCTTCATAGAACAACTTTCTATTTCCACCAAGGGAAATAGATAGGATATCTACTCCATCATCAATAGCTGCATCCATAGCAGCTAGAACATCACTATCGGAGCAACCAAACGAATCACAGACCTTATACATGGCCAAATGAGCAAGAGGGGCAATCCCAACCGCGGTACCCTTAGCATTCCCATACACATTAGCACCTTTCACAAACCCCCCAGCAGCTGTACTAGCTGTGTGTGTTCCATGTCCATTATCATCTATCGGTGAATCACTGTTTATGAAAGTCCTCGCGCCAATGAGCTTGTTGTTACATTTTGTAGTGAAGTTCGATTCACACTTTCCCTTCCATTTAGCAGGCGGAGGAGGCATTCCTTTGTCACTAAATGAAGGATGGTCAGGGGAAATCCCGGTGTCCAAGACTCCAACGATCACACCTTTTCCATAGTTAGCATCCCTCCACAAGCCAACGTTCTGTTGCAAACCAAGGAAACTCGGAGTATGTGTAGTATGTAAAGACAATATCCTCTGAGGCCACGCAGATATAAAGCCCGGTTTCTTCTCCATTTCCTTCACTTGCTTTGCTGACAATCTTGCAGCAAAGCCTATGATCACATTGTGATATGAATATATCAACCGCGGCTTTTCATCTAAGCCAGCGGTTGCTATGGTATTTGGCAAGAAAGACTTGTACCAGTTCTCCAAATCCATTCTTGAAGATTGAGTGGAAATATGGCTTTCTGGTGATTCGACTTGAACTATGTACGTCTCCAAATCGCTCTGCATACTAGGCCATGAAAAACAAGCAAGTATACAAAAAATAACAAAAGATATTTTCATTGTTGCAAATGTGTTGAGAGAAAGGAAAATTTGAACTAATGATGTACACTTAGAACATGGAGTATATGTAGTGCTATTCTTGTTAATTGGTCTAATTAATTGCTTTGTTAGAAAGGATTAGCATTAATGACCACATGACAAATCTTGATCTCATTAATATTTTATTAATTAGAACACATGTACACCTGGCAATAAAATTGTGTAGTTTAACTAATGTTGGACTTGATTTAATTTAAAACTCCTAGAATTGTATGTAACATCTTTTTCTTGTTAAAACTATCCTAAGAGGGGATCGATTTTGACTTTCATCACTAATGTCCTGTTGTTTTTATCGACCAACACCCTTTGTGAAATGTAAATCAGAGCGTAGTTAATTTTTTTAGGAATTTTTTATCGAGAAATCGCGTGTTTTTAGTTATGTTTTTTTTATTGGATAAATTAAAAGAGGGGATTGAAAGTATTTTATTTTCTTGTCAATTATTAGAAGTGATCAAGAAGTGATCTTATGAGTGGATCTCAAAGCAATTTTCTTTCAATTTTCATAGTCAGTACAAAGACATGTGATGTGTGAAAACATTAAGAGGGTTGATTGTCCTGAGATTCTTGGTAGACTGATATCTTTCGATCTGGTAAAAAAGGTGGGATATTACCTATTAATTTGTTATTGATAGGTTTATATATTCCTCGTATAAAAAGTGGACTCATAGATGGCTTATTGTTATACAAACGGTCACATATACTCTAGCTGTTATAAAATGCGCTCACTATATCCTTCATTTAACGGAAGTTAAAAAATTATTTTTAAATTTAATTTATTTACTTCTATTTTTTTAAAATTATTTAGGGGGTAAACTGATTTCTTTATCAAAGTCCAAGGAGATGTTTAATTTTTTCATACATTAAATCGTTTTTGCCTTCTTTTATTCTAATTATTTGAGTTTCTTATTCTTATTTGTTTTTTTTTCTTTCCATTCCTTAGTTAAAGAAAAAAAAATTTAAACTATTTTTTGTGGTATGTAATTAGTTTCGTACTCGAAGGAAAAATTTGGTATTGTCAATAAGTTTTACAAGATATTAGTGAAAACATAAATAAATTGATTATCAAAATAATAAGTATAATATTAGTCATTGAAAAAAAAAAAAAATCAAAAAAATATGTTTTTTGAAAGGGATTAATTTGGGATAATTTTTTAGGAAAAAAATAATAAAAATTTAGATTACTAATTTTTGTTTTTTTTCCCATTAGTTAGAGGAAAGGCTATATGTGAGCCATTCGTTTACCAAGTAGGGTATATATGAGTCACCTTTCATAACAAGGGGTATATCAGCTCGAATGACAAAGTGAGGGGTATATCAGACCTTTGTCCCTGTCAATCTTAGGTAGAGGATTCAGATTGAGATTCTGGGAATCGAAAAATATTCTATAGGAAGTATTGTCCCTAAAAATGGCCCTGCAATGCGCGAATTCGATATCAAATGTTGAAAAATCATATTGGGAGTATCGTTCTCAGAAATAAGTCTTGCAATGTGTGAAACTAATATAAGTGTTGAAACTGATTTTATATATAAATTACGATGTATTTAGATAAACGACTTAAAACTGATAATAAGTCATTGATGTGTTTTTCAAAAAACGATAACTATGCTATTGCCATATTGATTTAAGCCCTCCGTCCGATTCGCTCTATCATTCAAATTCATTAATGATAAGACTTTGAAATGTGTGTATAGTTATAACATAGTTTTTTGTTAAACCGGATATTCTCTGACATCTTATCTGTCTCTTTTAGTCTTCACTTGTTTGCTTTCGTTCCACTTCTTTCCAACTCATTTTTGTTAGAATAGAATTCGCATACACACACTTGATGAATGAAGAACACAAGAACTTTTGAGACAGAGAGATGAGAGATCTAGAGAGAGAAAGAGAGAAACCAATATTTCATCGTAACACCCCGTGAGTAAACTTCCACGGCGATGAGTATATATATTAATAATTCAGAGTATTTTAGGTTACAGAGAATAAATGGAGAATAAATAGTACAACCTAAAAAAAGTTGAACCGCGTGAACATTAATATATGACAGTACATCAAATATTAATCAGACTCTACAACCTAACAATTTTTCCCGTTCAACAATTACCCCCCAAACATAAATTATTATTATTTTTGATTCAATTTGTCACATTGCATTGCAAATAAGTGTATCCCGGCGCCATTCTCTCTTGTAACCTCACATGTTTTTGTTTTGAGATCCACTCATAAGATCACCTCTTCATCACTACTAATTCACAACAAAATAAAATACTTTCAACTCACTCTTTAATTTGTCCAAACCAACTTAACTAATTCGAATTTTCGACGAAAATTTTGGAGGGAAATTCATCGGAAATTGGCTAGTCATAAGCTTTTCCGATACATGTAAAATTACTTGTCCAATTTTTCTTTTTTATTTGTCCATTTGACAAGAGAGAAGTATAAAAAAAACACTTCTAAACTCGACGCAAATTATTAGTTTCATTCTCGAACTATTGACAACCTTAAAAACACCCTCTACTTGACTGACTAAACTTAGATACATACCCGACACATTGCCAATATACAACATGACATAACAATTGGTCTCAAACTCTTGTAGGAGCTTAATATGAATCGAGAGAAGTTTGGAAACACCCCTAAACTTGACGAGAATTTAGGGGTATATTTCACTTATGTTGCAAGATCTAAGATGTATTTAGCTTCAATTAGTCAAATAAAGGAGTGTTTTTAAGGCTTTCAATAGTTTGGAGATGAAACTAATAATTTGCTTCGAGTTGGGGTGTTTTTAATACCTTTCTCTTTTGACAAATCAAGAAAGGACAAAGTCTTTTTTATCCATTATAAACTCCATTTTGAAAAGGTAAACTTCTTGAAAATATTAGATTTTTAATATTCATCATGTTTCATAATTAATATGACTAAATTAGTAATTTCACTACATCGATTATTATTTTTTTAATAAATGTTATAATTTAAAAGTAGACAAGTAATTAAAGACAGAGAGTAATTATCAAATATTTTTAAATTCTCATTAATGAGAACATTCATTATTCAATCATATTGTCATTGTCAATAGTCCAAATGTAGTTAAACTTACAGCTTTGCAAGTAGAAAATTGTTCATAATCAAGAAGATGATTATGAGAATCAAGCTTAACCATGTGGTCATTAAGACTAATCTTTTCTTGGAACTTGTTTAATTTAATTAATTAATTCACATTACCATCCTTTCCCTTTTTCCCCTTCTTTTTAAATTGTTGCTTCAACTTTAGTTCTTTGATTCACCTTTTTTATCACACAATAATTTAATTAACAAAGAGTAGTGGTAATGGTTAAACTATTAAAAAAAAAAAAACTTCCATTGGGAGTTTACCAAGTCTTGCACCTTCAATTTGTTGTTCTTTAAATTTTTTTATTTAGAAATCAAACTTATATCTAACTGGACGATATTATGATGCGAAAAGATAAACTTATGGCTCGTGAAAAAAGTATTTGTCTTGAGAGTAACAATTAAAGAACAACACAAAATATGAGAGGTATATATCAGGTCTAAAGTGCAAATTGAGAGGTATATCAGACTCTTTTCCTTACTTTAATTAACAAGAGGGAAACTCTTGATTAAACAATCAAATATTTGCAAGGCCAGAACACACTATATAAACTAGTTGTACACTAATGCAAAAATATCAAACTCCACTTTTACTAGTTCAAAGTTCTATACTCCCAACAAATTGGCAGCTAGCCATGAAAATATTTTTTGTTATTTTTGGTATACTTGGTTGTTTTTCATGGCCTAGTATGCAGAGCGATTTGGAGACTTACATAGTTCAAGTCGAATCTCCAGAAAGTCAAATTTCCACTCAATCGTCAAGAATGGATTTGGAGAACTGGTACAAGTCTTTCTTGCCAAAGACCATAGCAACCAGTAGCTCAGATGAAAAGCCGCGGTTGATATATTCATATCACAATGTGATCAGTGGCTTTGCTGGCTAATTGTCACTAAGCAGTGAGGAACAGGGGGGGGGGGGGGGGGGGGGGAGAGAACCGGGCTTTATATCTGCGTGGCCTCAGAGGATATTGTCTTTGCACACTACACATACTCCGAGTTTTCTTGGATTGCAACAGAACGTTGGCTTGTGGAGGGATGCTAACTATGGAAAAGGTGTGATCATTGGAGTCATAGACACCGGGATTGATCCTGACCATCCTTCATTCAGCGACAAAGGAATGCCTCCTCCACCTGCTAAATGGAAGGGCAAATGTGAGTCGAATTTCACTAAAAAGTGTAACAACAAGCTCATTGGTGCGAGGACTTTCCCATTAGGCAGTGATTCACCGATAGATGAGGCTGGACATGGTACACACACAGCCAGCACAGCTGCTGGTGGTTTTGTGAAAGGTGCTAATGTGAATGGTAATGCTAAAGGTACTGCTGTTGGGATTGCTCCGCTTGCTCACCTGGCAATGTATAAGGTCTGTCAATCGTTTGGTTGTGATGACAGTGACGTTCTAGCTGCAATGGATGCAGCTATTGATGATGGAGTAGATATCCTATCTATTTCCCTTGGTGGAAGTAGCAGGTCATTCTATGAAGACCCCATTGCACTCGGGGCGTACAGTGCAGCACAAAGAGGTATTCTTGTAAGTTGCTCTGCTGCTAATAATGGTCCATATGAAAGCACCTTATCAAACGATGCTCCGTGGATTCTGACAGTAGGTGCAAGCACTCTTGACAGGAAACTCAAGGCCACTGTTACACTCGGAAACCAAAAGGTATTCGAGGGTGAATCAGCATTTCATCCAAATAATCACAATTCAGCATTTTCCCCTTTGTTTGATCCTTCACTGAATGCAACTGACTTTGATAGCCCTTATTGCGGAACTGGTACTCTAAATGACCCTGAAATTAAAGGAAAAATTGTTATATGCATGGTAGCGGGCGGTTATTCCATGACCCAACAAGGACAAGCTGTAAAGGATGCTGGAGGTGTTGGCATGATTGTCGTTGGTACCGCTGATTATGGTGTCACTATGTTTGTCGATACTCACGTCCTTCCAGCTCTGTATATTACCTACAAAGACGGAATGGAAATTCTTGACTACATGAACAAAACTTCAAAACCAACAGCAAAAATTTTGTTCCAAGGAACAATAATCGGAGATAAAGATGCTCCAGTGGTTGCTGCATTTTCTTCTCGCGGACCAAGCCTAGCTAGTCCTGGGATCTTGAAACCGGATATTATTGGTCCCGGGGTTAACATTCTTGCTGCTTGGCCTACCTCTGTTGAAAACAAAACAAACACAAAGTCTACCTTCAACATTATATCGGGCACCTCCATGTCTTGTCCTCACCTCAGTGGAGTAGCAGCATTGCTGAAAAGCTCACACCCCACTTGGTCCCCTTCAGCTATCAAATCAGCAATCATGACAACCGCTTACACAGTGAACTTCGCCAATGATCCCATTTTAGATGAAAGGCTCCTTCCGGCTAACATATTCGCTATTGGTGCAGGACATGTCAATCTATCAAGAGCTAATGATCCAGGACTAATCTACGACACCCCATTTAAGGACTACCTGCCTTACCTGTGTGGTTTAAATTACACAAATCGACAGGTGGGCAACCTTCTGCAACGCAAAGTGGATTGTAGGGAAGTGAAAAGAATTCCTGAAGCACAACTAAATTATCCTTCATTCTCCATCACATTCGGAGAAGTTTCTCAGACATATACAAGAACAGTGACAAACGTCGGGGAAGCTAAGTCATCTTACAGTGTGGAAGTAGCTTCACCACCCGGAATTTCCGTGACTGTCAAGCCTTCTACTCTGAAATTCTCCAAGTTGAACCAGAAGTTGAAATACCAAGTGACGTTTACGAAAAGAGTCAACAGAACAAACGGCGGTGTTATTGAAGGATTCTTGAAATGGACTAATGAGAAGCACTCTGTAAGAAGTCCAATTGCTGTTGTGCTAGAGTCTACAATTGGTTTCTAGTTATGTGTTTCTTTCTACTGATATTAGTTATTGAAACGATGTATTATGTCAGTGATTCCAATAGAAGTTGTTGAATAATATGTGACAACAGTATTCACATTACATTTTCATCACTTGTACGAGTTTCACAATATCAAAATGTTAAGTACTACATGAATTTGTACCAAAAAAAGAGCAGCTCAGCGCACTAAGCCCTTTCTGTGTGAGTGTATGGAAGGGACGGACCACAAGGATCTGTTATACAGTCTTATTAAAGGGTGTATCAAAGTGTGTACTGATTTACATTCAATAATGGGTGATGATCGACTAAGACAAAAAGACGGTGATCATAAAAGCTGAATCCGATCCTCTAAGGACTGTTTTGACAAGTAAAAGGTGTTAATAACAGTCATCATTCATCAAAATGTAATGTCAGTAGCCCAATATTTAGTTAAACTAGTAGCTTTGAAAATGCAAATTTGTTCTTAACTAAGAAGATTATTATGAGAATCAAGCTTTGGCGTATGGTCATTAATACTAATCATTATTAGGAAAGTGTGCAATTAGTATCAAACCGCGTACTAACTACCAATTCTAGAAAGGGGTGATTTTGATTAAACAACAGGAACTGTCACTAGGGGATTGAGGAGAAGTGGGTATGGTATAGGGGAAAGGAGCCGGAGTGGAGAGGATGGGGGTGGGTAGACGGGGGAGTTAGGAGAGGGTAAAATCATCTGATTGATACTGATTTAACAAGCAAAAGATATTGAAAGCTTCTGGAGCATGTTTGTCAAATCAAATTACCAGAATTAGAAGTTCTTAATCAAAACAATCACCATTGGCAATACCCCAGATATAGTTAAACTACAGCTTTACAAGTGGACATTTGTGCTTAATTAAGAAGTAGTTTATGAGAATTAAGCTTTGTTACATGGTCATTAACACTAATTATTTCTAGGAAAATGTTCAATTAGACTAACTAATTCACATCACCATCTTTTCCTTTTTATTACTTTCTTAATTGCTGATTCAACTTTAGTTCCTTAAACACACAATTATACTTTATTAAACAATCAAATATTTGAGAGGTCAAAGTACACTATAAATACTAGTAGTACTCACAATGCAAAACATCAAACTCCACTTTCCTAAGTATACATTATTAGTTCAATATTTGCAACAATGAAAATATTTTTTGTTATTTTTGCTATACTTGCTTGTTTTTCATGTCATAGTATGCAGAGCGATTTGGAGACTTACATAGTTCAAGTCGAATCACCAGAAAGCCAAATTTCCACTCAACCGTCAAAAATGGATTTGGAGAGCTGGTACAAGTCTTTCATGCCAAAGACCATAGAAACCGCTAGCTCAGATGAAAAGCCACAATTGATATATTCGTATCATAATGTTATCATAGGCTTTGCTGCTAGATTGTCAGCGAAGCAAGTGAAGGAAATGGAGAAGAAACCAGGATTTATATTTGCTTGGCCTCAGAGGATATTGTCCTTGCACACTACTCATAGTCCGAGTTTTCTTGAATTGCAACAGAACGTTGGCTTGTGGAGGGATGACAACTATGGAGAAGGTGTGATTATTGGACTCTTCGACACCGGGATTACCCCTGACCATCCTTCATTTAGTGACGAAGGAATGCCTCCTCCACTCTAAATTGAATGAAAGTGGGTGTCTTAAGAAGCGGTAGGGGTGGAGTTAAAGAAAATCGGAACCAGTGATGAAGGAACAGCAATTTGGCTTGATTCGAAATTTCACTGGAAGTGTCACAACAAGCTCATTGGTGCAAAGACATTACCCACTTACACAGTGATTCCCCAAAGATAGGCTGGACATGTCACCACACCTCGAGTCACAGCTGCAGGAAATATTTGTGAAGTGCCAATGTGTATGGGAACGCTAAAGGCACTGCGGTTGGGATTGCCCCTCTTGCTCACCTGGCCATGTATAAGGTCTGTGATAATGATTGCTCGGAAAGTGCCATTTTAGCTGGCATGGATGAAGCAATTGATGATGGAGTAGATATCATGTCCCTTTCCCTTGGTGGAGGTAGCAGGCCATTCAATTATGATGTGATTGCACTCGGGGCATACAGTGCAGCAAAAAGAGGTATTCTTGTAAGTTGCTCTGCAGGTAATGGTGGTCCATCCCATAGCACTTTATCAAACGAAGCTCCGTGGATTCTGACAGTAGGTGCAAGCACTATTGACAGGGAACTTAAGGCCACTGTTATGCTCGGAAACCAAAAACTATTTGAGGGTGAATCAGTATTTAGTCCTAAGGTTCCGGATTCCTCATTTTACCCTTTGATTGACCCTTCACTGAATGCAACCCACATAGGCAGCCGTTTTTGCGAACCAGGTACTCTGAGTGACCCCAAATTTAAAGGCAAAATTGTTGTGTGCATGGCAGGTGGTTATGTATCCACGATTGGAAAAGGACAAGTTGTAAAGGATGCCGGAGGAGTTGGCATGATTCTTGTTAGTATCCCTGAGTATGGTTTCAGTAAGTTTGCCGATCCTCACGTCCTTCCAGCTCTGTATATTACATTCAATGATGGTATGGAGATTCTTCAATACATCAACTCAACATCAGAACCAACTGCAAGAATTTCGTTCCATGGAACAATAATTGGAGATAAAGAAGCTCCGGTGGTTGCTGCATTTTCTTCTCGCGGACCAAGCTACGCTAGTCCTGGTATTTTGAAGCCTGATATAATGGTCCGGTAATACCTTCTTGCTTGCTTGTGCATCCTCCGTTGACTATGCAAACACCAAAATCCTGCCTTAATCTTATACAGGGCACCTCCATGTCCTTGTTCCCTCAACCTCAGTGGAGTTGCAGCATTGCTAATCTCACACCGCAATGTCCCCCCCCCCCCCCCCCCCCCTTCAGCTATCAAATCGCAATCATGACAACCCTACCACACTGAACCTCGCCAATGTTCCCATCTTAGATAAAGGCTCCTTCCTGCTGACATCTTTGCCTTGGTTCAGACATGTCATCATTGAGACGCTAATGATCCAGGCTAATCTACGACATCCCACTTGAGGACCTACCTGTCCTAACCTGTGCGTTTGGAATTATCCAATCACAGGTGGGAATCATCGTTAAAGCACAAAGTGGATTGTAACAAAGTGGAAACACTTCCTGAGCTTCAACTAAATGACCATCATTCTCCCACACTCGGAGACATTTCTCCGACAGATCCTAGAACAGTTACCAACGTTGGGGAAGCTAAATCATCCTTACACGTGGAAATAGATTCCCCCCGGATCACCGGTGATTGTTAAGACGCTCTACTCTTGAAATTCTCCAGTTGGACTCAGAAGTTGAAATACGCAGTGACGTTTACGAGAAGAGGATGATAGCACAAAGGCAGTGTTATTGCTCAGGATTCCTTAAATGGATAGACGAAGTACTCCGTAAGAAGCCCAATCGCAGTTGTGCTACAACCTACAATTGGTTTGTAGTTTTATATTTCTTCTCATTTTAGTAATTGGAACAATGTATGACAACACTATGTTTGTGGTTTCAATAAAAACCATTGAATAATTTGTTACTTGCATGTTACATTGAAGAGCAGCTTGGTACACTAAGTCTCCGCTATGTGTGAGTTTATGGAAGGACCGGACTATAGGATCTATTGTATGCAGCAATTTTATAAAGGTTAAAGACATAGTTTAACACCTGAGCTTGTAGTTATACCTTTTTCACGAGCATCACTTTCACGTCAAACGTTTCACAAAGTTCATCTAATATACATCACTTAAGCTACGCAACACTCTCACGTTCTACACATAAAAAAGGAGAGTGAATGCAAAAATATGTTGTGTCAGAAACTTCATATGGACAACGCATGTCAAACTTTTATATTTTTTTCATGTATTTGGGAAATCATTATCATTTTAGTTTTATGTTCTCTTCTCTCTCTTTTTTTCTCATCCAGCTTCCGCTACCCGTATTGGGATCCCACTTAATCCAAATTCGTATTGTGCTTTCTAATAAAGGCTACTATATAGTCAGAACTCGAACCTGAGGCTCTTTGTTAATGATGAAGAAGGACTTACCACAACCCTTTGGATCTTTTTCTTGGTCCGGTTCCTGAAAATGAAGGCAGTTCCATTATAAGCATACATTCCACAAAGGGTGTTGATCGATTAAGACAACAGAATGGTGATTATCAAAGTCAAATCCAATCTGCAAAGGATAGTTTGGATAAGTTAAAGGTATTATTAACTTCTAGAGAAGGTTTATCAAAAAATCAAAGCAAATTACCAAAAAAAAATCTCAAGGGAAACAGTCCAATATTCAGTTAAACTTGTAGATTTGCAAATGCAAATATGTTCTTAATTAAGAAGTTTATGAGAATTAAGCTTACAGCTTGGCAAGTAGACATTTGATCTTAATCAAGAAGAAGTTAATGAGAATTAAGCTCTGAGATGTGGTCATTAACACTAATCATTTTTAGGAAAAGGTTCAATTAGACTAACTAATTTCTTTCTTAATTACTCCTTCAATAAGGATCTGTTAGAATACGTGCGTCCGCTACCAGTCAACGGACCAGGTCCCTTGACAAACTCGAAGTAAGAAAAGAAAGTAGAAAAACACACAAATTAAGAGGGAGATTATACATAGAATAGACATACTTAGTTCATCAAAGAGAGCTAGCAGATGTTGTGATTTTTTAGCTAAGGCCGAAAGTGTAACTAGTTTTGTGTTTTGTTTGGAGGCTTGAGACACAGTTGTTGTGCTCAAGGGATCTTTAGGGGCAAGTTATTTTATCACACAATAATACTTTATTAAATAATCAAATATTTGCAGGTCAGAGCACACTACAAATACTAGTAGTACACATAATGCAAAATCATCAAACTCCCAATACATTTGCAATAATGAATATTTTTTTTGTTATTTTTGGTATACTTGCTTGTTTTTTCATGGCCTAGTATGAAGAACGATTTGGAGACGTACATAGTTCAAGTCGAATCTCAAGAAATCTGAATTTCCACTCAATCGTCAAGAATGGATTTGGAGAGCTGGTACATGTTAAATTTGACAAGATTCAAAAATGACATTAATAGAAGATATGGTCTTAGGAGGATATTTCTTCATTAGTAGACACGTCAAGTAGCAACTTTTGTATGTTGAAATTTAGGTGAGTCCATAAATGATTTCACCAGTTTAATTTTGACATTTTGCATCTTGTGATTTCTGGATGACATCAATAGGAAGAATTCCACTCCTATAAATAGGTAGCATCCTAATTCATTTGTAACACACCTCTCCCTTGCCTTCTCATCCCTAAGGCATTTTGTCTTCTTTCTCTCTGTATTATTTCCTTGTACTCTTTGGAGTGAAATAATATTGGTTTTGTTGTTCCTAGGAGTAGGCAACAGAAAACAAAGTTTGCCGAACCTCGTTAATTCTGGTGTTTTCTTTCTCTTGTTGTCTCATTTACTATTTATTAGCTTTACCTTAGATATAGTAGTTTGTGATTCATCACTCTCTAATATTCGGTGCTTCCGCAACAATTGGTATCAGAGCCAAGGTATTATCTAGGATGCTCTTTGGTTGCCTCATAGTCTGAACTTCCACATCAGAAAAAATTTACTTGGTCTTTGGCATTGTTACTGGTAAATATTATTTTGTAGTAACAATGGGAGACAAGAAAAGTGATGATCACATCAATGTCATAATACGTCATCATTGCTCCTTCGCTTATGACAAGAATTGTGTCAAATGCGAAATTTGCAGTTGAAATTTTTGACGGGTCAGGACAGTTCGTATGTGGGCAAGGCGAGTCCTTTATGTCTTTTCAACAAGGGCTAGATATTGCCTGAAGAAAAGAAACCAGATGGTGTAGAGAAGAAGATGGAAATTAATCAATCGTGTTCTTGCGGACACATGCGATCTTACCTTGCACGCGAACAAAATTATCCATACACGAAGGAACACTGCAATAAATTATGGAATTCTTGGAGAGAAAGCTTGAAGAAAACAGTCAAATAAAACTTTACATGAAAATAAGAGTTACGCTTCCTTATTTTTCCCGGTAGCACAATGAATGATCATGCACCAGCTTTATAAGTTTGCGACAGATTTGCTATTGGACGGACTTTTACGGCTGGAGATATGGCCTTAATGTTGTTAAGTCACTTCTCGATGATTGGAGCATCTTGAAACGACTCTATTGCCTGGGATGAGAATTATCCTCAAAGAATTTGTTCTGCCTTATACAGTATGAACAAAGAAAGAGAGACAAACAAAACGGCGGAGAAGCATAAGCACTAGTTGGCGCGAGTCTTTCTCAAAATCATATAGAACGAATAAGGGGAGATCCAAGTCCAATCGAGACCTCACAAAAGATTGGCCTTTTTGCCGAAAAAGGTCTTGGAAGAAAGACTGTCTCAAAGTTTTGAATAGCACAGCAAACCAATAATGGGAAGGCTGTCATGGATTCAAATTGGCTAATTGTTGATGATTCTGATTAACTCACAGGACACGATCCATCCACATCATCTTATGTATGTTTGATGGATTCATCTTGTAGTTTATCATATTTGTCCCAATCGGGACTGGTTATTGATTACAAGAAGGAGAATGTTGAGTTATTCACCACTGCAAACAATAATCCCTTACGCCTAGGGTAATTGTTTCAATCCGATTAAGGAACCATGATGGATTAAGTAGAACATAACAGAGTGTTCGATATGTCCCAGATTTGAAGAAAAATCATCATTTTCTGTAGGAAGCCTAAATCAAAGGGTTCAAAGTCCTTGCAGATAATGGCGTATGAGAATTGCTATGGTGCATGGTGTATGAAGGCAATCGAAGAATAATACATGTACCACTATCAAGTGAGTACAGTTATTGGGACCGGTGGCAACAACATCCAATGATGAGAAGGAGGCAAAATGACCAAGCTTGTCATAAGTCTCTTGGGACATGCTGGAGGGAAAATCCTGGAAAACTTTATCAGATCAAGGATTGCTAAAGGAGTAAAACTTGCAACTTGAGTTTTGTTGGCATTGTATCAAGGGAAAAGCCACAAGGGTTAAATTGGAACAGCTATTCACTACTACTCAAGTATTTTGGATTTGTTCATTCGATGGGTTTGGGGTGCTTCCAAAACACCTTCCATTGGGTGGGAAACACTATTTTGTACCCCTTTGTTGAGACTTTTCTCGAAGTTGTGGGTGTATACGATGAAACAAAAGATGAAGTACTGGGGAGGATGTTTCTCAAATGGAAGGCGATGATAGAACTCAAAGTGGCCAGAAAGATCATTGTCCCGTCGCAACGAGACAATGGTGGCGATACACAAATAATCTTTTTCAAAAATTTGTGAGGAAAATGGCCTCGTCAGACCTTCCACCGTAAAAAATACACCACAACAGAAATGGAGGGCAGAACGCATGAACCGAACTTTGTGCTGGAGAAGTTTCGTGTATAGTTGTCCTAATGCCTGGCTTGGGCAAAAATTTTGCTGAGGCAAATACATATGCTTGCCCACCTCATTTAATCTTCCTACCATCTTCTTCTATTGGTGGGAAGACCCCATTGAAAAATGGTAGGAAAACCGCTGAGATTAGGGTCTTATAGTATTTGGCTCATTGCATCTTATCATGTACGCGGTTCAAAATTAGGACCCAATGAGCAAAGAAAGCTTTAGTTTATTGGAATTACTTCTGGAAAGTCAAAGGATAGCGTTTATGGTGTCCAAGACTAGAAAAGTTATTTTCAGTAGGATTGCCTTTGATGAATCTGGCCTTGACAATAAGTAACACTGAATAAGCAACAAATTGATGGTGCTTTCAAAGCAGGTGGAGTTGAGGGAAAGATAATTTTCCCAACACAGGGATCAAAAACCGAGGAAACAACAGAAAAATTTTCCTCTTTAAGGATATCCAGTCGAAGAAGAGGTTCCATCCAAAACCTCACCACAACTTGAATCAATAGCACCGGCAGCCAAAAAGTACATTAAGAAAACCTGCTCTGACTCGTAGATATGTGGTGGCTTGTTTGGTCTCAATTGCAGCCTGATGATTCCTACCACTTATAATACGCAGTCCAAAGTTCAGTAGAAGATAAGGAGATTGCAGGGATGAGAATGCATCCCTTCTTCATAAAAAACAAGACACAAAGAAAAAAAAAAAAAAAAAAAATCAGAATCATACATGGATATTTGCCCATCGCCCAGAGGTCCATAAAAGCAATGGTGTGCAAATTTTTATTTCAAATAAATAATGATTTCCCCTAACCATAAGATGTTCGCTACAAGCAATATTGGTGGCCAAATGATATTCTCAAAAGGAGGGAATTGATTATCTGATGTGTTTTCTCATTTTTGAAACACTCCGCCATTAGAGTTTTGTTGGCTTTGGTATCGCAGTTAAATTGGAACTAGTTCAGTTGGAGGTAAAAACTGCATTTTACATGGGACCCTTGGAAGAGGAAATCTACATGACTCAGCCAGAAGGATTCAATGTATGTAAAAGAACATATGTGTGCAAACTTGAAAAATCATTTACGGATTGAAACATCTTCTAGACAATGGTACAAACGAATTTGCAATTTTATGTTGCAGCAAAGGTACATAAGAGCAATACGATCATTTTGTTATTTGCGCAAGCTGAAGATAATTCCTTTACATAATATACGCGTCTCCTATATGTTGATGATATTTTGATAGCTTCTACAGAGTCCAGAGGAAATTGAAAGCTACAGATTCAACTAAGAAAGGAGTTTGAGATAAGCTTGGGTGGAGGCAAAGAAGATTCTTGGCATGAGATAAAAAAGAGAAAGACATCAAAGAAACTCTTTAATCTCAAAGGATATTTGAAGAGAGTACAAGCGATTCGGTATGAATAACAAAACGAAGTCGTTACACTCCGCGTGCTCCTCATTTTAAGCTTAGTGTCTATGTCACCTAAGATGAACTGACAGATATATGTCAAGAGTAGCCCCCCCCCCCCCCCCCCCCCCCCCCCCCCCCCCCCCCCCCCCATACGCTACTGCTAGTGGTATGCTTGATGTCTTCATGGTTTGGCACAAGGCCAGATATTCCACACGCTGTTTGGAGTTTGTAAGGGCAAGGTACAATGCACAATCCTGGACCGGATCCTGGCCGGCTGTAAAATGGATTCTACGGGTATATTCATATACTGTAGATGTTTGGTTTGGTTTTCGAGCAGAAAAGATAGTCCCATATCTTGTTGGATTTGTGCCTCGGATTATGCATGTGATTTGGAGCAAACGAAGAATCAACTACTGGTTATGTTTTCACTATTGCAAATGCACCAGTTAGTTTGGAAGTCCTAGCTTTTCAGTCAACAGTTGCTTTGTCTACACTGAGGCAGAGTCATGGCAATTTACAGAGGCTGCAAGGAAGCAATTGGCTCGAGGATTCTTAGAGAGCTTGGTATTGGACAAGAGAAATCACATAGTGTGTGATAGTCAGAGTGCTATTCCATTAGCAAAGACCAAGTTTACATGCAAGTACGAATCACAGTTACCGTCGCTATCATTTCATACGAGAAATATAGAAGATTGTGAGTCATAATGCAGAAAATTCATACTACAGATAATCCTGCCGATATGTTGACAAAAGTGGTGACCTGTCGGTTCAAGTTTTTCAACATTGTTTGAACTTGATCAACATTGTTTCACATTGAAGATTAAGGTTGAAGACACAATCAAAATTGTTTGTTGAGAGAAAGTTGAAAAGGGGAATCTGTCCAGGTGGAATTTGTTTAAATTTGACATATTCAAAAATGAATTCATGAGTATATGGGATTAGGAGGATATTCCTTCATTAGTAGAAAATTCAGATAGCAACTTTTGTAGGTTAAATTTAGGTGAGCCATAATTGATTTCACAGGTTTAATGTTGACATTTTGACATATTGTGATGTCAGATGACATCATGGAAGAATCCTCCTATAAATAGGTAGCTCCTAATTCAATTTGTAACACACGCTCTCACTTTCCTTCTCCATCTCCTAGGCATTTCTTTCTTTCTCTCTGTGTATTTTCATTCACTTGTACTCTTTTGGAGTGAAATAAATATTGGTTGGTTGTGTCCGATGAGTAGGCAAAAGAAAACAAAAGTTTGCCGAACCTCGTTAATTCCTGGTGTTCTTTCTCTTGTTGTCTCATTTACTATTTATTAGCTACCTTTAGATATAGTAGTTGTGATTCCATCACTCTCTATATATTCGGCTTCCGCAACAGTACAAGCCTTCCATGATGCCAAAGACCATAGAAATTGCTGACTCAGAGGAAAAGCCACGGTTGATATATTCTTATCATAGGCTTTGCTGCTAGATTGTCATCAAAGCAAGTGAATGAAGTCGAGTAGAAACCAGGCTTTATATCTGCATGGCCTCAGAGGATATTGTCCTTGCACACTACCCATACTCCGAGTTTTCTTGGAGAACGTTGGCTTGTGGAGGGATGCCAACTATGGAAAAGGTGTGATCATTGGAGTCATAGACACCGGGATTTCCCCTGAACATCCATATCTGTGCGGTTTGAATTACACACCCAACAGGTTGAAGGCATCTTAAACCACAAAAAAGTGGATTGTACAAAGTGAAAACACATTCCTGAGCTCAACTAAATTATCCATCAGTCTCCATCACCTCGGCGACATTTCTCAGACATATACGCTAACTTGACTAACGTCGGAGAGCTCAATCATCTTACAGTGTGGAAATAGATTCCCCACCCGGAGTCACTGTGATTATTAAGCCCTCTACTCTAAAATTCTCCCAGTTGAACTAGAAGTTGAAATACCAAGTGACGTTTACGAGAAGAGATAATAGCACAAACAGTGGTATTGCTCAATTGCAGTTATCCTACAGCCAACAATTGGAACAATGTATATCAAGACTCTGTTAGTGTCTTCAATAGAAAGTACTGTATAATATGAGACGAAAGTACTCATTTTCACAATTTCAAAATGTTACTACATGAATTAGTACGCCACAAAAGGACAACTTGGTGCACTAAGCTCCCTCTATGTGCGATTCTGGAAAAGAGACAGACCTCAAAGATCTATTGTACGCAGCTTTGTCGTGCATTTCTGCAAGGGGCTATTTCCAGCAAATATTACATAAATTAGTTCAAATAGTTATAGTTCCAAATTTGTTCTTGTAAGTTCTATAAAGGCTGAATACATAGTTTAACCCCTGAATATATAAGAGATAAGTATTGAAACGTCAATTATTACTTTAGTCCTCCAAGTATTGACAGCCTTAAAAACATTGTCTACTTCAAACTACACTCGTACAAGACTCATATTTTATTCTTCGTATTTTCTTTACGAAATAAGGTTTAGCATAATTCTTTGTCTGTTTTTTTTTTATTACTATTATTATTATTACTAGTCTCCGGGCACGTGCGTTGCACGTGTATCCCAAATAAAAATCAATAAAAAAAATAAAATGAAACGTATATAATAAACTATTAGGAGAATTATGATGTTTTTTTTTCGAGTGTTCTCTCCCGGATAAATTTTTCGATCTACTGCACATTAGATAAGTCTCCAAGCTTACCCATTATAAGCTTAAATATATACAACAGTCATCAACAAGTAGAATTTCCAAAAAGACACTCAATTTAAAGAATTCAATGGAAATGCGACGTTCCTGAAAGTCATCTTGTATCCTAATGTGTGTCGTTACAACAAATGTAACCATTCCTTAAAACTTTCAATATACCCTAAAAACAAAAGACGTACATTTACAGGCTTACAACTACTATCCATCACTGTTCTAGAAGACTGGGAGTCGCTACATTGTTGAAGAAAAGTGTATATTTTGCTAGCAAACAGCTGCAATTTCAATTTTTATTAATAGTTTAAAGTTTTAACATGTTTCTTTTCTGTGGAGCTATGTGAGAGAGTTTCACAAAGCGTTTGATCTTCATTTCAGCATCACACCATATGTGTACAACAACATCATTTTTGATATGTGTGATTATTACCTTTCAACTTTTATTTTACCTATTAAAAAAATTAGAACATTGTCATTCAATGAGTTGCAAATCAAACGGAAAAATCTAGACTTAATAAGATTGTACCCTAAATTAGAAGACCATTTTTTTTACCCACTTAACAATGGAAGCTTGTGTTGAATGACTAATATTGAGTAGGTTTCTATAGTGTAGTCTTGAAGATTTGTTTGCTAAAACTCTTTTAACATTCCTCAATTACTTAAATTTGATTCCTTCAACTTCTCATAATTAGCAAAATACGTTTCAACTTCTATATTAATTGAAACTTTATGCGTGTTCATCCTATTGTTTGTTTTTACACATAGTAATTGGAATAGACTGCTGAACTTTCTCATTTTGCTCCTCTATTATGTAGTTATATTTTTTACTAAATTTAATTAGAAACATTATTTTTTTTTTAATTTATATTGGGAAAGTATTTTATTACTGTTTAATTTAGTATAGGAACAAAGTAGTAATTCAACTTTACACTTTAGAACTTCATGATTATAATAATACAGATTTTAGTGAACGTGCGTTTGGCACGTTATCCCAAAATTACTTCATATAAATTTGTATCGTTCAATTTATTCATTGCGTGGGGTACTACATTATATTCCTAGTAAAATAATTATATCTTAATTATAAAATTGACTAAAGTGCATAAAGTAACAATAACTACACACAAATTTCAATTTGCCCAACCCCCCCAATGAAGATATTACATACAACATGATAGGTTAATGTATCAAACAACATGCATAGTAAAAATTAATGCATAATAATAACAAACAATAGAATACGTTGTACAATAACACCAACAAGAAACATAAAGTTCAACTAAATAAATAAAAGCGACGAGAAGAGAGCCTATAGATTTTTCTCATTTTTTTTTCAATTATTTTCAATTTTATATATTATTGTGTGAAATGTCCTAGTTATTATTGATAACATTGAGAAATACAAAGGTTTTGTCATAAATAAATATTAATCCATTTAGGATGATCGATGAGAAAGGGGGATAGTAAGGAACATAAATGAATTAATTATTGAGAGTCACTACATTTACAAGTTGATGTAAGTTATGACTACTTATATGATGATTTTACTATGTACTATTACTATTTACTATTTACTCTTAACTATTTAATTTATTAAGAAAATTTATAAAATTTAAATGTATGGTGTAAACAACGTGTCTCTAGAATAAAATATAATAAAAAATTCAAATATACTAAATCTTTAATGGACAATCATGTATGACTAAGTCTTAAAAAATTTATACGAAAATACCAATTCAGCAAATACATTCTTAAGATAAAATACAATACAAAAAAATTCAATGGGAGCAAGTTTTTAGCATAAGGCTACAACAAAAATGTAAATTGAAGACATTTCCTTTCCCTATTTTTAGACATTCCTTTCCTGTTGTTTTTATGGAGAATGCAAAATTGAAAAAAAAGTTACAGTAATAACCTTCAACCTTTTTTTGACCATAAAAAAAGTAAAGTTTTGGAGAGAAGTTAATGAAGCGACATTCAACTACATAAATGAGGGGTCGTTATCACAGTTCCTAATCTCGGCAATTACAAAAACAAATACCTCAAACTTGATATTCTAGTAATAGTGTTATTCATCCCTATAATCACATTACGCCTTGTAATCTTGACAAATCTCTGTGCCCTTGAAATTGTCTTCATTGTTAAGCTTCTCTAGTTTCCCCACATACATTGGTAATCACGTATAAATTTTTTCTATGAAAATAACTATTTTAAAAATTTCATAGAAAGATTTGTAGTTCTATGGAAAAAATATAGTTTTGAATAATGAAATTCACTTATAATTTTGAAAGGGTAAAACCTAATTCACCACTTTCACAACTTTTTTATTCATGCTTTTAGTATTTGATATGATTTATATTTTGACAATCGTAGGTCAAATTTATTAAATTTTCCATAGCAGATTCATGTAGTTATTTGTGTATAAAAGCTCAGAATATGAATTTTGATACAACCACATAACCAATAAAGTAAAATAATGTATTATGAGCTTTGGCAATGTTAGTGATTGTGATATCATTGTCTATTCCAGCTTCACTTCTTGTTTAAATTTTATCTTTTTAATGGAGTTTTCATCCAAAAGAAAGAAGGGAGGATAATACAACCCATTTTAAGAAAAAAGGAATGAATCCAAGATCATATTTGGGTTATTTACTCATGAAATTATATTAATTTTCTTTGTCTTAATTTTATTGATTTTTTAGTTATTTGCTCCCTAGTTTATTCCCTCCTTTCCTCATTCAGAATTTAATATTACTCCCCTCACTCAAGTGTCATAATATTATTTTTATCATGTTTTTTTTATTTTGCAAGTATAAAAAAAAAAAACAAGGTTTAACAATACAATTTCAAAAAAATACACAAACATGTTGAATTCATTTTCAAAACACAAATATATATAATTGGCCGATGAGTCATATCAATGACGTTTTGTTTAGACATGTTAGTTGCTTGTGGTGGTAGGCCAAGGGTTTAATTATGATAGATTGTCTTAAGTTGGGAATGTAATGATTTAATTAACTAATGTTTTTTTTAATCAAAACAATAATATCTGTATAAAATTAGTAAAAATTTGACAAACCATATCAAATTTTAACCTCATAAACTACAATTAATCAATTTAGTACTAATTAAGAATCTTCAAGATTACACTTTAAATATTGTGATGTCATTGATTTTTGATATATTGTATTATCTATTGTTCAGGATTTTTTAAAATACTTATGCTCCCCCCTATAAGGGGTAACCCACACCTTCATGTCCCAAATACTAGTATTACTAAACTGAACAAAAAAAAAATGGAAAGTTGAATGCGCTTTTACCCCTTTTTTACCAAATTGAATTGTTATAAGTTTAAAGTATTACTGGTATAAAATTTAATTAAAATGTTATGACTTTTAGACTTTCTCAGATTAAGTCCTAATTAAAAATCTAATTTATTATATTATCAGGAGATAAGAATTATATTTTTTTTAACAAAAATCTCTACCTAAATTGCTTTATTTTTCCTCTTCTCATAACTTCTTCCTTAACCCCTCTCATGAATAATATAATTTATGTGGATAAAGTATTATCATTTACAAGGTGCAATATGCAAAATGGAGACACACAAACACCATTTTGCTTGTGATCATACATTGAGCACAAATATTCTTGACAGTTGAAAGTTTTAAAATTATGTTTTGATTATTTGTTTCCTTAATAGGGATCTATCATACAGAAAAGGCTTGACAGGTTCACTCCCTCAATAAACTGAAAATTTGAAGAGTCTATCGAATCTGTAAGGGTATCATTACATGATAAACTAACTTTAATTTCTTTTTCTATCTTCATTTATTAGTATTAATTTTTTCTAATTAACTTATTAACTTTATACTCTTAAATTCATAACTCTCCTCTTGTCATATTCATAACCTTCAAATATTTAACTTAACACTCTAATGTATCTTTTGATTTCCTTCATTTTATATCTAAATAAATTCAACTACTTTCTCTCTGAAACCCCTACCAAGACTATTAGGCTATTATCTTTTAATTCTATAGTTATAGTAGATGAAGAAACTCTTGAAGTTTGATAGTATCTGGTATGGGAGTCGATAAGAACTCAGAGATTTATGTATTAATTGTGGGCTTCTTTTTTCACTATACATACATCAGTGTTATCGAATAATTGTCTACATTGTTTTTTTTTTCTAACTTTTATTTCTTTTGTCTTTTCTCTCTATTATACGTAAAATTTAGTTTTCTATTAAGGTGTTATTGCCCGTAAGTCTTTATTCTTATTTTGTAATTGGTACTTTATTCTTCATTACAATTTACATATATATATTTTGCATGAAATTTTAGTCATTCCGACGTATCTATAAAATTCCATGCAACCCACATGCTAAGTCACGTGCTCAGAAAACTAGTATACATATCATATATTATTATAAGAGGGGAACAAAACATTAAAGTTGAATGACGATTTTAACCCTTTAAATTAGAACTTATAAAAATATTTACTATTTCAATTTAAATATTAAGTTACATTATTATTTTAATGGAAATGTTAATGACTATTGCACTTAGTTTAGAGTGTATATTCTTATTAAAATATCTATTTAATTTAATTTTTCTTGAAATATTTACCCTTTAAATATACATGTATAGATTTATCTTCTAAATTAGTTTATGTTCTTAATTAATATTTTGTCTTAAATTTTGTAAACTTGACCTTTCAACTTTGTAAGTGAATCTCTATTCAAGCTATATTTTTTTTTCCTATAAATAATCTTTTAACATTAATTTTATAGGAAGATTTATATGTTTGAGACCATTTTTGTGTGTGGGAGACTAGAGAGCTGTTAGGGGGAAATCAAGTTAAGAAAATTTCAATGCAAGAAGATTTATGTCAAATTACAAGGCATAGTATGATTCTACTAAAGTTCGAACTTGGCTGTATTTTTTTTTTTTTTACTATTTGTCTATATTGGAAGTCTGTTAAGACCCGCCATTTATGTAGTTAAATATCACTTCATAAACTGTTCTTCCAAATATTTATTTTTTTATATTTATGGTCAAAAGTTGAATGTTTTAATTACTAAAATGTTTGTTGGTGTTCAATTTGCACTTTCAAGAAAAAACAGAAAAAGATTGTCTTAGAATTTTGTTCTATTTTTTCGTTGGTTGCGTTATGCTAAACTAGCTGCTTTCCTCCATATGATACTTTATCTTTGTATTTGTACTTTTGTTTTAAGAATATATTGATTGAAGGGTTTGTTTTTTTGCATTTAGAAAATGAGACCAATACAATCTAAAATAGTGTTATAAGACATTCAAACAATAATTCCTACAAGTGTTTCTATTTCAAATTATTAATAATTACATTATTGCATTTTAATTTTAAATATTTGTCAAGAATCATTCTTACATGTGCTTTGTGGATAAATCTATAGTTTTTCCGATAATGTTTCATTAAATTATCATGAGATCCAAATCCAAAGTCAAAAAAGATACACCAAATGCTTTAGAAGTTAGAAGATCTTAAGTCTAACAATCTTTACCAATTATGCTCCTATTAAATTTTAAACAAAAAAATTCAAAATAATTTTAACACCCTTTTAATTGTAAAGAATACTAAAATCTTGGTCGTCTGACTTTTTTTTTTTTTGATCTCCATTAATTCACATCTGATTTATTTAATTAACTATTATATTTATTTGTATATTACTAATTAAATATCAATCATTGCACTTTAAAAATGCTTTAGTTTATTTCCTTCTAATAAGTTTTTTGTTATTTATACAGTTGAATTACTTTATTGCCTTTCTACTTTGAGAGAGAATTTCTCTTTTACTAATTCATGCTCAAACATTTTATCCTTCTTGAATTGTATAAATAATTTAATTTCACAACATTTTTTTATGAGACAAAAAGACATTTTTTAAAAGAAAGTTAATCATAAGTCTAGTGTGCCTCCATTTATTTTGTTTTTGCTCTTTATTTTACTTTAAAACAAAAATTATTTATATATCATTTTATTCCATCGTTAGGAGTAACGTGCACCGCACGTGCCCATATACTCGTATTCTAAAATCACTGAACAAAAAAATTGAAAGTTTGAATTACCTTTTACCCTATTTAGAGGTTGAATTGTGTTTATAGTTTAAAAAATACAATATTTAATGATAATAAATTTAATTAAATAATTAATGACTTTTATCTTTCAAGATTAATTGCTACTTAAGATCTAAGTTTATTAATATTTATCTGTATATCATCATTCTACTTTTTTTTTAAAAAAAATCGTCTACCTAAAATTGCTTTACTTTCCTCTTCTCCTCATAACTTCTTCCCTTAACCGCCTCTCATGAATCCTCTCCTTTCTGTGGCTCCCCTCTTCTTTCTCTCCCTACCCGACCTTTCTACTTTAAGGTGCAATCTGCACAATGGAGAACACCCCAAACACACCATGTTTTCTTGTGCATCGTACATTGCCATGCACACATATTCTCGACGTCAGGGGGACCCAGTAAGCCCCAAGACTCGGTTGCTCTGAGCACCCTTGATTTCCAAAATTTTTGTATATGTTTGAAAATATGATACATATGTTATTATAATATTAAATGAGCACCCGATAAACCAAAGCGCTGTGGTTGAGCTGGTTTTAAAACCTTTATAATACGAGGCATGCGAAGTCCATCGGGTGAGGGTATCTTTTTTCAAATTATAGAAGAATCCCCACTTTTATACACCTGGAAGTGGCACCCACAACCTTGAATCTGGAGCCGCCACTGCTCGCCGGTTGAAAGTTTACAATATGTTTTGATTATTTGTTTCCCTTACTAGGGATCTATCATACAGCAAGGCTTGACAGGTCACTCCTCAATAAATTGGAAATTTGAGATCTATCGATTCTGTAAGGGTATATTACATGATAAACTAACTTTAATTTCTTTTTCGTCAATTCTTCATTTATTTATTCTTATTTTCTAATTACTTGTCTTTTAACTCTTAATATTCTAACTCTCATCTTTTCATATTCCTCACCTTCAAATATGTAAACTTAACACTCTAAGATCTCTTTTGATATTCTTCTAGTTTATCTAAATAAATTCAACGACTTTATCTCCTGAAACCCCTACAAACTATTAGCTCTTATCTTTATTCGATATTATAAGTATGATGAAAAAACTCTTTGAAGTTTGATACGAAGTGGAGGGAGTCGAAAGATCAAGAGTTATGTATTAATTGGTCTTATTTTTTTCATCTTACATATCATCAGTGTTATAAGAATAATGTCTACATTGTTTTTTTCTTAAATTTCGTCTTTTTTGTCTTTTTCTCTCTCATTAGAACTTTAAAATTTTAGTTTTCTATGAATGTGTTATTGCCGTAAATCTTTATTCTTATTTTGTAATTGTTACATTTATTATTCATTACAATTTACATATATATATTTTCATGAAATTTTAGTCATTCTAATGTATCTATAAAAATTCACATGAAACACAAGTGCGAAGCACGTATGCAAAAACTAGTATATATAGAGAGAGAGTTTAGAGTTGCACCATTGTGCTCTGATAAAATACAGAATGTTATGTATAAAAAATTATAACAAGTCATTTCTATATAATTTAACATCTAATAAAGCATCTTGTCTCAGTTGGTGAAAGTTTATTTCTAATAAAAATATGTCAATTTGGTGGTATATATGTCAGTCCCCACCAAAGACCAAACTATATGGTGGTATGTATCTACAATAAAAAATACATCTGAGTTTGCTTGGTAATAATTTATTATGATGTGTTTTAGTTCGCACTATCAAAAAGACTTTATTATAATTTTCAATCATTCAAGCTCTAAAATTCTAACTCTTATATATAACAAAACAACTACAAGGGAAAACTTTTATAACTTGAAAATTGCCATAGCTCTTTGGTGTAATCAAATTCCCAACTTGTTGACGTGTTTTCAAGCATAAAATAAAAGAAAAATTGTGTGTGATAGTAAAGTAAGAAAGAAATGAAAATAAAACATTACGAAGACAAAGTGTTGTTGTTGGGTGAAAAGTGAAAAAAGGGACAGTTTTGTTTATAAATAAAATATCCTTCCTCTTTTGCCTCTTGTTGTTGTATGAAAAGTCATACTCTTGAAGTTGATGTTGTAACACAAACAGTTGAGGATTGCACAACAACTTGTGATCATCGATTGCGAAAAGCTGGTAAATGGCCGAAAAGTGGAATGTGTAAATAGACCCTACCACTACCTAATCCAATTTTTCACAATTATGGTAGGCCCAATTAAGCACTATAATGAGCTGTTGAAAAATGGACTAGTGCATAAAGCAAAAGTAATTGAATAATTGCCTCAATTATTCAATCAGTCTTTGTTTATTCAAGTCTATACTTTTTGAAAAGAGAAAAGAGGACTGTTTTGCTTCATCAAAAATAGTTGTACTAATTTCAAGCAATCACTGATCATTCTTGTTTCCAAATTACTCTCAACATTCAACAGGTGAAGTAAAGTACTCTCTTAGTAGTTGAAGATAGATATAGAAAAATTCATCTTCTCAAAATCATTTTGTGTTTCCTTTCAGATTTGAGAAATGGAGATTGGTTTAGCAGTTGGTGGTGCATTTCTCTCCTCAGCTTTGAATGTTCTGTTTGATAGGCTTGCTCCTCATGGTGATCTGCTCAACATGTTTCGTAAGCATAAGGATCATGTGAAGCTCTTAAAGAAGCTGAAAATGACTTTGCGTGGTCTTCAGATTGTGCTAAGTGATGCAGAGAATAAGCAAGCATCAAATCCATCTGTGAGCGACTGGCTTAATGAGCTTCGAGATACTGTTGACTCTGCTGAAAATTTAATAGAAGAAGTCAATTATGAAGCTTTGAGGCTTAAGGTGGAAGGCCAACATCAAAATCTTGCAGAAACAAGCAACAAACAAGTAAGTGACCTCAACCTGTGCTTGAGTGATGATTTCTTTCGTAACATAAAGGATAAATTGGAAGAAACCATAGAAACGTTGGAGGTGTTGGAAAAGCAAATTGGTCGCCTTGGCTTAAAGGAGCATTTTATTTCGACCAAACAAGAAACTAGAACACCTTCAACTTCTTTGGTGGATGATTCTGGTATCTTTGGAAGGCAGAACGAAATAGAGAATTTGATTGGCCGTTTGTTGTCGATGGATACAAAGGGAAAAAATCTGGCTGTAGTTCCTATTGTTGGAATGGGCGGCCTGGGTAAGACAACACTTGCTAAAGCCATTTACAATGATGACAGAGTGCAGAAACATTTTATTTTGACAGCTTGGTTTTGTGTTTCTGAGGCATATGATGCTTTCAGAATAACGAAAGGGTTACTTCAAGAAATTGGCTCAACCGACTTAAAGGTTGATGACAATCTTAACCAGCTACAAGTCAAATTGAAGGAAAGCTTAAAGGGAAAGAAATTTCTTATTGTTCTGGATGACGTGTGGAATGACAACTACAATGAGTGGGATGACTTGAGAAATATTTTTGTACAAGGAGATAGAGGAAGTAAGATCATTGTGACGACACGTAAAGAGAGTGTTGCCTTGATGATGGGAAATGAGCAAATTAGCATGGACAATTTGTCTACTGAAGCCTCTTGGTCTCTATTCAAAAGAAATGCATTTGAAAACATGGATCCTATGGAACATCCGGAACTTGAAGAGGTTGGAAAACAAATTGCAGCCAAGTGCAAAGGACTGCCCTTAGCTCTGAAGACGCTCGCTGGCATGTTACGCTCCAAATCAGAGGTTGAAGAGTGGAAATGTATTCTGAGAAGTGAAATATGGGAGCTGCGAGACAATGACATATTACCAGCGTTAATGTTGAGCTACAATGATCTTCCCGCACATTTAAAGCGATGCTTTTCTTTTTGTGCAATATTTCCTAAAGATTATCCATTTAGGAAAGAACAAGTTATTCATCTGTGGATTGCCAATGGTCTTGTACCTGTGGAAGATGAAATAATTCAAGATTTAGGCAACCAATACTTTCTCGAGTTGAGATCAAGATCATTATTAGAAAGTGTCCCAAATCCTTCTAAAGGGGACATAGAGAAATTCTTAATGCATGACCTTGTCAATGATTTGGCACAAATTGTATCTTCAAATCTTTGTATAAGGTTGGAAGAGAACAAAGGATCGCATATGTTGGAACAATGTCGGCACTTATCTTATTCTATAGGAGGAAATGGTGAGTTTGAGAAATTGACACCCCTCTACAAATTGGAGCAGCTGAGGACATTGCTTCCGATATGTATTATTGGCGATTATCGTTATCACCCTCTAAGCAAGAGGGTGTTGCATAACATACTGCCTACACTAATATCCTTGAGGGTGCTATCATTGTCTCATTATGACACGACTGTTGAGTTGCCAAATGAATTGTTTATCAAATTAAAGCTCCTCAGATTTTTGGACCTTTCTCAGACAAGGATAAAAAGGTTGCCAGATTCCATTTGTGGATTGGTCATTGGAGGAACGTCTCTGCATCTTGTTATAAACTTGAGGAGGCTACCGACGTTTGCAGATGGAAAAGTGAAGCCGTAAACTGCGTCATCTTGCACATACAAAGCAACATCGGCCGCTTGAAGATGCCACTAAATCTGAGCAAGGTTGAAAAGCCTCAAAGTGTTGGGGGGAGCAAGTTTCTGTAGGTGGTTGGAGTGGAATATTTGGGTGAAGCCACAAAACTTGTATGGACTCTCCTCGTTGACATTGGAAAATTGGTTAGATAGAAGGCGAGCTGTGAAGGCAAAAATTATGAGGGAGAAAGACTCCACGTTGACAAGTTATCTTTGGAGTGGAGTGAAAGCGTTAGTGCTGACAATTCACAAACAGAAATAGACATACTTGATGAGCTACGCCCACATAAAAACATTAAAGAAGTCGAAATCAGTGGATACAGAGGGACAAACTTCCCCAATTGGGTAGCTGATCCTTTGTTTGTTAAGCTAGTGAAATTGTCTCTTAGAAACTGCAACAACTGTTATTCGTTGCCAGCACTAGGACAACTCCCTTGTTTGAAATTCCTTTCCGTTAAAGGGATGCATGGAATAACAGAGGCGATGGAAGAGTTCTATGGCAGATTGTCCTCCAAAAAGCCTTTTAACTGTCTTGAGAAGCTTGAATTTGAAGATATGACGGGGTGGAAGCAATGGCACGCACTAGGAATTGGAGAGTTCCCTACACTTGAGAACCTTTCCATTAAAAATTGCCCTGAGCTCAGTTTGGAGATACCCATCCAATTTTCAAGTTTAAAAAGGTTACAAGTTAGAGGTTGTCCAGTTGTTTTTGATGATGCTCAACTGTTTAGATCCCAACTTGAAGCAATGAAGCAGATTGAAGCATTATATATACGTGATTGTAACTCTATTACCTCCTTTCCTTTTAGCATACTGCCAACTACCTTGAAGACAATAGAGATATCTGGTTGCCCAAAATTGAAATTCGAGGCGCCAGTTGGTGAGATGTTTGTGGAGTATTTGAGTGTGATTGATTGTGGTTGTGTAGATGATATATCATTAGAGTTTCTCCCAGCAGCGTGTAAATTGAGTATTATGAGTTGCCACAATTTTACTAGGTTTTTGATTCCTACTGCAACTGAAACTCTCACTATTTCGAATTGTGAGAATGTTGAAAAACTATCGGTGGCATGTGGAGGAGCGGCCCAGATGACGTTACTGCATATTTTGAAGTGTAAGAAGCTCAAGTGTCTGCCAGAACGTATGCAGGAACTCCTTCCATCTCTCAAGGAACTGTATCTTTCTAATTGTCCAGAAATAGAAGGAGAATTGCCCTTCAATTTACATGAACTCCGTATCAGTGATTGCAAGAAACTGGTGAATGGCCGAAAGGAGTGGCATTTACAGAGACTCACAGAGTTAGTGATCATTCATGATGGGAGTGACGAAGATATTGAACATTGGGAGTTGCCTTGTTCTATTACAGAACTTGAGGTATACAATATGATAACATTAAGCAGCCAACATCTCAAAAGCCTCACCTCTCTTCAATGTCTAAGTATTGGTGGTAATTTATCTCAGATTCAGTTACAAGGCCGTCTTTCCTCCTTTTCTCACCTCACTTCGCTTCAAACTCTACAAATCAGGAATTTCGGTAATCTCCAATCACTTGCTGAATCAGCACTGCCATCCTCCCTCTCTCACCTGACCATCTCCCGTTGCCCGAATCTCCAATCACTTGCTGAATCAGCACTGCCCTCCTCCCTCCTCTCACCGACATCATGATGCCCCGAATCCCAGTTACTACTGATCAGCATGCCCCTCCTCTCTCACCGTACACTCCATTGTCCTAATCTCCAATTACTACCTGAATCAGCACTGCTCTCCTCCCTCTCTCACCTGGACATCTCCCACTGTCCTAATCTCCAATCACTTGCTGAATCAGCACTGCCCTCCTCCCTCTCTCACCTGACCATCTCCCATTGCCCTAATCTCCATTCACTTTCAGAAAAAGGGATGCCCTCTTCCCTCTCTGAACTATCTATTTCCAAATGTCCATTGCTCACACCACTACTAGAATTTAACAAGGGGGAATACTGGACAAATATTGCTCATATCTCCACCATACAGATCGATTGGAAATACATGTAATGATTAAAACGAATGGCTCCCCAACTGATGTAAGCTATTCTTTTCCCTCATAAGCTTTTTATTTCACTTTGCTTTTTTATTACTTCTTTTCATTTTTAATCATGCCGTGCTAGCTCATCATCAAACACATAGCATTATATTTAACCTTCCATAGAGATCAAATTTTTTAAAGGATAACGATCACAAGTTTTAGGAAATACCGTGCAATTCCATGTCACATGTTATTATAATTCTATATTTCTCCGTGCGTATTGGTTTATGCTCTTTTACGTGTTTTAATGCAAGTCTCATGGCCACCAGTTTAATCGAAAGTTTTAGTTCTTGTAATCATCAAACCATACTATGTCACTAGAAATTTTGATAGGTAAAAGAGGTAGACAAAAATGCTAAACATCTTTTTTCTTTCGTATAGCGACCAGACAACTACATTTTGATAGGTTAAGGCTAAGAGATAATATACATTTGCCAGAGGTCGTACTGTTAACCGACGGAAGTAAGAAAATCACTGTCTTCAAATATCTTCTCTTGCGTACACTTTTGCAATTTTAAGCTACATTTTGAACTCATGTGTTGTTGCTAACTTAAAACATGTTGGCTTAAATAGATTGTGGATTTAGAAGATACGGAGTTACGACAATCTGAGATACAATCAATTGTCCGTGGAAGGGTTTCTAAGGTGCTGCTGCTATTTTTACATGTGTTCCCGAGTTCTTTTTTTTTTAAAATCTTTCCACTAAAGCTATTTTGTCGTCCACAGTGAATTTTCAGGTTTGTTGTTATAGGCAAGTCTTTGAGATGTGACTATCAAAGAAGGGCGATTACAATCAGTGTATCGCTGATACTATTTCATGTTTCCAGTGCTACAGTGCAAGCCTCTTTTGTAAGTTGACAAACTCGATTAGTTAATATGTTATGGACTCAACTAGTGGTTAGAGTACTCATTTTGTAAGATTTGTGTACAGAAAATCAAATTAGAATTATAACTCGCGATGGTTGAGTAAACTCCAAGAAGTACTGATATATTTTTATAGTGGATATGTTGTTTCCTCATTCAGTGCTTGATATCCACATTGGAGTCCAACTACATTCGAATTTGCACATTTGAAGGAGCGGCGCTCCTAACATGATTTTTTACCCATTCTACGACTCGTGCTCCTAAATTCTAATTAAGGGTAGAAAAATCTCAACTATCTCACCCCAACTCATATCAGTTATATTCGGTATAAAGTCTAAACTAAAAATTATAACTATATAGGTGCAAATATTTTTGAAAAAAAAACCTCAAATAACAACCAAAATAAAGAAAGAATACTAAATCCTACACTCATTAGTTACAACTAAAAAATATTTATAGCCATTGAACTCCTATGCACATTCTACAGCAAAACTCCACTTTCCTAAGTGTACATCATTAGTTCAACACATTTGCAACAATGAAAATATTTTTTGTTATTTTTTCTATTCATGTCCTAGTATGCAGAGCGATTTGGAGACTTACATAGTTCAAGTCGAATCACCAGAAAGCCATATTTCCACTCAGCCATCAAGAATGGATTTGGAGAGCTGGTACAAGTCTTTCATGCCAAAGACCATAGAAACCGCTGGCTCAGATGAAATACCACAGTTGATATATTCGTATCATAATGTTATAATAGGCTTCGCTGCAAGATTGTCAGCGAAGCAAGTGAAGGAAATGGAGAAGAAACCAGGTTTTATATTTGCGTGGCCTCAGAGGATATTGTCCTTGCACACTACTCATAGTCCGAGTTTTCTTAAATTGCAACAGAACGTTGGCTTGTGGAGGGATGACAACTATGGAGAAGGTGTGATCATTGAAGTCTTGGACACAGGGGTTACCCCTGACCATCCTTCATTTAGTGACGAAGGAATGCCTCCTCCACCTGCTAAATGGAAGGGAAAGTGTGATTCGAATTTCACTGGAAAGTGTAGCAACAAGCTCATTGGTGCAAAGACTTACCCGCTAAAAAGTGAGTCACCAAAAGATGAGGCTGGACAAGGCACACACACCTCGAGCACAGCTGCAGGAAGTTTTGTGAAAGGTGCCAATGTGTATGGGAACGCTAAAGGCACTGCGGTTGGGATTGCCCCTCTTGCTCACTTGGCCATGTATAAGGTCAGTCCATTATTTGGTTGCCCCGATGCTGAAATTTTAGCTGGCATGGATGAAGCTATTGATGATGGAGTAGATATCATGTCCCTTTCACTTGGTGGATCTAGCAGGCCATTCTATAATGATGTGATTGCACTCGGGGCGTACAGTGCAGCAAAAAGAGGTATTCTTGTAAGTTGCTCTGCGGGTAATGGTGGTCCATCCTATAGCACTTTATCAAACGAAGCTCCGTGGTTTCTGACAGTAGGTGCAAGCACTATTGACAGGGAACTTAAGGTCACTGTTATGCTCGGAAACCAAAAACTATTTGAGGGTGAATCAGCATTTAGTCCTAAGGTTCCGGATTCCTCATTTTACCCTTTGATTGACCCTTCACTGAATGCAACCCACATAGGTAGCCGTTTTTGTGAACTAGGTACTCTGAGTGACCCCCAAATTATAGGCAAAATTGTTGTGTGGATGGACGGTGGTGATCTTTCCACGATTGGAAAAGGACAAGTTGTAAAGGATGCCGAAGGAGTTGGCATGTTTCTTGTTTGTACCCCTGAGTATGATTTCACCAAGTTAGCCGATCCTCACGTCCTTCCAGCTCTGTATGTTACATTCAATGATGTAATGGAGATTCATCAATAGATCAACTCAACATCAGAACCAACTGCAAGAATTATGTTCCATGGAACAATAATCGGAGATAAAGAAGCTCCGGTGGTTGCTGCATATTCTTCTCGCGGACCTAGCCTAGCTACTCCTGGTATCTTGAAGCCTGATATAATTGGTCCTGGTAATAACATTCTTGCTGCTTGGCATACCTCCGTTGACTACGAAAAATACACAAAATCTGCCTTCAATATTATACAGGGCACCTCCATGTCTTGTCCTCACCTCAGTGGAGTTGCAGCATTGCTGAAAAGCTCACACCCCAATTGGTCCCCTTCAGCTATCAAATCAGCAATCATGACAACCGCTAACACACTTAACCTCGCCAATGTTCCCATCTTAGATGAAAGGCTCCTTCCGGCTGACATCTTTGCCATTGGTGCAGGACATGTCAACCCATCGAGAGCAAATGATCCAGGACTATTCTACGACACCCCATTTAAGGACTACCTGCCTTACCTGTGCGGTTTGAATTACACAAATCAACAGGTGGGAAGCATCGTTAAACACAAAGTGGATTGTAACAAAGTGAAACACATTCCTGAAGCTCAACTAAATTATCCATCATTCTCCATCACACTCGGAGACATTTCTCAGACATATACTAGAACAGTGACTAACGTCGGGGAAGTTAATTCATCTTACAGCGTGGAAATAGATTCCTCACCCGGAGTCACTGTGATTGTTAAGCCCTCTACTCTGAAATTCTCCCAGTTGGACCAGAAGTTGAAATACCAAGTGACGTTTACGAGAAGAGATGATAGCCCTCTACTATTGCTCAAGGATTCTTGAAATGGAGTAGTAAGAAGTACTTTTCGTGTAAGAAGAAAGAGTAGTAAGGAAGTACTTTATAAGGACAAATGCAGTTGTGTGTCCTCGACCCTACAATTGGTTCTTTTTTAGGGTAATTGGATTAGTGTATAACAAAACTATGTTAGTGGTTTCAATAGATATTGTTGAATAATAAGTGACAAAAGTACTCACACCATATTTTCATGTTACATTTTCACAATATCAAAATGTTCCATCATGAGCTTGTAGTCAAATCTCTTTCACATATATATGTCCTTCAACATTTTACACGTCAAACGTTCACAAAGTGTATATTAGCTACATGACATTTGCGAGCTCTACAAAGAGGAAAATGAGAATGAATGCAAGAACATGTGTCGAAGTTTCATATAAAGTGTATACAAACCTTACCACTAGCTTATGGAGGCAGATAGGTTGTTGGTGAAAGACCCTCAGCTCAAGAGAAGCAAATCCAAGTACAACGAAGTAGAAAACATTGCAACTAACAATTAAAACGGTGCAAAGCCTACAAAAAAGAACAAGAACAACAAAATAGTGCAATAGTCACAACACGAATAGAAGAGTACTCATTGTTCATATGAATGCAAAGTGCCTCGTCACACTCGGACGAGCACAATACCAACTATGAAATTGGTTAAGAATAGATGCTAGGTCGCTAATTTAGAAATCTCACCTTCTCTCACATGAAACTATTGTTTGGGGACCAAGAGTGCACCAATTTTGCAAATACGGAGGACTATTAGTGTTATATCATGGAAGTCGAAATCAATCCGTTAAAGGATAGTTTTAACAAGAAAAAGGTGTTAATAACTTCGAGAAAAAGTTTGTCTAAGCAAAGTAACCTCTTTTTTTTTATAAAAAAAAGTTCTGAATGGGAAAAGGATTGTCCAAGCCTTATAAAGAGTCCACCCATCTAATTAACCACCGATTTGGGACTTTTGTCATTCTTTAACAGTTATACATGCAGCTTTGCAAGTGGAAAATTGTTTTTTTTTTTATTGAAAAGAAGATTGTGACAACCATTACTAGGAAAAAATATCAAAAGGAGATGCCTGTTGACGAAAACAATTCAACAATCATACCACTGCAGACACAAAATACACTTCCTCTGTGGGCACCAGTTCCCCCCCCGACCTCCGTCCTCTCCCCTTCTTTTTTCCTATTCGTGTCCCCCCCCCCCCTTTGCGTTTTTCCCCCGTTCACCTCTCTTCACCCCCCTCTTCCCCCCTTTCCCCTCCCACTCCTACTCATATATAATAGTAGTACACAAAGCAAAAAATACCAAACTCCACTTTCCTATGTGTACATCACTAATTCATAGTTCCTTGCTCCCAACACATTTGCAACAATGAAAATATTTTTTGTTATTTTTGCTATACTTGCTTGTCTTTCATGGCATAGTATGCAGAGCGATTTGGAGACGTACATAGTTCAAGTTGAATCTCCAGAAAGCCAAATTTCTACTCAATCGTCGAGAGTGGATTTGGAGAGCTGGTACAAGTCTTTCTTGCCAAAGACCATAGCTACCGCTGGCTCAGATGAAAAGTCATGGTTGATATATTCATATCGGAATGTGATGCAAGGCTTTGCAGCAAGATTATCAGCTGAGCAGGTGAAGGAAATGGAGAAGAAACCAGGATTTATATCTGCGTGGCCTCAGAGGATATTGTCTTTGCACACTACACATACTCCGAGTTTTCTTGGATTGCAACAGAACGTTGGCTTGTGGAGGGATTCCAACTATGGTAAAGGCGTGATCATTGGTGTTTTAGACACCGGGATTTCACCTGACCATCCTTCATTTAGCGATGAAGGAATGGCTCCTCCGCCTGCTAAATGGAAGGGTAAGTGTGAATCGAACTTCACAACAAAGTGCAACAACAAGCTCATTGGTGCGAGGACATTCCCAATAAGCAGTGATTCACCAATTGATGAGGATGGACATGGTACACATACGGCCAGCACAGCTGCAGGAAGTTTTGTGAAAGGTGCCAATGTGTATGGGAACGCTGAAGGCACCGCGGTTGGGGTTGCCCCTCTTGCTCACCTGGCCATTTATAAGGTCTGCGATTCATCTGGTTGCGCAGACAGTGACATTCTAGCTGCCATGGATGCAGCTATTGATGATGGAGTAGATATCCTGTCCCTTTCCCTTGGTGGTAGCAGCATCCCATTCTATAATGATCCGACTGCACTCGGTGCCTATAGTGCAGCACAAAGAGGTATTCTTGTAAGTTGCTCTGCCGGTAATAGTGGTCCATATGATAGCACCTTATCAAATGAAGCTCCATGGATTCTGACAGTAGGTGCAAGCACTATTGACAGGAAACTCAAGGCCACTGTTAAGCTCGGAAACCAACAATTATTCGAGGGCGAAACAGCTTTTAATCCAAAGGATCACAATTCAACATTTTCACCTCTGTTTGACCCTTCACTGAATGCAACTGACTTTGAAAGACCTTATTGTGGACCAGATACTCTGAGTGACCCTGAAATTAAAGGCAAAATTGTTGTGTGCAAGGCAGGTGGTGGTATTCCCAGGATAGTAAAAGGAAAAACTGTAAAAGATGCCGGAGGTGTTGGCATGATTATCATTAGTACCGCTGATGATGGTTTCACTATACCTGCCGATGCTCACGTCCTTCCGGCTCTGTATATTACCTACAAAGATGGAATGGAAATTCTTGACTACATGAACTCAACGTCAAAACCAATTGCAAGAATCGCATTTCAAGGAACAATAATTGGGGATAAACATGCTCCGGTTGTTACTGCATTTTCTTCTAGGGGACCAAGTATAGCTAGTCCTGGAATCTTGAAGCCTGATATAATTGGTCCCGGTCTTAACATTATTGCTGCTTGGCCTACCTCCATTGACAACAAAACGAACACAAAGTCTACCTTCAACATTATATCGGGCACTTCCATGTCTTGTCCACACCTCAGTGGAGTAGCAGCATTGCTGAAAAGCACACACCCGACTTGGTCCCCTGCAGCTATCAAATCAGCAATCATGACAACCGCTAACACGGTGAACCTTGCCAATGATCCCATCTTAGATGAGAGGCTCCTCCCAGCTAACATCTTCGCGATCGGTGCAGGACATGTCAATCCATCGAGAGCTAATGATCCAGGACTAATCTACGACACCGAATTTAAGGACTACCTGCCTTACCTCTGCGGTTTGAATTACACAAATCGACAGGTTGGAAATCTCCTGCAACGCAAAGTGGAGTGTAAGGAAGTGAAACACATTCCTGAAGCACAACTAAATTATCCTTCATTCTCCATCGCACTCGGAGAAATTTCTCAGACTTATACGAGAACAGTGACTAACGTCGGGGAAGCTAAATCATCTTACAGTGTGGAAATAGCTTCCCCACCCGGAGTCTCTGTGATTGTTAAGCCCTCTACTCTAGAATTCTCCCAGTTGGACCAGAAGTTGAAATACCAAGTGACATTTACGAAAAGAAATAATAGCCCAAACAGTGGCATTGCTCAAGGATTCTTGAAATGGAGTAGTAAGAATTACTCAGTAAGAAGCCCAATTGCAGTTGTGCTACAGCCTACAATTGGTTTCTAGTTTTATTTTCTTCTCATTTTAGTAATTGGAACAATGTATAACAAGAGTGGTTCCAAAAGAAACTGTTGAATTACATTATATTTGCATGTTACATTTTCATAAGATCAAAAATTTTACCACATGAATCAGTACCAGATAGTTATAATTTCCAAAATTGTTCATGTAAATTCTATAAAGGCTTAATACATAGACCACCCAAGACTAGACATCTAGAGTATGGACAATATAAGGCCCAACATCCGAAACAATGAATTGAGATGTGTTTCGTTCTAATGCCATGTTAAAGCAGACCATAAAAAGAGAACATGTCATTTTTTCGGGGAATCATTTTCGTTTAAATTTTCTTTTCTCTTCTCTCTATTAGTTTGTTTCCCAACTTGTGTCCAGTCATTTCCATACTCAAAGTACGAACCCGAAACCTATAATTATGAATAAAGGAGTACTTCTCACTCCACCACGACCTTTATTGGTTGTTCTCTTGTCTCTTTCATTTCATCTTTTTGTTTCCTGTGCTTATCTTTCTGAGTAATTGTTCTATAAACAGAGTCCCTTTGTGGGATGAATTCTTAATGTTAATAGGTGAATTCGTTACACAACATATATGAAGGGGAACAATAAGAGATCGAGACGGATCCAAGATATAAATTTAATGGATTTAATTCTGTTGCACCGTTCAATCTTAAATATTTTAATAATTTCTTTACACATATATCTATACCATATCGAAAAGTTATGAGTTCAAATGAGCCCACGACTAAAAGTCTATCCGCCCCTAGGGTTACATCTTCAGCAAAAATTCTCTGTGTTAACATTTCTACTAAATATCAACAATCTAATTCCAAACTCGAAAAGGATATAGCGTAAATAGACCTTATCCTTATAGTTATTTCCTATAGATCCTCGACTCAATGATTCTACTAAATAAGTTATAATTTTATCTTAAAGATATATGATAAATATAAAAAACTGTCATTTAATTTTATTATTTTAAAAAATGTGTAAAAAATTAAAATTAAAAAATTATAAAAAAATATATATATAATTTTTTAAACAAACTAAAAATAAAATAAAAATCATCTTGTGTTTCATGTAAATACAAGCAACTTGTTAATTATTTGTCAAGTCATAATCACATAGACAAGATAAATCAATTATCCAATTGAATAAATTACATGCTCCTAGCTTTTTTATTTATATTTTATCTCACAAAATTTAAAAGTAGGAGTCACAAAAATACTCTCTATTTTTTCTTTTTCTTCGCGCTACCTAATTTAGAGTTCAACTAATCAATTTAGATTTACATTAAAAAAAATAAGAGTGAGTGTAGAAATTTATATACGAGTTTGACCTGATTCAATAGCTTCGGATGAAGCAATATACTTTTGTTAAGAAATTCATTTGATATACAAGCATTTTAAATTTTAAAGGTATATATTATCACTACTACTCATCTTTACCTTCAAAAATACAAAACTCACAAAACTAAAAACTCCACCTCTTATTAAGACATTTACTTTCAAAATAAAATATTCTTAATAAAGACGAGTTGATCATTTTCGAAAATCACAAATAAAAACACCAAGAAAACCCTAAATTAAGGTAAAGTATGTTGACCCTTGTGAAGGTACTTGGAAGATGTAATGGAAATTTGATTATTTAAACATGTTAGAATTGATCATTAAATGTATTAAATAGGGTTATCAATAATAGTACTATATTATAATAAATCCAATAATTAATAATTGACCAAAAATATCAAATTTACAAACAAAGGTAGAATTGAGATTTTATTTTATGTTTCTAAAATCTAGAATGATATCTAAAGGCGATAATAAAATTCTAAATTTAATATTTATATATTTGACATATTTTGTGATATAAATATATTATTTGAATAATTTTTTTTTATACGATCGAATTAGTATCCGAACTTCTCGATACAAAGAAGTCAAAGTTGTCAACTTTAGATATTGTTATTATTATAATATAAAATATGAACATAAATGGGAAAAGAATGGCTGCTAATTGGATGGGTCCTTAATATATTAGTGCTACTACTACTTTTTATCTTTTTATTTTTGCCTGACAAAGTGACTAACTTTATATAAAAATAATATAGGAATAAAGCATAACTATTATTGGTGTTTGGTGTTCCCTTTTAAGGCTTTCGGATTCTTCTGCAAGACTCAGAGGCGGAATCAGGATTTTCAATAAGGAAATTCTTAATATGTAGAAATAGACACATGAAATAGTCGAAAGAAATTCAACATTTACTATATATACATATAATAATATTTTAATCATGTATAAATAATATAATTTTTTTGCCGAATGGGATTCGAATGAACCCTTTCGTACACAGTGGCTTCGCCTTTGATAAGACCATTAAAAGAGGAAGCGCTCCCTATCATTTTTCTGTTCTCGAAATTTAAATTCAAGATATTTGATTAAGGGCGAAAAAATAAAAACTATCCATCCCACCACAACTCATGGTGTCTAGAGAATTTCAACATCCAATACCTAAAAGAAGGAATCAAAGAAAATATAAAATACTCATCAAGAGTCATAGTGGTCTACTTAAATAATATGATATTGACCCTGCCAAGATTATTGAAAGATGTAATTTATCATTAAATGTAAAATTTAACATGTTGTACAATTAAATATTATAAGGATATGAGTATTTTAAGTTGGACATAGGATAAATAAAAAAAAAGCCAGATACTAAATCCAACACCAAACAAGAAATAAAGCAACATCCACATGGTACATGTGGGGAAAAAAAGTAGTTAAAGTTCCCATTATTAGGTGGTGTAATAATATAAACGCAGAACCAGAATTTAAAGTTTATGAATTCAGAACTTGTCATCAAACTCTTTGCTCATTTTAGTTAGTGAATTTGCGAGTAAATATTTATACGTATCTAATGAATTTCCTAAATATAACTACAGTATCTAAGCAAAAGATAGTGAGTTCGATCAAAACCTTACCTAATACAGTAGCTCTGTACCTAATATAATATGCACTAAACAAAGAAAAAGGAAAAAGCATGGCTTGCAAGTAGTATGAAATTAGAATTCTTACAGCCAATTGGGAAAATTAAGTTTTATTTTATGTCTGATAGAATGTGGAATAAGAATACACATATAATAAAAAGAGTTTGTAAAGCGTAATACTCGTATAACGATGATTATATTACCAACAAAGAATGTAGTAAAACGAAGGGTGATCATTGTGTTTTTAATCAGAAGTCTTTGATTCGAGTTGAGAAAATAGAGATAGAGGAAGGAGTTTCAACTAAAATTATTTTATGTTTTATGTTCTTATTTAATTGTTCCTTTCAACTTTAGTCTTTTAATTTCTATCACATGATACTTCACTTTCTCCCACACATAATATAATACATAAAGTAACATGAGGGTATCTATTGTGTAAACAATTCTGAATCTTGATCTAGATGACCAATCAAAACTATAGGACTAGAGCACTATATATGTTAGTACTTCAAAGAAGGAAAAATCATCAACTTTTCTTCCATGAATATATGTAGTTAGAGTTCTTTTAGCTAATTTGTAGCCATGAAATTGTTGAATATCCTTCTTGTTTTGTTCATTGTTAATTGTTTGTCATGGCCTAGTATGCAAAGCGATTTAGAGACTTATATAGTTCAAGTTGAATCTCCAGAAAGCCAAGTTTCAACTCAATCAATGTCAATGGATTTAGAAAGTTGGTACAATTCTTTTTTGCCAAAGACAATCTCGAATGAAGAGGAGGGGCCGCGTTTAGTATTTCAGATCGCAATTTGGATGAAAGGCTTTGCTGCTATATTATATCATCAGAGCCAGTGAAAGAAATGGAGAAATAAATCAGGCTTCTTGTGAATGCGTGGCTGGCCGGATAGTATATTGTCTTTGCCACTACCCTACTCCGAGTTTTCTTGGAATTGAAGCAGAACCTGGCTTGTTGATTATTCCAACTATGGGAAAGGCGTGATCAGCGGAGTGTTGGAACTCTGCTGGGATTTTTAGACCACCTTCAATTTAAGCGACACAGACGGTCCAGTCCTCCGCCTGCTAATGGAGGGAAAATGTGAATCGAACTTCACTACTAGTGTACACACGCCATTGGAGCAGGACATTCCAAGGAAAAATGTTGGGGCGCCAAAGCTGAATGATGGACATGGTACACACACCGCCAGCACTGCTGCTGGCGGTTTTGTGAGAGGTGCCAATGTGTATGGAAATGCTAATGGCACTGCTGTTGGTGTTGCCCCTCTTGCTCACCTAGCCATTTATAAGGTTTGTGATTCGTTTGGTTGCTCTGACAGTGGGATTCTAGCTGCTATGGATGTAGCTATTGATGATGGAGTTGATATCCTATCGCTGTCTCTTGGTACGAGTACTAGTCCCTTCCATAGTGATTCTATTGCACTCGGTGCGTATAGTGCAACACAAAGAGGTATTTTTGTAAGTTGCTCTGCTGGTAATTTTGGTCCATCCGAACATACAGTTGCAAATGAAGCCCCGTGGATTCTCACAGTAGGCGCGAGCAGTCTTGACAGGAAATTTAAGGCAACAGTTGAGCTAGGAAACAATAAAGTGTTTGAAGGCGAATCGGCTTTTCACTCAAAGTTTTTCAGTACAAAATTCTTCCCTTTGTTTGATCCATCGGTAACTGCTATTGACTATGACAGCTCTTATTGCGGACCAGGTATGTTGACTGACCTTGCTGTTAAAGGCAAAATAGTCTTGTGTTTGATAGGTGGCGGTTATACGAGGATTTCAAAAGGACAATCTGTTAAGGATGCTGGAGGTGTTGGCATGATTCTGATAAATAACTTTGAAGACGGTTTCACTACATCAGCTGACGCTCATGTCCTTCCAGCAATGGATGTAACTTATACAGATGGAATGAAAATCATCGACTATGTGAATTCAACGAAGAAACATGTAGCTCGGATTACATTCCATGGAACTATACTCGGAGATAAAAATGCTCCGGTTGTTGCTGGATTTTCTTCTAGAGGGCCAAGCATAGCTACTCGCGGAATCTTAAAACCTGACATTATTGGTCCTGGTGTTAATATTCTTGCTGCTTGGCCTACCTCCATGGAAAACAACACAAACACGAAATCTACCTTCAATATTATTTCGGGTACCTCCATGTCTTGTCCTCACCTCAGTGGAGGGGGTAGAAGCCTTCTAAAAAGCGTAAACGTAGAAAGGCGGCGGGGGGGTGGGGGGGGGGGGTGGGCGGCCTCCTTGGTGGTGTCTCCGTTGCAGCGTAGCGTTCGGGGAATGCCAAAAAACGATGTCGATCGTGGCCCGGAGCACGGGGGGCATTCAGTTTGTCAGGAGGTGGAAAGTCCGGGGTGGGGGTGGTGGTAAGAAGAAAGGGGGGTGGCCAACGGGAGTAACATGGGTGGCCGGCGTGGGCAGACAGGTCCTAGTGAAACGCTCTCTGGGTGCGCTGCGTGTTGGACGGGGCATTCGGGGGGAGGATGGGGTTATGCCATCGGGGGGGGGTGCAGGAAATGGTCATCCATTCCAGAGCGAAGAGATCCGGGAACTAATGGGTGAGGTATGATGACCACCGCGGACCCCTTTCACGGACTACTTACGCTATTTGGGTGGCTTGAATTACAACAACCGAGCTGTTTGTAAACTTCTACAACATCATGTGAAGGGAAAAATTTGCTGGGGGTGTGGGGGCGGTGGGGAAGTGAAAGTAATTCCTGAAGGGGTCAGACAACGAAATTATCCTCATTTTCCCATCATGCTCAGAGAAAATCCTCAAACTTACAAGAACATTACAACGTCTGGGAGCGCTAAATCAATCTACATTGTGTAAATAGTTTCACCACAAGGAGTTTCTGTGACTGTTTCGCCCTCTACGCACTCTAAAAGAAAGTTTCTTCGAGATGAACCATAAAAAACATATCAAGTAACTTTTTTAAAAACAGCCAATAGTTCAACCAATGGTATAGTTCATGGATTCTTGAAATGGACTAGTAATAGGTACTCTGTAAGAAGTCCAATTGCAGTTGTGCTACTAGAAATTGCAATGGATATCTAGACTCGTTTCGTTTTTAAAAATGATTTGATCCATGTAATAAGCCTGCATTAATTGTTTGAATCCAAAATGTAGAATGAATGCAGAGAGTACTCATTATATTCTATTATTCTTGTGTTACTTTCATTTCAGAGTGAGCTACTATTTTTTCTACTCTTCTTTCACTTTACATTATCAAACTTTCGCGTATAGGAGAAATAATGCTGAGGTTGAGGGGGTTTATCACAAGTCAAGCGGAAAAAAACAGAATTATTGAAGCTCGAGCTAGTTCAGGCTCAGCCACAACGGAAAATGGAAATGGACAGACCATAACATTTACAACTATCGACTGTACTTGCAAGTTTCAGGTTCTGATCACTTGGTTTCTATCAAACATACAGTGCTAAAACAATTATGCCTTGTGGAGTAGGTCGCTGAGATAAGATCTCCCGTCCAACAACAAGCTGAATTTGCACAGAAACGGTTATAAAATGGATTTTGAGTCTAGCTCAACCCAAAAGCTAGCTCAGGAGGTGAGGACTGCTCAAGTCATATGAGGAAACCAAGTCCCCGAGGCCCCACCCCTCAGCCGACGAGGGGGACTCAACACCCCCCACATGCCTAGGCCTGTCAATTGGTGCTTGAACAATATAAATGGGGCCCAACATTGGTGAAACAAAGGATTCGAATGGGTTCGTCTCTGATACAACCATCAACCCATTTTCATCCGATGTGGCACCCCTATGGGGGCTATCATCAGTAAACAAGAATTGAGATGGGTCCTACTCTGATGACATATTATATATGAAATGGATTTTGGGCATAATTCAACCACGAAAGCTAGCTCAAGAGGCTTGTCTGTGCCCCACCCCTCAGCCTTAGCCAATGAGGGTAACTCAATCAAAATAAGAACAGATAAAAGCATGTTTGAATTTGATCTACAACTTATACCATTTAGCACAGGGAATAATTTGATCTACAACTATTACGATTCCACACCGCGTTAATCCCATTAAATGAGGAAGCACTACATTAAAAATAATGGAAAAATAGGTTCTTAAATATATTAGCAATATTTAACATGAATTTGATGTTTGTCATTATCACATAACTCAAGAACATTTGTTGAATGAATTATTCAGGAAATTATAAATAATTTGTTCCTTAATCAACATTAACATGAAAATAAAGAAGAAAATTAGGATTTATATACAAAGGAATTTCGTAAGAAAAGGAACAAATTTAAGTTGCATAGATTATACAATTGTGGTATATGTCTTAGGGAAAAATTCAAAAATTTGTTAACAACTTAAAAAAAAAATTACGCTTAAAATGAAAACAATTATAACTTTTCAACTTGCATAATGAACTTCAATTGTTAAGTGAGAAACTTCATCTTTATGTAAAAATAGATAATATGTAATATAACAGTTTTAAGTTATAGAATTTTATATAGAATATCAAAATATGAATTCTTGAAACTAAGCACAATAATTATTTTCTGAACAATGAATATACCTACTATATATGTATATGTTGAATATAACTAGAGACAATAACTTTGTAGAAACATAAACAACAAAGTTCAAAACATGTACCCCAAAACAACAATTAATATCATAAGCATAAATTAATGATTGTAAAAAAATATCAGGATATATAAAAATAGAATGAAATAGAAAGGAAAGAATCGAGTCCACTGAATGCACATTGTCTCCTTGAGAAAATTATTCTCCTCTAATATACCTAAGGTTTAAAGAATTAGATCCTCTTCGGATGAAACGATTGTATTCACCAGCGTATTAATACAAAAATAATAGTATCCGTAAGCCACTCAATAGGAGCAAAGTACACAAATATTTATTGTGTTGAAGACGAAGAAGAACTTCAGAATTTCCGTTGTTTTAAAATTAGAGGAAATCCCTTTATTTATAGACAACAAAGGGTAGTATGAACAAATTCTTATTATGCCTTATCGGAAATGTCACAACTCTTCGAAAAAGTCACATTCCTTCAAAAAGATCAGAACCTTTCATAAACGTCATAATCTTTCATAAAAGTCGCAAGTTTTTCATAAAAATCAAAACTTTTCATGAGAGGAAAAGACTAGTTTTGAAAATAAATAAATTAAAAGGAAATCCTGATTTGTGATGGCGCTATGTAGGCGGACCTAGAGTTTCGATCCCCTATGGGAAAATTACACAACAAAGCAAAGTTATACTATTTAATTACTCATTATAGTTATAGTTTGTTATAATTACCACTCCAACTAACATTATACATTAATGGGAAACGTACATAAATATATTATAATAAAAAAATATTTACCATTTATAATAATAACATTTTTTTTTCACTTGACCACTTTTAATTCATTTATAATACAAGTTAATACATATTCCAAAGAAACAATTTATTATTTCCATATCAAATTTAACAATTTTTTTTTTTTTAATGATGCCATATGCATTTATTCAACAGTTTAATAAAATTATCATACATATGACAATTTTTTTAGCAAACAAACATAATATATCAAAAACAATATAATTCAAATATATTTGGCAAACATAATTCATTTTAATATATATTACAGATTTATCATCATATTGCCTATAAATGGTAATACAAAAATATTGACTAAAAATCAGTAATTATTTTTTAAAATGTATTAATTTATATAATTTTTCCTACATTATTACGTGAGCTGACTTCAAGTTTGTATAATCAGTCACGTTTGTATATGTATAATTCTCCAGAATATACAAATAATATGTATAATATACAATTATTTAACCTATGTACATATATAATTCACCTCTCTCACGCGCCTCTCTCCTTCCTCCCCCAATTTCGCTCGCCTCTCTCCTCCGTCTTCCAATCTCTTTTTCCCTATATACAAATGTATATGTATAGTATACAATTATATACATATACAATTCACCGCTCTCCCACTCTCTGCGCTCTCTCACTCACGTCTCTCCTCCCTCTCCCAATCTCGCTCGCCTCTCTCCTCCCTCTCCCAATTTCGCTCGCCTCTCTCCCCCCTTTTCCTATCTTGTCCGCCTCTCTCCTCCCTCTCCCACTCTCTCTTACCATATATACAAATACTTATGTATAATATACAATTATCTAACCGATATACATATTCAATTCACCTTTCTCCCACTGTTTTCCTCCTCTCTCAGTCATCTCTCCTCTCTCTCCCAGCTTCGCACGCCTCTATCCTCCATATAACATGTAGCTACGAATTCTAATTATCAAACATAATTATTGAGAATAATTAAATTATTTTTAAGTGACTAAATATGAAAGTTCTCCTTATGTTTGTTGTATATGAAAGTTGTTCAACAAAAAACCACTAGAAACACAGCCCAACAATAACCAAATAAGGCCCAAGTCAGCCAGTTTCTTCACAACAACATGTTCACACTAATCTATTAGGTTTCATCTTTATTCTATCCTCTAACATCTCAATAGGCAAAATTCCAACTTGCTAGATTGGTTTCACCATTTTCAACTAAAGCTCCTTTGAAAAGTGATTTTTTTTTTTTTGGAAAAGACTCAAATATGTCATTAAATTTTTAGAAAATGCTCATTTGCTATCAGTTAAAAGTTTGAATCATTTATGTCATTACCATTAAAGAAAAGACTTATTTATGCCATTATTTTTAACGGTGGTTTTGCAAAACCATCTTTCACATATGGTAATTATAATTCGGTCGGTCCACGTCTCAATTTTTTTTCATCCCAACATTTACCCCACACCTCTATCCCTTTTTACGCAGAACTTGTAATTATTTTATTAAAAAAATTGATGACGTGACCGAATTATAAGTGGCCACGTGTCAAAAATATTATTAAAAACTAATGGTATGATTAAGCTTTTTTTTTAATGATAATGACATAGATGAACCAAACTTTTAACTGATGGCATAAGTGAATCTTATCTGAAAGTTCGATGACATATTTGAGTTTTTTTTTGTATTTGTAGACAAAAAAGGACAAAAAGAACGATTTTGTTGATCTCTATCGCTGTCACATTTGGACTGATCTCAACTTTTTTTTTTTTCAAAATTTAAACAACTTTTTTGTTCTTGAATTCCCGCTCAAACAAATCCTAATCCTACAATATGTAATATGATATTGACCCTACCAAGATTCTTACTAATTATTTATTAGATATAAACTTTTATCATTTTGTCCAATTAAAAATTATAGAGATGAGTATTTTAAGTAGGACATAGGATAAATTAAAATACATTGCCAGATACTAAAGCAACATCCACATGGTGCATGTGGAAAAAAAAAGAAGTTAAAAGTTCTCTTTGTAATACGATACGTGTAACCAAGATTTAAATTTTATGAGTTCATCACTTGTTACCAAACCCTTTGCTCGTTTTAGCTAATGAGTCCCGCGAGAAAACATTTGTATGTATTTTTTTCATTAAAAAAAAAATATTTTTTCTTAGGAAAAATGAACAAGTACCTCCCAACCTATGCTTAAAATCTCAGAGACACATTTGTATTTTACTAAGGTCCTATTACCCTCCTTGAACTTATTTTATAAATAATTTTTTACTTCTTTTCGGCCTACGTGGCACTACAATTGAAAAAATTGTCAACACGCGCTGGACCCACAAGATAGTGTCACGTAAACCAAAAAGGGATAATAAATTATTTATAAAATAAATTTAGGAGTAACAAGACATTAATATAATATAAACGTGCCTCTGAAATTTCGAACATAGTTCATAGGGCTACTTATGCATTTTCCTTATAAATTTTTTAGAATTTAAGTTTCCATACAAGAAGCCTTGCACTTAAATTATTGGTAGTATGACAGGGATAACTTTAATTATGTACCACCTACATCTTTATCAATAAAGGAAAAGATGTAAATATTTTAAGTTTCAATTCAAGAAGCCTTAGCATTATATATTGTAGTACTTCAAAGAATGTAAAATCATCAACTATACATTATTTAGTTCATGTATTTTGTTTTCTTTTTGCCAAATTTGTAGCCATGAAATTGTTGAATATCCTTCTTGTTTTGTTCATAGTTTGTTGTTTATCATGGCCAAGTATGCAGCGCAATTTAGATACTTATATAGTTCAAGTTGAATCTCCAGAAAATCGAATTTCAACTCAATCAATGTCAATGGATTTAGAAAGTTGGTACAATTCTTTTTTGCCAAAGACAATCTCGAATGAAGAGGAGGGGCCGCGTTTAGTATATTCATATCGCAATGTGATTAAAGGCTTTGCTGCTAGATTATCAGCAGAGCAAGTGAAAGAAATGAAGAAGAAATCAGGCTTTGTGAATGCGTGGCCGGAGAGGATATTGTCTTTGCACACTACGCGTACTCCGAGTTTTCTTGGATTGAAGCAGAACATTGGCTTGTGGAAGAATTCTAACTATGGGAAAGGTGTGATCATCGGTGTGTTAGACACCGGGATCACACCTGACCATCCTTCATTTAGCGACGAAGGAATGCCTCCTCCGCCTGCTAAATGGAAGGGTAAGTGTGAATTGAACTTCACTACAAAGTGTAACAACAAGATCATTGGTGCGAGGACTTTCCCAAAAGAAAATGGTTTACCAATAGATGATGATGGGCACGGTACTCACACCGCCAGCACTGCTGCTGGTGGTTTTGTGAGAGGTGCTAATGTGTATGGAAATGCTAATGGCACTGCTGTTGGTGTTGCCCCTCTTGCTCACTTGGCTATTTATAAGGCCTGTGACTCTTTTGGTTGCATTGTCAGTAATGTTTTAGCTGCAATGGATGCAGCTATTGATGATGGCGTTGATATCATATCGCTTTCCCTTGGTGGATATACTAGTCCCTTCCACAGTGATCCTATTGCTCTCGGTGCATATAGCGCAACTGAAAGAGGCATTCTTGTGAGTTGCTCTGCAGGTAATACTGGTCCAGCCAAAAGTTCTGTATCAAACGAAGCCCCGTGGATTCTCACAGTAGGCGCGAGCACTCTTGACAGGAAAATTAAGGCAACAGTTCAGCTAGGAAACAAAAAAATGTTTGAAGGTGAATCAGCCTTTCATCCAAAGGCTGTTAATACAAAATTCTTCCCTTTGTTTGTTCCTACACTAAATGCTAGTGAGTTTCGCAGATCTTATTGCGGATCAGGTACGTTGAGTGACCGTGATGTTAAAGGAAAAATAGTGTTGTGTATGATAGGAGGCGATTATTCGAGAATTGAAAAAGGACAAACTGTTAAGGATGCTGGAGGTGTTGGCATGATTCTAGTAAACGGGGCTGAAGATGGTTTCACTACATCAGCTACCGCTCACGTCCTTCCAGCAATGGATGTAACTTATGCAGACGGAATGAAAATCATTGAATATATGAACTCAACGAAGAAACCTGTTGCTCGGATTACATTCCAAGGAACTATACTCGGTGATCAAAATGCTCCGGTTGTTGCTGCATTTTCTTCCAGAGGGCCAAGCATAGCTAGTCGCGGAATCTTAAAGCCTGATATTATCGGTCCTGGTGTAAACATTCTTGCTGCTTGGCCTACCTCCATGGAGAACAACACCAACACAAAATCTACTTTCAACATTATTTCGGGAACTTCCATGTCTTGTCCTCACCTCAGTGGCGTGGCAGCATTGCTAAAAAGCGCTCATCCCACTTGGTCTCCTGCAGCTATTAAATCAGCAATCATGACAAGCGCTGATACAACCAATCTTGCCAACGGTCCCATATTAGATGAGACACTTCTTCCTGCTAGCGTCTTCGCGGTTGGTGCAGGACATGTCAATCCAGAAAGAGCAAATGATCCAGGATTAATTTATGATACCCCAGTCAAGGACTATGTACCTTATTTATGCGGTTTGAATTACACAAATCGAGAGGTTGGAAACCTTCTACAACATAAGGTGGATTGCTCGGAAGTGAAAAGCATTCCTGAAGCACAACTAAACTATCCTTCATTTTCCATCACACTCAGAGAAAATCCTCAAACATATACAAGAACAGTGACTAATGTCGGGGAGGCTAAATCATCTTACATTGTGGAAATAGTTTCACCACAAGGAGTTTCCGTGTCTGTTAAGCCCTCTACTCTGAAGTTCTCGAAGATGAACCAGAAAAAGACATATCGAGTAACTTTTTCAAGAACAGAGAATAGTTCAACTAGTGGTGTAGTTCAAGGATTCTTGAAATGGACTAGTAATAGGCACTCTGGAAGAAGTCCAATTGCAATAGTTCTATAAGAAACTGCAATGTTTGATTTCTAGTCTCATTTTGTTTTAAAAAGTCATGATTTGTTCAATGTAATAAGCCTACATTCATTGTTTGAAACCAAAATGTAGAATGAATGCAGAAAGTACTCATGATGGATTTAGAGAGCTCATACGATTCTTTCTTTCCAACGACCATAGCGAGTGCTAGCTCAAACGAAGAATAATGTATCATTACTATTAGACACTAAAATAAGTCCAACATCAAACAGAGGGCTAAGGCAACATCCCATACATTACATGTACAAAGAAGTTAAAGTTCCCATAATGATGTTGTTATACTATATACAAAATCAAGAACAAGGGAAAGCATATGGCTGTTACATACACTGACATTGTAAAGAAAAAGTTACAGTAGGGAAACAAAAGAAGCAGATTCATTTGATATCAATGGATCATTTGAAGAAATTGGAACAACTAATACATGCTTATTGTAGAAGGATCAAATTACTAAAAGTAAATGAAACGAAAAACTAAATCTTGCAGTTTCACTAGACTAACACAACTGCAATTGGACTTCTTACAGAGTGCCTATTACTAGTCCATTTCAAGAATCCTTGAACTGTACCACTGGTTGAACTATTCTCCGTTCTTGAAAAGGTCACTCGATATGTCAACTTCTGGTTCAACTTGGAGAATTTCAGAGTAGAGGGCTTAACAATCACAGAAACTCCTGGTGGTGAAACTATCTCCACACTGTAAGATGATTTAGCCTCTCCGACGTTAGTCACTGTTCTAGTATATGTTTGAGAATTTGCTCCGAGTGTGATGAAAAATGAAGGATAATTTAGTTGTGCTTCAGGAATACTTTTCACTTCCGAGCAGTTCACCTTGCGTTGTAGAAGTCTTTGAATCTCTTGATTTGTGTAATTCAAACCACACAAATATGGTAAGTAGCTCTTGAATGGGGTATCATATATTAGTCCTGGATCATTTGCTCTTGACGGATTGAGATGTCCTGCACCAACCGCAAAGATATTTGCAGGAAGAAGCCTTTCATCTAAGATGGGCTTGTTGGCGAGGTTGACTGTGTCAGCAGTTGTCATGATGGCTGACTTGATAGCTGCAGGAGACCAAGTGGGATGTGCGCTTTTTAGCAATGCAGCTACTCCACTCAGATGAGGACAAGACATGGACGTGCCAGAAATGATATTGAAGGTAGATTTTGTGTTTGTGTTGTTCTCCATGGAGGTAGGCCAAGCAGCAAGAATGTTTACACCAGGACCAATAATGTTCGGTTTCAAGATTCCAGGACTAGCTAAGTTTGGTCCACGAGAAGAAAATGCAGCAACAACAGGAGCATTTTTATCACCTATTATCGTTCCTTGGAATGTAATCCGAGCAACAGGTTTCTTTGTTGAATTCATATAGGCAAGAACTTTCATTCCATTTGCATAAGTAATATCCAGGGCAGGAAGGACATGAGCACTGGCAGATGTAGTGATACCATCTTCCTTCTCATTGATGATAATCATGCCAACGCCTCCGGAATTCTTTACAACTTGTCCTTTTCCAACTCTAGAAATACCACCACCTACCTGGCACAAAACTATTTTGCCTCCATTAGAATTGTACACTAATCCATCTTGGCAATAAGAACGTTCAGTAGATTCGCGTTCATTCTTTCCAGGTTCATACAGAGGAAAAAATGTTGAGTTTAAAACCTTTGGATGGAAAGCTGATTCACCCTCAATTTTATGTTTGTTTCCCAATTGAAGAGTTGCTTTAATTTTCCTATCAAGAGTGCTAGCGCCTACAGTGAGAATCCACGGAGCTTCGTTTGATAACGAACTTTTGGCTGGACCACTATTACCTGCAGAACAACTCACAAGGATACCTCTTTCAGTTGCGGTATATGCACCGAGTGCTACAGGATCATTATAGAAGGGTCTGGTAAACCCTCCAAGGGAAAGGGATAGGATATCAACCCCATCATCAATAGCTGCATCCATTGCAGCTAAAATGTTACTGGAAGCGCAACCAATCGACTCACAGGCTTTATAAATAGCCAAGTGAGCAAGAGGGGCAACACCAACAGCAGTGCCATTTGCATTTCCATACACATTGGCACCTCTCACAAAACTGCCAGCAGCAGTGCTGGCGGTGTGAGTACCGTGTCCATCATCATCTATTGGCGAACCATTTTCTTTTGGGAAAGTCCTCACACCAATGAGCTTGTTGTTACACATTGTAGTGAAGTTCGATTCACACTTTCCCTTCCATTTAGCAGGCGGAGGAGGCATTCCTTCGTCGCTAAATGAAGGATGGTCAGGTGAAATCCCGGTGTCTAAAACACCGATGATCACACCCTTACCATAGTTGGAATCACTCCACAAGCCACTGTTCTGTTGCAATCCAAGAAAACTCGGAGTATGAGTCGTGTGTAAAGATAATATCTTCTGTGGCTGTGCAGATATGAAGCCTGGTTTCTTCTCCATTTCTTTCACTTGCTCTACTGATAACCTTGCAGCAAAGCCTTTCATAACATTGCGATATGAATATACTAAACGCGGCCCCTCCTCTTCATTTGAGTTTGTGCTTGCTACTGTATTTGGCAAAAAGGACTGATACCAACTCTCCAAATCCTCTGATAAAAGTTGAGTTGAAATTTGGATTTCTGGGGATTCAACATGTACTATATACGTCTTTAATTCACCCTGTATACTAGGCCATGAAAAACAGCCAAGTATGGTAAAAACAAGAAAAAAATTCAAGATTTTCATAGCTACAAAATGGGCTAGAAGAAGTCTAATCTGTTGATGTTCTGAAGTAAAGTTGATAGTACAAATTCTATGAAACAACTAGTATATATAGTGCTCTTGTGGCCCTATAACTTTGATTCATTTTCTACATCATAGAAACTCTTTAAATTGTTTAATCAAATAGTTCACCACATGCTGATTAAAGTATTAATGTATAGGAAAAGAAGAACCATTATGATAAAGAAAGTTGAAAGGAACAATCCTTTAAAATAAAGTTAAATTGGTACTATGAGGCGTAGCAGGTACCCTATAGAATTAATCAAAATGTATGCAAGCTAATCATCTGTAGTAATACAAGATAATTCATTGGATGGTTGTTGGTTCTACCGGAGGAGTCTGAAATCAATAACGTATAACTACTTGATACCATGGTCATAAAAAATAATTAAGAAGAAAGTAAGAAGGGAATTACTCATAAAAAGAAAAGGATAGTACTAATACATTATGTTTGCAGCCTGCTAATATTTTTGACATAATAGAAATATATGGAGCGACAGAAATTGAAATATAGCCGATCGTGACTTGTTTGTAAGAGTTTAGGAGGAGTTTGGACTAGAGGCAATTCCTTTTGAAAGCTTCTTCAATTGTTTAATCAAATTGTGCATCTCATGTTGATTAAAGTATTATTGTGTGGCAAAAGGGGGAACTATCATATGAGAATTGAGAAGAAAAAATTGAAGTTAAAAAAGAAAAAAAAAGGAAAAGGAAAGTGATGTGATAGAGCAACTAAGAGTAGTCTAAGAATGGAAAATAAGTTTCGTAAATGTCATTTCATATTGATTGTCTCTTCTCTGCCTCTACTTTCACCTCCCATAGTGTTTGTGTAGATTATATATAAATATTTTTGAGATTATATTTTCTACTTACGTATAACAAACATAAGAAAATTTCTTATTTTACGAGAAATACATTTTTCATAGAATACCTTTTCCTTCACACCATTGATGAATGAAAATTGAGTGAATAAAAATTAAACCGAATAAATAAACGCACTTAATAACTGAAATCTGAATAATTAAGATTAAGGTTTGTATCAACATTGAATTATTTGAGTTCAAAGAATATAAATGGACGGTGAAGATTTATAAAGCCAAAGTTAAGTTAAGCTGCAATTTATAATACTTAATAAATTCAATACTTCCATGGAATGACACTCATATTTTAAAAACAATAGATGACTACTTTTCATTTTATGAAAGATCCTTTCCTTTAATATTTTTTCTTTTTTCATGAAGTTATAATAATAGATAAAGTTATTTCATTGGATTATTAAGTATTCACCGGTATAGATTATGGTGAGATGGTCGAAATCTTATCACACTTAAATCTTAACTAGAGACCTCGGGTTCACACCCTTAAAAATGAACAAAATCTTATTGGGATCAAACCGCTCACTTCTATGTTTCTTGATACTTTTGTCAAGCATCTACCTTTTTTCCTATAACTATGATGCCAGTCTTTTAATATTTTCTCTCTGGAGGTTCCAATCTTTCATGACCATTCACACCTCATTGACCACTAGAACACGCACTTGGATGAAAATTATTACGTAAAAATAAAAATAAAAACAAAAAAACTTAATTTCATAACAATTTGGTTTAATCTAATCTGAAAATTCAACTTTCTGAGACTGAGTAAATCTAGTTTCCATATGAGAGTCTGCCAGCAACTCTATTAAATGAGAGTCATTTTCAATAACTAGAATGAATGTTTTAATCAAACTGCCAAAACTAGAAAATTGATTCAACTAATTGCAGTACCATAACTATACATTCAATAAAAAAAATGCATTTGCAACTGAACAATATTACAGAAGTGTTTCGATACACAAATCAAAATTTCAAATCCTATTACAAGAGTGTTAAGGCAAACAAATCTAAATTCTGAATCATATTACAAGAGTCTTTAGGTAAACAAATCGAAATTTTGAATACAAAAGAAACATGCTTGGAACTTAATAAAACCAATAAATAACACTTCTTGCACCTGAAGTTAGTGTGTTGCATACCTGCATTATCCATAGACTTGTCAACAAAATTCCATCATCTCATGTAGCATGCACAAACAACATAAGTACAGATCATAAAATTCCATTCAGAAGAGAAAATATATCTTGTCGATATATTTAAACAACATCTCAGTCCCAAACAAGTCAAGGTCGAGTATATGAATCCTCACTACTTCTTTCAAGCTCAACTTATGCCATAAAATTAGAAGTGTGTGTGTGTGTGTGAGAAACAATAAAATTAGAAAGCCTCTAACAAGTCTAAGACTTATTTCCAACTAGTAGAATCTTGACGATATAATTAATTGTTTTTTTCTAACAACTTAAGCTTTCAGACAAAGTGGTTACGTAAATTTATCATCGAACTAGATGTCCTGAGTTTAAATTTAACCACCAAGCTTCATCAAGAACGATTCCCATGCGCTTGGATCATTAATAAAAAGTTGGTTGGCATGAGAGAAGCGTATTGAAAATATAATTAATCAGATATGTTCTCTCTAACAACTCAACCTCTTAGAAGAGGTGGCCACATAACTTAACAATTTAGTTTTACAAGTTCATATCATAAATATGAATAATTCAGAATATCTTACTCCCTCCGTCTCAATTTATGTGGGGGCGGTGTTTGATGAGGTACAAAGTTTAAGGAAGAGAGAAAGATATTTGAAACTTTTGGTTTAAGTAAATTATAGATATTTGTGTGGCTATACATCATCTCATTAAGGATAAACGGTAAAGTTCAAATTTAAATTGTTTCTAAATAAAGAAGTACGGCATTCTTTTTTTGACGGACTAAAAAGTAAAAGGTGACACATAAATTGAGACAAAAGGAGTAGTTTTTTTCTCTAGTATAATTCCCCATAAGAGGCAAGGCACCTCACCAGGGCATAATGTTTCATCTTTGTAACCAAGAGACAAAAATAAATTGCTTAGAAAATGATGTAAAGGCATTTACAAAGAATACCTTCTTGCCAAATGGTATGACCAACTAATTTTCCTTTGTCCAATCCACAGCATCAACTCCTAAAAATTTAGGAAAAACAAACCCATTCATCCTAGTTAGCAGTTCCAGCTCCGTATCAAGGTCACGATTGATATCATCACTAGCATCAAGATTGTCACTATCAGCATTATCAATCTCATCAATAAGAAAACCTTTAGGCTTGTTATCTAGGAACTTGTTCAGCTAAAGAAAAACATTTAAAAGACAAAGCACAAGGGAGAAAAGAAATCCGACTTGAACAGGTTAGGAAGAAATATTGCGGTTAACATCTAAAGAACCAACAAAATTAACTTAGTTTAGACTACATCTTACAACAAGACTTATGTCATCTGCAATGTTCATATTTGAAGGCTCTGAGTTTTGATAGTACTAATCTGTTATCCAAGATCATGCACAAGCGACATAGTTAAGGCTTCTAACCTTGGGAAATTGAAGAAAGAGAGGTCATGAGCTGCTAGTCGGTGCAGTGAAAGTAAAGTACTCTCTGCAAGTACCAACAAAAGCTTCTTGAACTTGATACAACAATGACCAAACCAAATATGGCTAACCTTTCCCAAAAATATAAACAGAACTATATGAACAACTTAATAAGCCATCAGCCAAATCCTGGAGGCACTTCAGGATCTTCATCATTAACATCATCTGGATTCTTCTCTATTGTGCCTATAGCAAAGCCAGGTGGCGCACCCACATCCACACTTTCGGGTATCAAAGGGTCAAGTGAGCAGTTGTTCTCTGACTGGGTATATATTTCTTTTGCTTTTCCATCAGAAGGAACAGGAATTCCTGACACTTCTTTCGGTGATTCCTTATGGTCACTTTTCCCGTTCCGATTTGAACTTAATTGGGCAAAACCAGGAGGTTCACTTGGTTCCGCATCAGCAGAAAATGTGGCATCAATACCACTGTCAGAAACAGCAAGATGTCCATTACTTTCAACTCCATTCTGAGTTGGCTGCAAGTCTGAATGAAAGGCCGATTCACCTGCTTCATTTAGCTGTGGGTTCAATAACTTACTGTAAACTGATTGAACCGTTTCGGTTATCTCCGTTTGAATGCCATCACCGGTTCTGATTGTATTCCACAAATCATCTGAAATTTTACTCATGGCTTTTTCCCTATAGTTCATGACCAAAACAGGTTAAAATTGTGGAACTCTATATCCATTACCAGATTAACATTTAATACCACTAGTTGAAACATAGAATCATAATTCACTGTTTGAATAAAAGGGAAAAAGACTAGAACAATTGAGCTTTCATCATCTATCAGTTAGGCCCCTTAAATTTCTCTCCTAACACATGACACGCCATCCGCATACCCCTCCCCCTCGAGTACCAACTTTTTTGCTGCACTCGTCAAAACTATTCTCTTTCATTGTGTTGATAAACAATTATTCCTTCAATACCAAATTGAAAGGCCCAGATTGTTTTAAAACATGTCAACAATTTCCAGTCACTCAAAAAAGAAACAACTACCACTTATCCTATAGTCAAAAGGTCCTAATCTTGTGAAAGAAAAGACGAAACGGAAACAACCTAGTTGAACAACACAGTTAAAAGAAGGGAGGGGAGGTTGTTGAGATCTACCGAAGGACAGCTCAGGCGTGTTTCTAGTGTCTTGAAGAGAAAATCAAAACCATGGGAAAAGGTTGAAAATATGACCTACCCAACTTCTTGATATATAGCATCGGACAGTTGCCTTAGTTTCATATTTTCTGCACCTGGACGGTTAAGTGCTGCTGATTCTTTCACTGTAGCTCTTAAACTATTTCGCAACTCTACCTGAAAAAAAACACAATGGTCACACAACTGGAGCACACATGTAAGCTTAAAAGTGTAATTATAGCATCATTCTGTTCCTTTTGCTTATCTGAAGAAAAAGCAAGAAGATAACATACCACGTAAGCCAAAAGAAATGATATACAAATCCATTTACATAATGGATACAGAAATATGTAACAAAAAAGTTCATGCCCCACTGACATACCATAACCGTGTCAACCAATGCACTCCACCCACAGGAGGAGGGGATTGGAGGCTTTCCATTATCTTCAGTTTCTCAAGTTATCAATTCAAGTGAATAATGTATTGATGAATTTTTATGTGTTTTTTGCCTATTTATCTTGGTAATCATAATTGTCAAGCAGATAGAACATTATCCAAAAGATGCACCAACATCCAACTCATTCACACAAGAACCATTAAGACTACAGTTTTAAGAGGCGAAGGTACAAATATATTTGCTTGGGAGAGACTAAGCCCGAGAGTCTTTGAAATGTAAGTCTATATTTTGTAGGTTGCTGATGATTGAACACTTTCTGAATATCGTGAAAATGCAAAAAAGAACAGGAAATATAGAAACTAGAAACAGATCAGACAAGTGAAACTAACTAATGGCAGAAAAGAGCTCTCTTTAATCAAGAACTAGCAATGATAAACTTTTCGATCATATAGGTTATTATTGATTTGTTTTCCAGTTTCATCCTTAATGTGGTGTATGTCTTATTTTTCTTGATAACCGAAAAATCAGGGAGAGTATTTGGCACACAGTCAAAAGTCTCTGTATCTTTAACCCACCCCTATACCCTTTCCACTTCTTGTATGCCAATTTTGTCAGCAATTCATCCTTACAATTAAATTCGGTATGCTACATCATTAAAACTAATTTCTTTCTTTTTTGAGAGAGAGAACTATTAGACCATATTTTCATGACTATATTTCAACTCAAATCTCACCTTCATTTTCTTAGGTATTGAGTAAAACTTCAGCCGGGGCTTAGTTCAAGTGGCAAAGATTAAGGGACTGTGACATTGATCACAGGCTTGAGCCGTGTGCCATGCGAAATATACTTAGTATCTTATTGGAGAAGGAAAAAGGGATGGACTCATTATCCTCGAGTTTCAAAGGCCGCAGTTGGTCTTAAAGGATTGGCCCCAAATGAATTTCTCAATCATCAGAAAACAGTATCTTGAATAAAACTGAGGCACAACAACAAAGCCCAATGCTAGAGATGTTGCCTAAATATTATCAGCATATTTTAGAAAAGAGCTCAATAGAACCTATGCTATCTTCAAAACCCCACACAATTGCAGTCCATCCTACATCAAGCTGAGCCCTAACATGCTCTTTAAGAAAACACATATTAGGACTGTTGCAAACAAATGTCTTCAAATTCACAAAAGAAATGATGTTTTTGCGCAAAAAAACAAAATATTTTCACTGAAGAGACAATGGTTCTTTCTTGGTGTTAAAACAATTCATTTTTTTTCAATATTAACTCATTATGGAGGATACAAACTTTGAAAGTAGAGTGACATGACACGAGTAAAATACAAATTAATAAACAATTTATTCAGCCTTAATTGATCCAAAGATATTGAACAATATAAACAATATATTTCATTGATTTAAAACTTTAGCATAAAATGCTCCTTCTTCTCTTGCTTGTTTTTAAAATAACCGTGAAATCCTCCAGGGTCAGCAGAGGACGGTGCAAAACTTGATAGGCCAGTGCTTGCACCGTTCTTCACTTAAATAACAGGCTTTAGTCTGAAGCAGGGTTCGAATACATGACAGCGGGCTAACTCAACATAAAACGGTAATTTAAACGTTGGGAGTGTTTTCATATACTAAAAGATAAAATAATATAAATATAAAATTTTAAAATTTGATAGAAAAGTCTCATCATCTTCCTTGAGAATTAGTCTTATCTTTCTTTTCAATTTGCAGCTAAGTGAAGTTGACTAACACTTAAATAGACTGCTATTAATTTGGCACTGGCGCTTCTTCTGTCTTTAAGCACCAAAAGTTTTTTTCTTGGTGGGAGACAAGTAGAAGACAATAGAGGACAAAACCCAATCAACTACTAGCTCCTCAACCTTAAACAATTCATCCATCAATTAGAAGAACAAAAATAACAGCTATCTTACCTCACAGGCTCACCTGAAAACAAATCAAGTATATACATAGTTCTTTTTTCTTACAATTAGAAAAATTAACCACCCTCTCATACTAAATTTAGCAAGTAAACAATTACAAAGCTTTAAAATTAGAAATACATCATTTACGTACACCATAACAAAGGTAAACGTGTGCATCTTTGATCTTATTTTTACATAAATATATACTCAAGGATAAGAAGTATGTTTAATTTATTATCAAGAGTAGGGTCCTTTATTTATTTATTTTTTTGAAACTAAGAGTAGGGTCCTTTATTCTCAAGTTCTCTCTCAGAAAATAAATATCTAAATTAGGAGGGACAATATTCTAAATGAAAATTCAATATAATGAGGATGAATATTCTTTGTTGACCAACCTAAGACATGTATCTAATGCTTTCAGAAACCGATAGAGAAACTTTCTCTGCCATTTGGCTCCCACCCCAAACCCATGTTTTTCCACATACTTGGAAGCACGACCATCAAATTTAATGCTACCTATACTTTTTACCATCAACTTTGACACAGAATTGATTCATATACATACTTTGGAGTGTGATTTTTGTAACAGAAATCATTTTATTTTAGGTGAAACACTTCAGTGTCTTGTTTGTGTGGCTGTGAAACGAACAAACTCTATTCCTAATGCCTTTTCTTTGAAGTTACTAATCTTGACTCACTGCCACTGAGCAAAGGTGGTGAAAAAGCTAGATAGAATTAGGAGGAAGTTTCTGTGGCAAGGGAATAAGGAGGGGAAGGGTTATTGTCTGGTGAACTAGAAAACAGCGTTTGAATGAGTGTCTTTTGTCGAAATGGTTATGGATATACATCACAGAGGATAGCTCCGTAGGACTCTATGGAAGGAAGTCCTTGTGACAAAGTATGGTGAAGCTATCCATGGTGCACAGAAATGGTACTGCATACATATGGAGCGGGAGTGTGGAGAACAATTAGGAATCTGTGGCAGTCAATGGAAGCCAACATCTGCCTAAAGGTACGCAGCGGTGCAAGGATAAAATTTTGGAGAGATAAGAAGATTGAACAAAATCCTCTTTACTAGGCATTCCCTGATCTATTTCTTATTTGTGTAAATCCGGAGATGACAGTCCAAGTCTAGGTCAACGCAAGGGTGGGACATCCCTTTTAGAGGGTTTTAAATGATTGGGAGATAAAGGAGATAGCCCTGTTATTGGGAAAATAGTGCAAGTATCATTAATACAGAATAGAGCTCTTTTCATTCACAATAGAAATGGGATTTTCTAAGTAAAGAGTGCTTTCACAAGGGGTCTTCTGGTGCCTAAAGTATATGACCAATGCATCATCTGGAAAAGCAACATACCCACAAAAGTAAAGTGCTTCATCTGGTTGGTTATAAAATGGGCCTGCCTAACTCAAGAAGTGCTACAGAGGAAGGGAACACAACTTGTTCCTAGGTGTTTTCTATGTATGGAGACTGAGGAGACAAACAAACACATTCTTTTGCATTTGTAAGTACACTGCTCAGTTGTGGAATTTTGTTTCTCAACATCGCTGGGAAGAGCTGGACCATGCCTGAGCATACATCAGACCCTTCTTAGTTGTTGGATAAGAAAGGAGGGGGGAGGGGGAGTGCAGACTGATCCCTTCATGTATATGGTGGGTAGTATGGAGGGAAGAAATACAAGATGTTTTACAGACAGGTCCGATTCACAAGGTTAAATGGAATTTTAGTGTATCTTTACTTGTTTGGTGTAAACAATTATGTATAAAGGATATTAAACATATAATAGATCTGATAGGGAATCTCTAATTCTTTTGAAGGTGGTCAGCTTATCCTCAATGCTGAAGAATACAAACTTACCAGTTTAAAAAAACTAATCCATTTCTTGAATGATTCGTTACTACTAACTAATGTTTTTGTTTTAAGTTCAGGGCATACAGAGATTTAATATCATCTCCCACCCAAGCAGAATCTTAGCTCAAGTGTACCTTTGAACACCTCTTTTTTCTCAATAGTAGACACCCACACCAGAAAAACTACATGCCAAGTATCATAGTCTTCTCATTCTGCTCATAAGTATTATCTAGCTTGATCCTACCTATACACACCTTTTTTCCTCTATAGAAAGCGCCCGGACTAAGAAAAACTACATCCCTTGCCTCATTTTTCTCTATATACAAGGCACCCAACCCAAAAAAACTACACGCCCCGACTCACCTCACGCCCAGTGTGAACAACAACATACCCATTCTCACAAGTGATGTGCATGCACAGAAAGGTTGTTTCTCAGCTCAAGTAAAGCATATCAAATCGTAGCAAATAAGCCATTTTGTAAAAAGAAGAGAGCTTTATCAACAACAAGCACTACATAACTGAAACCAAGTGAACAACAAGTAATAATAAAATCCAGGAATAAGATACACGTGAGTAACAATAATAACACTACTAGAAGAAAAAAAAAAACACTCCAATACCTATTAACCTTTACTCTAACAATCACTACCTGTGTATATAACTTAAATCCAATAATAAACGTCGAATCTCCAATACCAATCACATACAATTTCAATGGAACAAAACCCAACTCAGGATTTAGCGTAAATTGATGTAAAAACAGATAAAACATTATAAAAACCGAAGAAAAAAAATACTCTTTAGCAGTTTAAGCCCAATGAATAACTCTAAACAACAAAACCAAAGAAGAATAAGCAAATACTGACATTTTCTTTCATTCGGCGAACAATTTTGAGGCGAAGTTTATCGAAATCGCCATCGTCCTTGAGCTTACATATTACATCTTCAGCCCTTATCCTTTTCCCATTTGTTCCATCACCATTTTCCATTGTTAATTTTCGATTTATATATGGATTTTGGTATTGAATTTGTAGAAACAGTAAACCCTAAACTAATTGGAAAAGGGGGAAAATTGATTTTTGAAACTACTCTTTCTACTAAATGTGTTGGACAAAGGACTAAAAAAAGACCAAATGGTGTCTTGGTTAATTGGAGCTCGGAAAGGATTGGATCATTAGGGTCTATTGCATCGATAAATAATATGGTAATTAAAAAAATATAAGAATTTTTGTTGGTTTGTTTAATTTAATTAGTTTATATTAAAAAAAAAATTGATATTCACTTGTTCGGCTAATTCGAATAACCTATTTAATCATTTTTTAACTATGTGCAATTAAGCTCCTATCTTAGTTCCATTTTTGGGTGTTAGAGAGACTCGATTTAAATCGTAATTCACCTTGAACCACTAAGCTCCATTCTTAATCAGCAACTCAAGTTACTATTCATCTTTAATCATTATCGATCTCTGCTTTTGACGAATTTTATTGTTTGAGTTTTACATACTCGATTCAAATCTTTATTTGTGATGATAAGGACGAAGCTTCACTCTTAATTAGTTTCATATTTAGTGGCTCAAGATCCTCTATTAAAATAATCATGTATGACGAATTATTGGAGCTTTGTGGCTTAACACAAAGTGAATTATGTTTTTAGTGCCTCAAGATATTAGAATAAAATCACTGCATACTTGACAAGCTTTATTCTCGATGAGTTTTATTATTTTTAGTTCACTTTTTAACAAAGATTTGAACCGACTAAAAAACACTTGAACAATTTTACTTATATTAAGAGTTAAGTATATAGTTATTTTAAATGTTTGTCATTCCAACTTCATTGATCGCCAAACCACAAAGACTCATTGAGCCATTGTGCGCTAAAGAATAAAAAAAAAATATAATGAAAGAAGAAATGATTTTGAGGCATGAAAGAATCAACTTTCAAAAACATATAGGTATGATTTATCTCAATAAGATATTTCATATCTCACATAACTTTCAAGATAATTTTAAAGGTATATTTTTCGAATACAAAATCAGAAAAATACAATCAATTCTCCTTCAAAATAAAATAAAACTCATGTTTATATCTAAATATTATTTTTTTATAGTACTTCAAGAGTTTTTATAATCATAAGATAACTTTTCCATCCTACTAATTTCCAGTACAAGTTTCCATTGACAGTACAGAATTTTCCATTCGAAAACAGGAAGGGGAGAAGGGTGATAAGAGGGTCATATAATACAGTACAGATATACTCCAACATTATAGCAATATATGCTCCTAAGTTTTAAGTTTTACAAATATAAAGAAACAATTTCGCAAGAGCCACCCGATGCGACACTGCAAACAATAAATTACAACCATATCAGCCTGCGTCACCAGCAAACCTAATTCAACCAATGGGGAGATTCAGTGACCTCTCCTTTTCTTCGAACTGCGACCTGATTGCCTGCAAAGATGATAGATATAGGTCACTCAGCTGGTTCGTTGCATCCCAAGTGTGTTGGAAATGAGAAGTAAAAAAACTTACGAATCTTCACAGTTTTCTTGACTGGCTAATGACCTCTGTGTACTCCGTGATGGTCCTGAAACCTAGATAAAGAGAGGTAACTTATTGCATAATGGAAACCTGATGTTTTATTCAGAATCCTTTCTAGCGAAAGATTCTTTAAAAATCTGTGTGCAAGTCATGGATATCAACACTAAGAAACACTCCACAGATACATATATCGAACAAGAGCACTTTCAAAAACCGAGTTTAAATATATTAATGAACCACTTAATCATGCTAGAGAAAAGAAAAGGAAATGTCATCAACAAAACTAGATAGATATCATATTCATGGAATGTGATTCACGTTAAAGATGCCTGGGTGGTGAAATGGTAGATACCGAAGACTCAAATCTCATGCTAAAGAGTAGAACAGAAACTGAAATTTCGAGGACCCTAACTATAGCACATGAATTTATCACAATACTTCACCCAAAGAACCAACCACATTTAGATCATCAACCACTAGATAGCATGGAGAAAAGACTAGATAGCAGAAAAAAGAGGGATGGGAGTCGCCCCAAGTTTTTTATGAACAAGAAGTTCATCTGGAGCCAACAGTTTGGGCGTCCGTGAGTTTCAAAACCCGGAGATGATGGACCCGCCCCTCTGTCCTTCTCCACTTAAATACTAGACTTAGTTCACTAGGTGCAAGGTTCAAACTTGATACTTAGACACAAATTCCTCAATTGAGCTAACCATCTCTTGCTTATAGCACTATGAGGAAATGCTAAATGCTACAAGCTTTTCTCCGTAAAGAAAGGAAATTAGAATAGATTTTCCAGAACATAGATTAACTAAAAGGATAAAGGTGAACTTTTTACAGTTCAAAATCCAACCCAACAGAGCATGGTTCATGAGTTTATTCGATAATACAGGAATATATAACATAAAAAATGTCAAAGAGTACTAACAGGGTGGGGCGATCTTTTGCTGCCTCTGCTACAAGCTTCAAGATACTCTTCATATGTCTACAACAAGAGAAAGGAGTATGAACAGCAAGTTTACAGTAATATCTTAATCATGGCAACATAATTTGCTGGTAGGTCTAACAGCTACAACATGTGGTTCAAGAAGTATTACACTTGTTAAAAAAACATTCTTCAAACTAAATTCGGCAAGGACAGAGAATATGTAACCTGCTAAGTTCATAGCTAGGAGCCAGGTGAATAAAATATGATGTATTAAGAACATAAGAACTGTAGTGTCTTGAAAATATCAATAATGCAGCAGTCTAAGAGACAATATAGTCGAAGGGCCTTAAATAAGCAAAGTCCATGCAAGACAGGGTGGAAAGAGAGAGTTAGCTGGTGTTGTGTGTTATCTTAATGGAGAGGGGGCTAAATGTAAAGAAGAAGAATGTCTCGAATCCACCTACATTTTCCTCCTTGACCTACACCTTTGTCAAGGTGCATAAAGCACCAAAGAAGAAGAAAAACTTCACCCATAAAATAGGAATAACCTAATAACTTCTTATAACTGGTGGTGTCCGGCCAGCTTGTGTGCACCTTGACTAATCCCACTAGATACCTGCGGACTCCACCAGCAGCATAGGTAAGGGTACCAGGTAACTCTGTTGAGGTAGAAATCACCTAGTTTTTACCTCTGTTGGGTTTTCAACTTGAGACATCATAGTTCTCAGCCCACTTCATTGACCATCAGGTCACACACCCTTGGATGTGAATAACCTGATAACTTTCCAATCTACTATTGAAAATAAACTAAAATCTTATAAACCATTTATTTCTATACCTGCAGACATATTACTCATGAAAAGGTAAAAACTAACATAGGACTTCTAATACCAAATGATTCAGTAAAGTTAGGACTATTAAACTAAAATCTTATAAAACATTTTGCTACGAAGTTTGATTTAAACAAACACCTTGATACTTAATGATAATAAAGTAATACAATTAATGGTATCAAGGTTCAATAGATGTGCATTTGTTTAAGGAATTGTAAGTCCAAACCTGTGAGTCTTATCATACAAACAGAAGATTTGAAAGTCTAACTACAGAAAGAATCAGATGATACATGGTCCAGTATCAAGAAATCTGGTGAAGGGCTTGTAAGTTAAAAATTACTGAATTGGGCAATTTCTGGCATATGCCTTCAACAGTAGATAACCATTTTTGTATAAATGCACACAAAGTACAGATTTATATGCATTCAAAGAAAAGGAGGACGCTAGATATCAAGATAGTCAGAAAAGAGAAATAAGCTTTCTTGGCTGAAAACTGAAATCATCAGCAAACTTTGAGAGAGTACAAAAGAGTATTTCATCTTCTGGACAAATACAGGAACAATACTTTTGACCTTTGTGCAACAATAATTAAAAATTAAGGGTAAGAAGGGAACTTCTAATAACTAAATTGTAAACAGGAAACACAACCATTTCAAGAATGTCATCTTTCGAGTCAAAATTACTAGCAAGTGGCTCTTTCTGATCCGGGCAAGCAAAGCCCCACATGTTAATTTAGGACCCATGTCATGTGGTCTACATGGAAGATTCATCAAAGCTTCTATTTCCTCTGTGTAATGCCTCGCTGCTCGACTTGGATTCCCCTGATCAATGGCTGCTCCTCACAGAAATACAAACCATTAATTCTCAGAGGTGCTACGTGAAGTCTACTAGCATCAATTTGATGTTGGTAGAGTAAAGAGGGAGAAAACATGGTCCCATTAGGTATCAGAGATGCATTATAGTCTTGATCTCCAAGATGCAGTGAAGTGCTCTACTCTAATGGCCTTTTAGAAACGAAGCTCGATTCCTTGGCAAAGTACAATCCCTGGATGACGCCAATACCTTACTAAATAGAAAAATCATTTGGACCAATTTTTCCACAACTCTAGCACTAATTCAATTTTGAAAAAAGGCTGTATGTTTCCAAATAATGGAACGGGCACTATTTAAGTTTTCGAGGAAAGAGCTATACATTTTCAAATTAGCATCCAAAGCATCCTGTCCATCAAGGAGCTCACATAAAGCTTCACCAATATCTGGAGGTAACTCCTGTTAGCAATACATGTACCAGGGTCATAAAAGCCTCTTTACTAACAAGAGTACATTGAAAAATTAAGTGAATAGTACTAAGACAAGAATATAACCCATGCCTGACAATCTCTACTAATTTTGACTGGTATCTGCGTTTTGATATTCGCATTGGATTCTTAAGGTGAAGAGTTCTTTGTGGTAAGCAGATCATAACAATCGCAGCCAATCACTTCAAACGCTTCGACCCAAGATTAACGACCTACCATTTCCTTGACTCCAAACTTGGTCTCTTCTCAAACCGACGGAAGAAATCATTTGGGCATACCCTTGGAAATACCCACTAGTGTTGACACTGAATATTAGTATAACCTTGCTGGAATTCTGCTCCCAAAATAAACACAATCATTTGTTGTATTTAAGATTATATGCATATATATATTACAGATGGTCATTATATTATAATAATCATGGGGATATAAAAGGATAATCGACTTACATGAAATGCTTCATCCAAAATGGCCTCATTCATGGCTTGAGTAGCCCAAATCCCTCTGTTTACTGATAATTGGATATTTTCATGGTTCAAACTCTTGATTACAAAATATCTTATGCTATAGAGTTTACCCTTTTCAATTGCAGTTGAAATTCCAATCGGCGGAGATGAAAGTGTGAGCTCCTCTGCTATAGAACGATTGGTATCCTCATTTACTCTGAGGCATGAACTATCTGAGAGAAGAGTCCATATTCAAATTTGAATCATTTTGATGTACCAGTATATAGTAGTTCATATACTTATCATTTAACCACTACATTCATGTCAAGGACAACGAAGCTACAAGATATCTTCTATTTAATTTTTATTCCTGTGATCAGGTAGCGTGAAACTTCATAAAGGCTACAGTCGAGAGATGTTGAATTTAACAAGAAATTATACAAAATGGAGTTAGCTCCTGAACACTGATCGTCAAGGATGCTACACGATATCTATGATGATTCGCATATATAACAGCCCAGAAAATACTAAATAACTCACAGTAAAGAAAAATAAGCATTATTCACAACCAAAACAATATAGCAAGCATAGGAATTAACTCGAACTGTTTGTTCATAGAAACTCAATCATCAAGTTCCAACAACTCAAAACATTTTTCAGAAGAAAATGAATGAGCACACAGCCTATTTCTGCGAATTTTCTACGTAATAATTACGAAAGTCAAGTTAAACTACAATTTATTGTTATGTCCAGAAAGTCAAGTTAAACAGCATTTTATTGTTATGTTTTTGGTGTAATCAGGTATACTCTAATGACATTGTATTGGCAATTGTTGTTTTAGGCTCAATAAAGACTGAAACAAGTGGAAAAGGAGACAATTGTATATAATGATTTCAGTACAACCCATGTACTGTTTTGTGATATAATACAAAGTTACCTATTTCAAAAAAACGGAGTTAGCTCCTGAACACTGATCATCAAGGATGCTACACGGTATCTATGATGATTTGCAATATTAAAATCCAATAAGACAACAGGTTGAAAGTTTTATCATTAGATTCTAAACTTTATGTACACCACAGGTTCATTATGAAGGCGTGAAATTGGATTCCAATTCTTAATAAGTAAAGTACTCCATAAATTTGTAGGTTCAACTTTCTCAACAATCGCATGTCTTTTTTACAACATTGTAAACAAATTAATGCCAAGCCAGATTGTAGCTGATAGGGGCCAGGACAGATTGTACATACTCAATAAGCTATGCAAGTAACTGAGCTCCTTGTATCATCACTAATTTATTTATAAAATAAGGTAATTTTATTAACGGGGGCAAAATTATCAAGTAACTGGAAGTCCAGATTATGTCCTTATGAAGAAGTTAAGGCATCTCAAGAGGGACATTATGATGGACAAAAAGAATAATTGGCTATAGAAGACAGGGCAAAAATCTTGATGGAATGTTAGAAAAGGATGCTGACAACAGAGTTTTAACACAAAAAGAAAGGAAAAACATAGGGTTTATTCTCATTTCAATAATAACGTTTTATAGTTTCGCTATGGGCCCTTTGTTTCTCCACAAATTTTGAAATGATATAACTGCTCGCATGAATCTTCATAGCATTCCAACCAAAGATACTTGAATGTCTACATTCATGTTCGCGAGTGAATAAAATTGTGCATCTAACATCTCTGCTTTTGTGCATACAAATTCATGGAGGGCGTGAAACTTCTACACAATCTCAAAGACAGCCATGACTGTTCATACAAATGAACAACACGCATAATTGAATTATGAAAAGATTTAGAGCCTGTTTGGATTGACTTATTTCAAGTGTTATTAAGCATTTTTGTAGTGTTTGGGTAAAATAAAAAAGTGTTTTTAAGTTTCTTAAGCCAAATAGGAAAAAAAAAAAGAAGCCAAAAGCATAAGTTAGAACTCCTAACTTACGAATTTTGGCTTATAAGTCAAAAGCTATAAGCCCAATCAAACAGGCTCTTAGTATCACTTTTTCGTGGTTTAGTGGAAAGACCTAATAATATCAAGCCACCTTACAGCCTCAAGAAACCATGCAAGTAACTAGAACTCTTCATGGCATCACTAATTACTAACTAGTGGACCTCCTTTCTATCAAATTCAGCAAGCTCTTTCTAACTCTCAAGTGAAGCTCCCGTCAAAGTAGAAAAGACTGGAATTGTTTTGCCATCCCTAACACGTTTAAGAATACTCATTGCTCATACAAGTTGAATAAAAGCAGCCAAAGAATACTTGACGCCCTACAACTTTTGGCAACCAATAACTGAATTTTGGGCATGTACATGACCACATCCTTGTCTTTGTCATGCAGACACATTCAACGAAACCTTGTAACAAATCTCAGTAGAAACTACTAAAAAAAAAAAATACAAACAAAACAAAACAAAATCCACACAGATAGCTAAATTCTGAATAGATTTCGCATCAGAGTTACCTGGTCCGTCAAAATTCCTTCTTTCATTTTTGTAGTCGGTCACTATGGAATTAGCTATAGCTGCATTTATTCTTGCAGTATCTGATGGCATATCTGCTTACAACCTCCTGCTGAAAAAAAAAAGTTTACAGAATGACAGAAATTAGGTTTAAGAGTATAAAACCTCAAAGAAGATAAAATAATATATATCAGAAGGTAAAATGAGGATAACTTCTGAAATTAAAACCTCACTACAGCAAATAATCATATTAGGTCAACCAATAAGGCTGTATATGTTAGGTGATGGAGCATAGGAACATTCACGTGTCTAAACAACGTATACAACACATTAAAGAGACTGCAATAAGCACGCTGAGGCTCTCATAGCACTGTTAATGAAGATCATCATTTCGTAATAGGGAAGAAGCACATAACCCTTGGACACGATAAATATGAACACTAGAAGAAAATTTCAGATGAAATCATTTATAAATATCACAACAATATACTCCGTGTAATCCCACACAGACCTTACCAATAAACAATTAATCACAAATCAAATCAAAAACTAATACACATCATCAACCTTCAAAGAAATAGAGTTTGAATATCATATGGATGCTATTGTGACAACTGGGAACATGGCCTGCCAAAGAGCAGGAAACTGAAAAATCTACAGAACTCATCCGTGCCAACTAACTCAAAAAGAAAAGTGCAGAAAAAGTTTTTAGTACTTTGTTTTAGGTTTTCACTGTCCATATCAAGTAGTCATTCCACGATGAATCCTATTGCATCTATAAGAAAGGTAGAAACCAACTTACAAGACAAAGGTCATTTAACACAATTTGAGGACCAGCATTCTACAGTTATCCTCCTAATCATGCATTCTCTCATAGCAAATATTGAATTTTCTAAAGATCTAAAAGAGTCTACCCCCATCCAAAATCTAAACCCTTCACTTGTGCAAGGCAATGACCAAATTCTTACTACGTCTGGCACAGGAGTTGTTCCTGACTTACAGACTGACTTCAGATTCATTCAGCTTTTAAATTAAAATCTTAGATTTAAACTTTAGTCTACTTTTATCCATTTTCTTTCACTTACACCCTCATCATTTGGTTTAGCAGTTTGAGTTTTACGCACCACTTGATTCATTGCAGAAGTGTAAGGGTAAAGTCTCTTTCATGAATAACTTTTCTCCTTTTCGATTCTTAATTTGATATTTCCCCTTCTTCTTCTTCAGTTTCCCTTTTCATTTCTCATATATCCGCTCCTTTCAATTTTTCTATTTGCTAATTGCAACTACTAAACTCTTAAACATCCAACAGTGTGTCAGAGTGATACTTAGAGTACATTCTTCAACGTTTTAACATAACGCTCACTATTTCGAGAGACTTCAACTAAAATGGACAGATAAAGGCTATTCATCTTTCTCTATGAAAAAAAAAGGGGAAAAACCCTCAAACAACAACAATATAACCAGTGTAGTCCCACAAATTGGGGTTTGGGGAGAGTAGAGGGTACACAAACCCTTACCCCTACTTCATAGGTAGAGAGGTTGTTTCAAATAAACCGTCAGTTCAAGGAAAACAGTCCAAAGCACTCCCAAAAAGAAGTAATGGAAGTGCAAGTACAACAAATAATAACAAAAATTAATGATGGTAACAGAACAGACATAATAGAAGTATAAGGAACAAAAGATAGTACCAGAAATCGAAGGACATGAAACTACAAGAACAATACTACAACTACTAATACGAACGGACAACACACACTTCTACCTAGTACCTACTAACCTTCTACCCTAATTGTGTCCTCCACACTCGTATCTAAGGTCATGTCCTCAGCAAGCTAAAATTATGCCATCTCCTACCTAATCACCTCTCTCTCTTTAATACTTATCCAGTCTACCTTTACCTCTCCTAAACCCACATGATTAAACAATTCAGTCTACAAATTCTATTTTATAAATAATTCATTTACAATTTCAACATAATAATAAAATGCTCACAGAATTCAATAAGAACTCCAACTGACCTTTGGGTCATTCACCCCCCAAAAACCCACATGATAAAACAATCCAATCTGCAAATTCTTTCCTTAAATATGATTCATTTATAACTACCACATTATAATAAAATGCTCACAGAATTCAATAAAATCCAACCAACTTTTACAACAGTTCATTCATCTTTCTTTAAAGCAGCGTTCTTAAAGGCGAACACCCCTCGCCAAAGGCGATGAGGCGTGGCAAGCCCACGGCGCTGCGCCAATTCCGGCAAAACGTAACGAGGTCAAAAAGGCAAGCCAGGGCAAGTGGTGACTGGAAACTTGAAATCAATACCTCGACTGGAATTAGAGTTCGCGACGACTGCTGCTGTGAGTTCGACTGGAAACTTGAGGTCGAGGGTTGTGATTGCTGCAACGACGAGTTCTCTCCTCTTATGTGAGTCGTGACTTCTCTCTTCTCTTCTTTTTCCCTATTTTTAGTACTCTCTCAGTCCCTCTATTTTTATTGTGAAGTCTAATTTCTGAAGAACTGAAGACACTGGCCACTGCCAACATTTAAAAAATAAATAAATATATTTGACTTATTTATACTCATTAACCTAAAGCTCTTACCTCATTAGGCTTATTTTTTTGAATTGAAATATTTGATAATATATGTTATTGCTATTTTTTTGAAATTATATACATGTTATTGCTATTGAGATTTTGGAAATTTATATACGCAATTAAATATTTTTAATTTTTGGTATTAATTGGCGCCGCGATTGCCGCTCGCCCCGTGACGAGGCAAGCCCTTGTCGCCTTTCGCCGTCCAAAATATTGCTTTAAAGAAAAAAAAAAAAGAAGAAAATGCCACATGATAAAACCACTTAGTCGACAAAGATAACTTTTTCTTTACAACCAAAACAACTTCTGAATTACACTTTTCAACATTCATTCCTAACAAGTAAGATACTGAATGACCAAAAATGATTCATTCATCATTCTTTCAGGAAAAAAAAGATAAAAAAAAGAAACGCACATGATAAAAAAATTCAATCTGCAAATTATTTGCTTACAAATGATTCATTTACAACTTCTACAAGTGTTCACAGAATTCAAAAAAAAATCAACCAACAGTCAAAAAAAGAAAGAAATCCCACATGATAAAACCACTCAACCAACAAAAAGAACCTTTACAGCCAAAACAACTCCAAAATTACGCTCTTAAACATTCCTCCCGAACAAGTAAGAAACTGAATGACCGAAAGGTTAATATATTTTTTCCATGTAAACATTAGATGCATCGTTTTTAGAAGTAATTTTATTCCGCAAAACTGAAAATGGACAGAATTTACCTTAAAATCACAAAAAAAGTTCCGGTTGGAACAAGAGCGAGCGGAATAGCAGACTAGTTCTCCAGACGGAGATAAAATTGTGCCCTAATTTTTCTGTCTCCAAGACCCAATTTAGCCCTAACAATTATTCTTTATATTTGATTTATTTTGAGGGAAATAAGAAAATATAATATGGTTAAAATAGAATACCAATAATAAAAAACAATATTCCTATATATTTTGGTGAATAAATAAAATTGGTTGAAACAATAAAGATAGTGATCAAACATTATTTGGACAAGATTTACCTAATCTACTTTTCAAAATTAAAATCTTTATTCAAAAAGACGTAAAACTAATTATACATTAAGGTAAGGAGATTTAATATTGGATCTCCGAAGTCTTAAATAACTAAAGCAAGGTGATATTGATCCATTTTAATCATGATTAATTACAACTGGTAAACACTTAAACATCCAACAATGTGTCAAAGTGATACTTCAGAGTACATTCTTCGACATTTTAAGATAATGCTCACTATTTCGAGAGACTTCAACTAAAATAGACAACTAAAGTTTATCCATCTCTCTATGAGAAAATGGAAAAAAAAACTCTCAAACAACAACAATATAACCAGCGGTCCCACAAAGTGGGGTTTGGAGAGGGTAGAAGGTACACAAACCTTACCCCTACCTCATAGGTAGAGAGGTTCTTACAAATATACCCTCGACTAAAGGAAAAACAGTCCAAAGCAATCCCAAAGAGAAGTAACAGAAGTTCAAAAAACAACAACTAATAACAAAACAATAGATGTAACAGGACAAAAACTAAAAAAAGACAATACCATCAATGGTACTATTTTTTTTATTTTTGTTGGAACGATTATTTTAACCATATTATATTTCCTTATTTCCCTCTAAATTAAAAATAAAAAAAAACAAATATAAAGTATAATTGTTAAGGCCAAATTGAGTCTTAGAGACAGAGAAATTAGGGCACAACTTCATCTCCATTTGAAAAACTACTTTTCTACTGTGTTCTCTTTCCCTCTCGTTCCAACTAAAGTTATCTCCGTAAATTTTAAGGTAACTTCTCCTTTCCATTTTCAGTTTTGCGGCATGGAGTTACTTCAATTATCACTGAAACCAAAGTTTACATGGAAAAATAGATACTCTTTTTGGTTATTCAATTTCTTACTCGTTCAGAATGAATGTTGAAGAGTGTAATTCCGTAGTTGTTTTGGCTATAAACAAACTATTTTTTTTTTTTGTTGACGGAGTGGTTTGCGAGTTTTTGTATAGGAGCGGGGGTTTTACCCTGTGCGCACCCAAAGGATAGCGGCTGCAAGTTTTCCCGTGTCATAAAAAAAATTGAAATAAAAGAGAGTGTCGGAATTGTATTTGCACAATATTTATTTAATCTACAAAAATTAAAATCTTAATTTATAAAAAGACATTATACTACTAATTTTTCATAAAGTTAAAGGGCTCTCTCAAGTATTAATAACAAAAGAAAGCTGACCTTGATCGGTTTTAATCAGGATTAAGTGAAGTTGAGCCTGATTAATATTGTTATTTTGGGGTATTGTTAAATACTTTAAAAAAAAATGTACATACTCGCTTTTTTCATATTCAGATTTCAATTTTGTTTATTCCCTTCCTTCTCTTATAATCATCATTACCCTCTACCTTCCATTTCTTCTTCTTTGTTTCATTATTTGTTATTGTTATCACTACAAATCATTCTTATTTTTTGTCTTCAAAGCAACAAGTTAAATGAGAAGCTAGAGGCAAGAACATTGCCTTAAGTTGGACAGCTATGCTACGAAACTAATATTCTTAAATTGCTTAAGAGACTTTTGACAATTGAAGAAAGAAAATTCATAGTGAAACTAATTCCTTATTGGGACTATGAAACTTCCAACACAAGCATCATGGATGGTGCAAAAGATATTGCATACGAGGAAATTCTGGCAGACTTGGGGAGTCACTGAAAAGCTGATCCATGAAGGAAAATTTCTGATCTCAAAGGCGTATACACCAGCTAAGAGGCGAGGATCCTAATGTGGAATGGAAGAACTTGGTATGTCATAGTTGTGCTGAAGCAAATATATTTATAGTACGGCTACAAACCAAAGACCTACTATTGAAATGGCGTATTCAAGTGGCAGCAACATGTGTCCTATGTAATGATGAACCTGAAAGTACAGATCATTTATTTTTAAATGCCCCTATACCAAAGCATTATGGACATCAATATTCTACAAAGATATAAATAGATAGCATATCTTTAGGATTTCCACTTTATTTCTTTCCTTGGTTAGCTTCTAATATCATTGTATTTACACATGTTTACCTATTGAATAAGATACAAGTTATTCTCTCCAATTCCTTGCGCATGGTATTAGAGCATAATCGAAATTGTGAAACTTGAAGTGGTGGCTCTCGAACCTCCTCAGTACTGGTGGTTGCCGGAACTAGCCACTTCTATATTTCTAGTTCATGTGACTTCACCACTAGTGGTCTGTCTTACTAATTTGATGTTGCCTGAACATTCCAAGTTGATTTATGGTGGTTTTCTTATCATTGGACTACATTTTGAAGATTCAACATCAAGATCCGGGTTCTGCAATCTTTCTTTTGGTGATACTTTAGTTTGAATTTCTTTCCCTGCTGCTGTTTGGTCTATTTTTAGCCAAACTACTGTCTGATCTTTGCTGCGGTTGGTTCAAATTTCCTCTCTATTGCTTGATTGATTTTCTATCCGGAGCCTTTGGCTATTCATATTTTAGTTTCTTGTTACCCTGTGAACTGCTAGGTATTCGAACCATCTGAACTCTGTTTTGGGTTATTTGGTTTTCCCTGATTTTCTCTACTTGAGTTGAGCCTTTTTTTGAAGTTGACTATTCTCTTGTTTTTTTTTTTTGAGAAGGTAACAGTTGTGTTTATTGACAAGTCAGTACATGGGTTGCACTGAAACCATATTTACAGCAAAATCAAAAAGACATCTAACTGACTCTACTTCTAACAAGATCCTAGGATGTCTACAATTGAGTCAGTGTCCTCTAAGTATATTTGTTTACACCAGAAACAAAAAAGTCTAACGCAGTTTAGTTTGATCATCTGTAGATCACAATTTTTGCTCTTAAAACATCTTGAATTCCTTTCCTTCCATATTGTCCACCAGATACAAGTCGGGACAATCCTCCATCTGTCTTTGTCAGCAGCTCCTACTCCTGCTTCCTCCCAACTATATAGCAAATGAGTTGTTTTTTTAGGCATGACCCAACTAATACCCCTAAGGCTAACAAAGATTCTCCATAACTGAGTAGTTGTGCTGCACTGTAGAAACAGATGGCTAACTGTCTCAACTTGTTCACCACAAAGGTAACATCTGGAACACAAGGAAAATTTCCTCTTCCTGAGGTTCTCTTGTGTCAAAACAGCCTCTCGTGTCAATAACCAAGTAAAACAGACAACTTTGAAGGGGATTTTGATCTTCCATATATGTTTCCACGGCCAATGTTGTCTTTGTAGATTTCCTTGGTTCAAAAACTTGTATGCAGAGTTCACCTTGAAACTACCTTTGCTATCTAATTTCCACCAAAGTCTGTCTTTTTCTTCACTAGTACCTTTAAATTCCTCCAACATTCTGAAGAACTCAATGACTGAATCAATTTCCCAGTCATTGAAGTTCCTCCTGAGATGAATGTTCCGACCTTGTTGTGTCCATGTGTCGGCCACACTCACCTCCGGTTGTACTGCCATCACAGCTAAGTTAGGGAATAAATTGTTTAAGTTATCTGATCTCAACCAATTGTCCTTCCAAAAAGAAGTCTTGAGCCCATTTCCAACTTTAACATTTGTGTGCTTCACTGAAAAGCAGAGTCTCATTCAAAGATAAATGGTTCAAAGATATGAAGAGATTCAAAATAGAAATTGAATTCTTCAAATGGTTTGAATGTTCAAGCCAAATTGATGAAACTAATTCATCACTTCAGGTTTTGATAAATAAGTGGCATACCAAAGATAAGGTTGTTGAAAGTATAACACCCCTCTTGAAGAACTTAATATTCCTTACAGGAAAGATGTATTGAAAGCAGCTCTTTCAAGAAGCCTTCAGAAGAAAAGGACTCCAGCATCGTGACTGTTGCAGATATCAACAAGGTATTCGAACAGAATAATTATACTAACCAAGTTCTTCATGTTGTTTCTAAACAGATAGAAGACTCCAGTTATAATTACAGTGGCACCAGTCAAATTGATAATAAACCCAATTCTTCAAAAATTGGTTTCAATCTAGAAACTAATCCTATTTTCAAAATCCATAAATTTTCCCCTGAAGATTTTCCAAAACCTTCAAGCGAGTTTAATAACTCTCCTGAAATCCTAGAAAGGATTAATGACCAGCTTTCAAAGCTCAAGATTACTCAGGGCGAAAAAATTAGCGCTCTAAAGGATAGGCTCCCCTATTCCAAAAACTTTTATCCCAGACCTTCTTTTCCCGATATTCAATTCGAAGAAAACCATATGCATCCTCAAGGAGTTGCAGATGGAACGGAATAACAGAATGGAATATTGATGGAATGGCGGATGGCCAGATCTACAATAAACTCCAAGAAATGGGCATGAATGTCACAGCTAACTCATGGATAATAATGATTGTTCTCTCTAAACCATGAAATGAAAGGATGCTCATATAACTGCCATACTCATTTGACTTTCTTGTGCAGAAATATTCAGATTGATTTTCCCTCGTCTTCCACCTTCTAGACACGGTCTTCTCATCTATGGATGCTTCTTTGAGGATGTTGCAGATCCATCTCAATATCTTCAGACTCATATCGGACCTTGTCATCATCTTTCGACTGCGCTCCACCCATTCGAACCAAGTGTCTCTACCCACTGTCCGTCTAGTAATATCAAAAGACTTGAAACCTGCATTGAAGTAAATTTTGTCTTCTTCAATCTTGTATACAAAGTCTTAAAAACCCCAAGCTGATATGAAAGGAAATAGGAGGTGGAAACCTACCACAAAATGTGGTAGATCAAGGTCAATGGAAGGTTCCCGGTTGAAAGGATGCCGGAAAGAAGCTTCAACCTCCCTCCTAGAAAGTAGGAAAGATGAGGGTTTTGGAAACTGTGCCTGAGAGCTTTTTTATGTAGTAATTGTAATTCATGTTGCAGGTATCATCTTCCAGATTCTCTTGATGGTGCCATCAACTTTCCAGCAACTCCAGCTTATCATAACATCCCTGATATTCTGAGGCAAGACTCATTTGAGGCCAAAAACAGCTAAAAACATACTCCAAAGGTCTGCTGCTATTTGACATTGTAGAATAAGTGGTTGTGTGTTTCTGCTTTCTTCATGCACATATAACATCTAGTAGCCATCTGAAACTTCTTTCTAGTCAGGTTGTCTTGGGTCAGGCAAGCTCCATGAAGTGCAGTCCAGCTGAAGCAACGAATCTTAGGAGGCAATTTGATCTTTCATATAAGCTTCATGAAGTGCAGTCCAGCTGAAGCAACTAATCTTAGGAGGCAATTTGATCTTTCATATAAGCTTCCAAGGCCAGTGGTATGTATATGCATTTTGTGGGCCTAGAAGCTTGAAAGCTGCTTTAACTGAGAACTTCCCACACCTTTTTTCTCCCCAGTTAAGTTGGTCCTATGTTTCACTATTAATTGCAACACTGTGTATATTCCATCTAAGGATGATGTTCCAAGAATTCCCACTGAATAGTAGAGTTTGGCTCCCTTGCTATCTGGAACATGTTAGGATAAGCAACCATTAAAGAGGAGTTGCCTATCCATTTGTCTCTCCATAAACTAATATGTTGTCCATTCCTTGCAATTAAGTGTTTATGTTGAGAGAACTCCTCCATAATTTTCATATACTTCTCTAGACACCCACTCCATATGGCGCTGTTGAAATATTAGAACACCGGTGGTTTATTGCTCAATGGTTAGCAATTATCACATATTTTCAAAGGCTCTGCTCCTCTTGAGTGCATCTCCACAACCACTTCATAAGTAGGCATTTGGTGTGCAGTGCTAAGTCTCTAATGCCCAGACCGCCTAACTTTTTTTGGTAACAAGACTAGTGGCCACTTGACTAAATAGAATTTATGGCTTTTATTGTTCCCTTCCCAGAGAAAATTCCTTCTGGTATTGTCCAGTTGCTTCAAAGCCTAATTGGATATGGGATGTAGTGACATAGTCGGTCCAGTGCAGAATCTGAATATAGAGTAATGGCACATTCTGCATGTGAAATCATGTGGATACATCATCTTTTAACTAAAATTGGACTGAAGCATTCTACTCCATCAAAACTTTGGTGTGATAAGAAGTTGCGCTTCATATTGCATGTCCGGTATATCATGAAAGAACGAAACATATTGAGGTTGATTGACGTTTTATTCATAAGAAGATTTAGGAAAACTTGATATTTGCGGGCTATGTGAAGACAGCAGCACATGTAGCTGATTTGTTCACGAAGGCATAGAGCTCGGGTAGATTACCTTTGTAACAAGTTGGGCATGATCAATATACATGCTCTAGCTTGAGGGGGAGCATTACAGAATGTATATAGATCTCTTTCTTGATATTGCACAAAGATATAGATAGATAGCATATATCTTTATTTCTTTCCTTAATTAGCTTCTAATATTATTGTATTTATACATGTTTACCTATTGAATAAGATACAAGTTATTCTCTCCAAATCCTTGCACAGTGAGTAATAAAGTGTTTTAATTGCCAAAAAAAATAATTTAATTTAAAAAGAATCAAGTTATAAGCTTTTAGAATATGTATGTAGCTTTGGGACCTTCTCAAAAAAGAAGATTATGATAACATGTGAGGAACATATATAAGCCAATAATAGTACTAGATATGAAGTTATAAACTATTCAGTCTCTGTCAGCAAGGAAACTTATACATGGAGAGAGATTGATCATACCAACAAGAACAAACAACCTCGTCTAATGCATATGAGTAATTATATAAAGAAAGAAATTATGTGCAATGGTTTGGAAAGAAAGCTTAGCAAAAAAATAAACCAATAAAATCTCTCTAAAATGACGATCGATTAACCTTTTATTTTGTTGATGATGAGACTAATGTTTGAATGTTACAGTAACCTTCGACCTTAATTGTGTTCTTCACACCATCCAACTATCTAAGGTCAAGCCCTCAACAAGCTAAAACTACGTCATCTCCTATCTAATCACCTCTCTCTATTTCCGATACTTCTCTGGTCTACCTCTACCTCTCCTCAAACACACATGATAAAATAATTCAGTCTAGAAATCTATGATTATAAATAATTCATTTACAACTTCAACATAATTATAAAATGCTCAGATAATTCAATTAAAACTCCAACTAACCTCCAGGTTAATATACTTTTATAAAATAAAATCTTATTTAACGAAGACATAATATTAATTATTCATATAGGTAATTAAGGAGATTTAATATGAGATGTCTCAAGTCTTAAATCACAAAAATAATATGATATTGATCCATTTCAAACATGATTAAGTTTGATGGGTTTGACTAATATTATTATTTGGGGCAAATATCAAATAATTTAAAAATAGAATGAATATACTCGCTTTTTATAATTAAATTTGAGGAACTTCTCAATATAGCAACTCAAAAATAGCCTAATTACTCTTCATAACTATAGTTTGATAATTACAATTTGTAGTTACATGTTATAGGGAGGAGAGAGAAGAGCGAAAATGGTATAGAGAGGAGAGAGGCGAGCAAGAGGAGAGAGGTGAGTGGGAGAGGGCAAAGAGTAGGAGAGAGGTGAATTGTATATGTATCTATTAGATATTTGTATATTATACATATTTTGTATATATGGCAAGCGAGATCGGGAGAAGGATGAGAGAGGCGAGTGAGAATGGGAGAGGGAGGAGAGAGGCGAACGAGATTGGGAGAGGAAGAAGAGAGGCGAGGGAGATTGGAAGAGGGAGGAGAGAGGCGAGCGATAGAGGGCAGAGAGAGGAAGAGAGGTGAATTGTATATGTATATCTGTTAGATAGTTGTATATTATGCATATGCATTTGTATATATGGCAAGCGAGATTAGAAGAGGGAGGAGAGAGGAGAGAGAGAGAGAAAGCAGAGTGGGAGAGAGGTGAATTATATATGTATATCAATTAGATAATTGTATATTATACATAAGTATTTGCATATTCTGCGAATTATACATATACAAAACGTGGCTAATTATACAAACTTAAAGTCAGCCCTATAATGTTAGTCGTGGGTGGTAATTATAGCAAATTATGGCTATGATGAGTAATTAAGTAGTATAAGTTTGCCTAACCGCGTAATTTTCCCATTAAATTTCAATTTTGTCAATTCCCACCTTTTTGTTATAAACATTGTCGTCATCTTCCTTCCATGTCTTCTTTTTTCCCTTTGTTGTTATTATAAAGAATCCTTTTTTTTGTCTTCAAAGCAACAAGTTAAATGAGAAGGAAGAAGCAAGAATTTTTCGTTGGACTCCGACGCGATAGAATTAATATCCTTAGATTGCTAAAGAGACTTTCGACAACCGAAGAAAGAAAATTAACTTTTAAAGCTCTTCAAACTAAATAAAAAGGAGCTTAGTTACAAGTTTTAAGAAAATGAACATAGCTTTTGGGAATTTCCCTTAAAAGAAGATTGTAATAACATGTAAGGAATATGTGTAAGATAATATAGTATTAGATATGAACTATTTAGCCACTAACAAAAAAGAAATTCCATGCGAAGACAAGATTGATCATACCAATAAGAACAAACAACTGTTTCTTATTCATGCGCGTATTTTTTATAGAAAAAGAACTACGTGCAATTAGTTGCTAAGAAATCTTAGTAAAAAAGTTGAACATATAAAATTTATGAAGAATCACGATCAACTAAAAGAAAAATTCTTCTATTGATGGTAAAACTAAAATTTAATTGTTTCACACATACTTGGCATGATACCTAAATCAGAACCTAAAACTAGTTGCTAGTGGAAATGACACAACAAAGAGCTGAACAAACTGATAATCAAAAGAATATGCCGAGCAAATTTACTTAATCAAAGAGAATTTATTCTATCAATACACTTAAAAGATAATTACATGTAACAAAAAAGTGAATTTGCCGAGCAAAGTTGAATTACACATACCTGAATATCAAAAAAGTGAAGTCCAGACCGCACAAGGGTACACAGAGCCGAGACAGAACTACAACTATATCCAGCTGTTACCAGAACTTTATGTAGGGACGGAAAAGAACTACTAAAAGATTATTACTCTAAGCAAATTCACCCTCAACTTGAAAGAAGTGTACTTCAGTCAAAATCAATCTCAAATTACTTTGCACCAACTCATACTGAACTAAAACCCAACCCTACTACAGTGGTAAGCTTCTATTGGTCTAGCTTAACTAGCAACCCAGTAGATTAATAATCAAGGTATTCTATTGGCAAAAGAGAAGACATCAGAACCTCAGTTATGGAACGCTTGATGATTGACCTTTTGTACAATTAGTTCTGTTTAACATAACTCTATAGTAGATGCAACAGAACTCAAGCTTTCAAGTAAAGGCCTGTTCAAGTTTGACATGCCACTAGAATCCTGCCAGTAAGTCCTTTTTGCACCCTGTAAAGTCCTTAGTTCCCTTGTTTGTACTTCTATGATTTTAAATTAAGGAGAAGCAGATATTTGTTTTTCATAATGTTAAGTCTCCAAATGTTAGCTGAAACAAGCAAAACCACATATGTAGAACGTGTGCTACACAATTACGGTGTAAAGGTTTAATATTTTACATTGACAATATGAATATCAAGCTATTTAAAAACAAACAACAAATATCAATCTAGTATAAGCGTAGATTTGTGCCCTGCAAGAAGGGTTAGCGACCTGGTGCAGCCAGTTAATAAGGATTAGGTTGAATTGACAATGCAAGAATTCTTTGAAGTACATCTGTATCCATCAACTACTGCATCACCCTGCTCTCTGTTCCATTAGTCAGTATCACTGTCTGCCCATTATGTTCGCAAGTCGAATCTTAGCTCAGGCCTACCCCTGCACCTCTTTTCACCTAAACAGGAGGCACCTGCCCCAGAAATGCATGCCTCATAAGTCATATCACAGTCTGCCAGCACCTCAATTTTTCTCTATAGGAGGCAAAACTATATGCCTTATACCACAGTCTGCCCACTATGCTTGCAAGTGGAATCTTAGCTTAAGCCTATCTTTGCACCCTTTTTTTTTCTGTATACTGCACCCACACCAGAAAAACTACATGCCACGTATCACAGTCTTCCCATTCTGCTGGTAATATCTAGCTCGAGCCTACCTATACACACCCTTTTTCCACGATAAAAGCACGCGGACTAGAAAAACTACACCCCTTGCCTCACCTCTTTTTTCTATAGAAGGCCCCCAAGCCCAGAAAAACTACACGCCTCGCCTCACACCCGGAGTACAACAAGGACATACCCATTGTATCTCACAAGTGGAGTTTGGGAGGATGACGTGTATGCAGACGTTAGCCGTACCATGTGAAGGTAGAGAGGTTGTTTCGAAGACCCTTAGCTCATGTAAAGCATATCAAACATACTAAAGCAACAGCATATAAGCCATTTCAAAAAAAATCGAAGAGCTTTATCAACAACCAGCACTACAATAACTGAAACCAAGAGAACAACAAGTAATAATAAAATCCACGAATAAGATACACATACATCGGAGTAATTATAATAATAATAACCTTATTACAAAAACAGTACTACCTGTTAACCTTCTACTCTAAATCACTCCTAGTGTATAATACTTAAATCCAATAATTATGCCGAATTCCCAATACCTATCACATACAATTTTGATAGAGTAAAAAGAACAGAACCCAACTCAGGATTTAGCGTAAATTGATGCAAAAACAGATGAAACAATACAGAAACCGAAGATAAGAAAATACTCTTAACAGTACCCTAAACAACAAAACCAAAGAAGAATAAGCAAATACTGACAAATTCGAGGCGAAGATTATCGAAATCGCCATCATCCTTGAGCTCACATATTACATCTTCAGCCCTTGTCCTTCTCCCATTCTCCATTGAATTTGTAAAAACAGTAAACCCTATACTAATTGGTAAAGAGGGAAAATTGATTTTGAAAGGCCAAAGGGTGTCCTGGTTAATTGTAGCTATTGCATCAAATATATAAGGTTGTGATTTAAAAAATTAGATTTTTTGTTGGTTTGTTTAGTAAAATTAAGTTTATAATTTAACTTCTATACATATTTTCTTGTTCGACTAATTAGAATAACGTGTTAAAATTATTATTCACATCATTTTTTATTATTTTTGAACTATTCGCAGTTAAATTCACCCCTTAGTTCAATCTCATTGGGGGTTAGGGAGACTTGATTCAGATCGTAATTAACTTTGAACTACTAAGCCTCATTCTTAATAAGCAACTCAAGTTACTATTCATTTTAAATTACTATCGATCTCTGCGTTCGATGAGTTTTATCATTTTGAATTTTACATATTCGACTCAAATCATTATTTGTGATGGTTAGGATGAAACTTAAATCTTAATTAATTTCATGTTTAGTAGTTCAAGATACTTTATTAAAGTAATTATCCACGTTGAACTATTGAAGCTTTGTGGATCAACTCAAGATGAGCTACGTTCTTAGTACTTCAAGATATTTGAATAAAATCATTGTTCATACTTGACAAGCTTTACTCTCGATGAGTTTCATTTTTTCTAGTGGTTGGGGTGAGTGAGGTGGGTTGAGGGCTCAAAGACTTAACTCAAGATAAGTTGTCTCTGGGCTATATAAACTCAACTGAACTTCATTCTTACTAAATTCCTAATATGCATATCAGTAAATAGTTTTGAAACCCGCCTACGTGGCACCATTACTAATCAAGATTCCCTTTTAATTTATTTTATTACCAAAACTAGTTTTTTCCTTTTTTATGAAAAGTTACAACTTTTATGAAAAATTGCGATTTTGATAAAGAGTTGCACTTTTTATTAAATTGCCACTTTTATGGAAAGGCTAAAACTTTTCAAGTCACGACCCAATCAGGGACGCGACTGGCACCACATTGTTAACCCTCCTATGTGAGCGAAACCAACCCATCTAAACATTAACATTTCAAAGATATAATCAACAGAAAAATACTTGCGGAAGGACGTAAAACTCATTAATAAAACAATTTCAATACTATTATTATTTCCCACAAAACTGGAGGCATCATCACAAGAAGAACATGCTATCTCAAATTACTTAAATAGAATGTTTAAGAACAAAATAATAAAAGCTAGTTCCATGCCGGGAAGTTCAAGGCATCAAGACTTGAAGCAGAAGATACCAGTCCAAGCTAGACGCATTAGCTCACATGAATTTTCCAATGAAGTGAAGGACATGGCTAGATCTTACTGGTTTGAGTTGAAGTTGACGGAAGTTTGCTGCCATTTACACAATAACAAAGAGGAAAACATGAAAATAGGGGGTCAGTACAACCACACGTACTGGAGTAGGTAGATATCATCGGCCAACTAAAATAGGGAACAGTATATATCAATAATACTGTAAAATAAATACAATACTCAACTGTAGCAATTTAAAATTAACAACATTGAAAATTCATCAATAACTACAACCGAGTTCACAATGAGGACTCAAGCCTCAATACCATCCTCTTTGGGAATAAGTTTATTGAGATTGAGGATAAACTAGATTCATTATCATTTCAAGATTCATTATCTTTCTTCCTATTGATGTCGGTACGTGACACTCGTCCTCTTTTCTATCCTGGTGCAGGAAACGTGGAACTCCGATCACTCATTGACTAATCCTTGTTACCGGAACGTGGCACCCAGAATCCATTTATCTATCCTGGTGTTCGGAAGTGACACTCCATCCTCATATTCTATCCTGTACCGGAACGTGGCACCCGATCAATTATTCTTATCTTTTGGGTCGTAAATGACACTCCGATCCTCATATTCATTCATTCCTGGTTAGAAAGGGATACGTGGCACCCGATCACCATTATTCTATCCTGGTGGGTGTAGGAACGTGACACTGCGATCCTTCATATTCATTATATCCTTGTACCGGAACGTGGCACCCGATCCCTAATTTCATCAAGCCTTCTTTTACACTAAGGCATCATTCATTCTCATTTATAAATTTACAAGCCTTCTTCATACTAAGGCTCATCATTTCTTCATTATATGAATATATCAGTGAAATAGGGTTCTTTCAAGATTTGAGTGATTCAAGAGTTTCATCATGCTTTGTTTAATTCATCACAATTTTATAATCATAATCATGCAAAGCATACAAACTTAAGCACCATAGCAGGGTTTACAATTACTATCACACATAATATTACTATTAAGAGTTCACTCGAATATCGTAACAGAAACCATAAAACCGAACTACACGAAGAATCGGGATCAAGCAAGCAAAATCCTCAATTTCTTGTTGTCCTCTTCGTTTCCTCTCTTGATCAGATTCTTCTCTCTCATTGCTGTTCTTTCTATTTTTCTGTATCAAACCCTCTTTCCTTTACCTATTAAAAGATAATTAAGGTAAAGGAGGAAATAAAAACCCACTCATTAAACTTTAAGGTTACCTCTTTTAACCACCAATAATTTAGACCTATAATATTACCCTTCAATCTTTTATAATTAAGGAAAAGAAATAGTCCAAAGACGACCCCTAAAAACGGTTGTAGAGGAATCCTTATTTTTTGCCTGGGGACTGCGGCACACGGGACGGTGGCCGTCGTGACTGCGACTGTCGTCACAAAGTCGTCGCAGCTCCTCGACTCACGTAGCCTGTTGTGACGGCCGTCACAGGCTGTGACGGTCCGTCCTGTGCATCGTCATTGACGGGTCAGAAACATCGTTTTTCTTGTACCAAATCTTAAAAAGTTGAAGGTGTTTTGCAACGAAAAAAACTCACGACGGTTCGTAGGGGATATGACGGCACGTCCTGCAGTCCGTCACAATTTACAGCGAGTCGATTTTAGTACCCCCCCAAACTTTCAAAAAATTCTGTAAGTTCATGGACGACACCCTCGGACCGGACTCGTGACTATGAAGGTCCGGTCGTTATCAGTCGCGTTCCCGGCATGTTTTTCCAGAAAAAATCTTTGCTCAAAACGACTAAACAGGTCGTTACATCCAAATAGCTTAACCTTCTGATTAATAATGACACAAAAACATTTTTTATACACTTACCTGTGTTGTCTATAAATAGAAGAATTTCCTCTCATTTTAAAACTACAAAAATTCTAAATCTCCTCTTCTTTCTTCTTCTTCTCCTCCTCCTCCTCCTTCACAATGAAATATTTGACTATTTTGCTCAAGTTGAGTGGCTCACTAATACTATTACTTGTGTTACAGATCTTGGTACATATTTTTACAATTGTCAATTTATGTTTATGTTGTTAAAAAAAAATGATAAGATGTAATAATTCTCTTTTTTCTTTACATTATTAATGTTTGTTACTATGTAATCTTACATGTAAGACAATATAGTGTTTTAATGATAATGTCAGGTAAATAATTTTACTAGTATATAAAAATTCTGCATGTTTGTCATTCTCATTTTCCTATTTCCTATAATATTTAATTTCCACGCAAAGCACATGTAATTTTACTAGTTATATGGTAATTCTACATGTTTCTCATTCCAACTTCATAAATCGCCAAGCCACACTCACTCTTTGAGCCACTATGCGTTGAAGAATAAAAAATTTGTAATTAAAGAAGAAATTATTTCGATACATAAAAGAATCAACTTTCTACTACTTGAAGATTTTTTATAATTATACCATTTTTCAAAATAATCATGCTCCATCACAAACAAACGTGTATTTATATATTACAAACTATCTAAACACTATTTTGATGTCCATCACACTGCGTATAAGGCTCTTCTTCCTCCTAGTCTACATACCTTTTTTTTCCATCTGGTTTTTAATATGTGCATTAAATCATGACTATACCGGATCCACAACCCATAGGGCCCCACTCCGCGGAAGTCCTCCCTACCAAGGATTTTTCCATATCTAGGACACAAACCCGAATATACATACTTGATATACCATATCTTTGAAGAATAACAAGTAGCCTCATAGGGAAAAGAAAAAAGGAATAAAGAAGAATAATTCCTCTCCATCCTACTAATTTCCAGTACAAGTTTCCATTGACAGTATAGAATTTTCCATTCGAAAACAGGAAGGGGAGAAGGGTGATAAGAGGGTCATATAAATACAGTACAGATATACTCCAACATTATAGCAATATATGCTCCTAAGTTTTAAGTTTTACATAAATAAAGAAACAACTTCGCAAGTGCCACCACTTCGCGACAACTGCAACAATACAATTATCAACCATATCAGCCTGCTCGCCAAAAGAAACCCCAATGCAAACCATAGGTAGTAGATTTAGGGATTCTCCTTTTCTTTGCCAACTGACGATTGCTGCAAAGATAATAGATATAGGTCACGCAGTTGGTTCATTGCATCCCAGGATTGTCAGAAATGAGAAGTAAGAAGACTTACGAATCATCACAGTTGTCTTCACTGGCTAATGACCTCTGTGTACTCCGTGATGGTCCTGAAACCTAGATAAAGAGGTAAATTATTGCACAATGGAAACCTGATGATTTGATCAGAATCCTTTCTAGCGAAAGATTCTTCTTTAAAAACCTGTGTGCAATTCATGGATATCCACACTAAGAAACACTCCCCAGATGCATATATTGAACAAGGGCACTTTTAGAAACTGAGTTTAAATACATTAATGAACCACTTCATCATGCTAGTGAAAAGAAAAGAAAATGTCATCTACAAAACTAGATAGATATCATATTCATGGAATATGATTCACTTTCAAGATGCCTCGGTGGTGAGATGGTAGATACTCAAGACTCAAATCTCATGCTAAAGAGCAGAACAGAGACTGAAATTTTGAGGACCCTAACTATAGCACATGAATTTATCACAATACTTCACCCAGAGAACCAATTACATCCAGATCATCAACCACCAGATAGCATGGAGAAAAAAGAGGGATGGGAGTAGCCCCAAGTTTTTTATCAACAAGAAGTTCATCTGGAGCCAACGGTTTGGGCATCTGTGAGTTTCAAAACCCGGAGATGATGGACCCTCCCCTCTATCCTTCTCCGCTTAAATACTAGACTTAATTCACTTGGTGCAAGGTTCAAACTTGTGACTTAAGACACACGTTCCTTAATTGAGCTAACCATCTCTTGCTTATAGACTGAGGAAATGCTAAATGCTACAAGCTTTTCTTCGAAAATAAAGGAAATTAGAATAGATTTTCCAGAACAGAGATTAACTAAAAGGACAAAGGTGAACTTTTTACAGTTCAAAATCCAACCCAACAGAGCATGTGGTTCATGAGTTTATTCGATAATACATGAATATATAATAAGAGAAAAATGTCAAAGAGAACTAACAGGGTGGGGCGATCTTTTGCTGCCTCTGCTACAAGCTTCAAGATACTCTTCATATGTCTACAACAACAGAAAGGAGTATGAACAACAAGTTTACAGTAATATCTTAATCATGGCAACATGATTTGCTGGTAGGTCTAACAGCTACAACATGTGGTTCAAGAAGTACTACACTTGTTAAAAAAACATTCTTCAAACTAAATTCGGCAAGGACAGAGCATATGTAACCTGCTAAGTTCATAGCTAGGAGCCAGGTGAATAAAATATGATGTATTAAGAACATAAGAACTGTAGTGTCTTGAAAATATCAATAATGCAGCAGTCTAAGAGACAATATGAGTCAGAAGGCCATAAATAGCAGCCATGCAAGAGAGGGGGAAAGAGAGAAGTTGCTGGTGTGTGTGTGTTACTTAATGGGAGGTAGGGGGCAAATGTAAAGAAGAAGAATGTCTACGAATCCCACCTAGAATTTCCTTGGACTAGCCCCTTTGTCAAGGTCAGTGTTACAAAAGGCGAAAAGCACAGAAAAGCTCTAAGGTATGTGGGGACGTTAAGCGCAAATAAAGTGTGGGCTTAAACAAAAAAAGGCCCTAAGGGAGAAAAGAAATATAATATTTATGTTAAGTCCAAGACTAATAATATAAATATAATGACAAAATATAGGACCAAAGAAATTGAAAAAAAAACTCTGATAAAGCCAAATCTCAATATTTAAACCGCAAATTCTTTCAATAAGAGACCACTGGCCAAACAAAAGTTTTGCTTTGGATAACATTGACGACGACAATAAAGCACCACATAAAGCAAGCGAACGCCGCTCAACAATTTGAGCCTTGCTCTAGGGCTTAAGCGCGCCTTTGATAACTAACACTAGTCAAGCTGCATAAAGCACCAAAGAAGAAGAAAAAGTTCACCAATAAAATAGGAATAATCTAATAACTTTCTTATAAATGTGGTGGTCTCCCCGGCAGCTGTGTGCACCTTGACTAAATCCCACTAGTACTTGCGGGACAACACGGGGAAACCGGCAAGGTTACCGGGTAACTCTGTTGAGGTAGAAATCACCTAGTTTTTGCGTCTGTTGGATTTTGAACTTGAGAATCATAGTTCTCAGCCCATTTCATTGACCACTAGGTCACACACCCTTGGATGTGAAATAACCTGATAACTTTCCAATCTACAATTGAAAACTATATGGGTGTATATATATACATATACAAGTTCCCAGTTTGTTCTCTATACCAGCAGGAATTATTACTCAATGAAAAATTGACTTACATTGACTTCTAAGACAACCAGGATTCATTTAAAGCTGGGAATCAAACTAAAATCTTATAAACCATTTTGCTACAAACACCTTGATACTTAATGATAATAAACTAATACAGTTAATAGTATCAAGGTTCAACAGATGTGAATTTGTTTAAGGAATTATTAGTCCACACCTGTGAGTCTTTATCATAAAGACGGAAGATTTGAAAGTCTAACTACAGAAAGAATCAGATGACATACGGTCAAGTATCAAGAAATATGGTGGAGGCCTTGTAAGTTAAAAATTACTGAATTGGGCAATCTCTGGCATATGCCTTCAACAGTAGATAACCCTTTTTGTATAAAATGCACACAAAGTACAGATTCATATGAAGATTAAGAATGAAGGGTAAGACGAGAAATTCTAAATAAATAATGGTAAAACAGGAAACACAAACCATTTTAAGAATGTCAACTTCAGTCAAATTACTAGAAAGTGGGCTCCTTTCTGCCGGCAAGCCCAACATGTTAATTTGAGGACCCATGTCAGTATCTACATGAAGATTAGCAAGGCTTCTATTCCTCTTTGAATGCCTCGACTGTCTCGACTTTGATTCCACTGATGCAATGGCTGACTCCTCAGCAGAAAATACACCATTTATTCTCAGAGGTGCTACCTGAAGTCTACTAGCATCAATTTGATGTTGATAGAGTGAAGAGGGATAAAACATGGTCCCATTAGGTACCAGAGATGCATTATAGTCTTGAAATCCAAGATGCAGTGAAGGCTCTACATATGGCCTTTTAAAAGAGAGATCATTCCTTGCAAAGGTATCCCTGGATGACCCAATAACAATTATCAAGAGAAAAATCAATTGGACAAATTTTTCCACAACTGTAGTACTAATTCAATTTTGAGAAAAGGCTGTCTGTTTCCAAATAATGGAACGGCAACACACTATTTAAGTTTTAGAGGAAAGGGCTATACATTTTCAAATCAACATCCATAGCATCCTGTCCATCAAGAAGCTCACATAAAGCTTCACCAATATCTGGAGGTAACTCCTGACAGCAATACATGTACCAGGGTCATAAAAACCTCTTTACTAACAAGAGTACATTGAAAAAACAAGTGAATAGTACTAAGACAAGAATATAACCCATGCCTGGCAATCTCTACTAATTTTGACTGGTTTGTCTTGATTCCATGGATTCTTAAGGTGAAGAGTTCTTTGGAAAGGCAGATCATACAATCGCAGCCAATTCACTTCAAAGCTTCGACCCCAAGGATTACGACCACCATTTCCTTGACTCCAAACTTGGTCTCTTCTCAAACCGACTGAAGAAATCATTTGGGCGTACCCTTGGAAATACCCACTCATGTTGACACTGAATATTAGTATAACCTTGCTGGAATTCTGTGCGCAAAATAACACAAACATTTGTTATATTGTAAGATATATATATATATATATATATATATATAGATAGATATATATTATCAATGCTCATAATATTATAATCTCATGAGGATATAAAAGGAAAAACGACTTACATGAAATGCTTCATCCAAAATGGCCTCATTCATGGCTTGAGTAGCCCAAATCCCTCTGTTTACTGATAATTGGATATTTTCATGGTTTAAACTCTTGATTACAAAATATCTTATGCCATAGAGTTTACCCTTTTCAATTGCACTTGAAACTCCAGTCGACGGAGATGAAACTGTGAACTCACCACCCTCAATAACTCCGAGGCATGAACTATCTGAAAGAAGAGTTAATATTTGAAGTTGAATCATGTTGATGTACCAGTATATAGTAATTCATATACTTATCATTTAACCACTACATTCATGTCAAGGACAACGAAGCTACAATATATCTTCTTTTTATTTTTTATTTCTGCGATCAGGTAGCGTGAAACTTCATAAAGGTTACAATCAGGAGATGTTGAATTTCACAAGAAATTAGACAAAACGGAGTTAGCTCCTGAACACTGATCATCAAGGATGCTACACGATATCTATGAGGACTCACATACAAAACAGCCCAGAAAATAGTAACAGACTTGCAGTAAAGAAAAATAAGCATTATTCACCACCAAAAATAATATAGCAAGCATAGGAATTTACTCAAACTATTTGTGCATAGAAATCAATCATCAAGTTCCAACAACTCAAAAACATTTTCCAGAAGAAAATGAATGAACGGAAATATTTTATGAAAAAAGTTTTTATGCTCTCTGGCACTAGTCCCAAGGCAATCTCCTAAAGTCTGAGGAATCTTTTCCTCCGATAGCTTTAGACCACCGGAATTTTTTTTAAATTATGGAGGAAAAGCTCTTTTTCATTAGCGGGGGAAAGGGGATAATCTTCGGGAAAATCAAGAATACAGGGGATACCACATTTAAGTGGTTTTCATGATAGAAAGAGGCAGGAGATTTACAAGTAAGGTTAGCTTAGGACCACAACAATCTAAGATGGGCATTGTGAGATTCCGCAATCAGCTTCAAAGGGTTATGGACAACTATACAGAAAGGTGGGGTAGAAAACAACAGCACAACCTTACAAGCTATAAAAAATTCAAACATTATATGCCGATTAGTTTTGCAGGAAGTATTGGCATTGGCTCCTCTAAATCTTGCAGTAATCATTCCGGAGTGAGCTTTAAACAGTGGGTGGGACAGATTTCGCGACTAAAAATCATTCGGTTCTGGGGACATTAACAAGTTAGAGGGCACCAACCAATACACACCATTGACAAAATGCCTATTGGGCTGCTGTTAGCATAGTACGGCTGGCAAGAAATCAGCAACACCAGACGCAGAGGAGTCAATGCCAAACCATCCGTCCACAGAAGCTTAGTCGGGCCACTTTCATTACCCTTTTATCACAAGCCCGAACCCTGAGTTAATTAAAAAATGGTTCATCTCTAGATGAAAAGTCACTGCTGGTTTCAAAGCCACGCCCCTTGACCACAATAAATTCCTCTTCGAGACAAGAAGCAATAAGAGTTAAAGCTGGGGAATGGTTCTGGAACGGAAGGCACCTCAGCCTGTCGTGGTGGTCAAAAAATATCAACTCTCAGACAGGGGAGCCACCGGAAAACATCTGGCTAAAAGTATTTGGGATTCTCTTAAATGCTTGGACCATGGACACTTTTGAGCGTATAGGGGATAGATGCGGAGGCTTTATTGGAGTTGTCGAAGATACAAAGAACAGATCCCACTTTCTCTGAGCTTGTATCTGTGTCAAAAATTCAGTCATGAAATTCCCAGCGAGTTTGAATTTCGAATATGCTGGCTGGTTGTTTGATTTGGCATTAATTTCGGAGATCCGATCCTCTTCATTACCTACTGGACAAAACCCTGAGTTGGCTAGGGTTGAAAAGTTGCTGGGAACAGAGTCCCATTCAGTCCCACGTGATATCAGATTTAAAAATCCACGTGAGGAATCTGTGGGCAAGAAAGGGCAAGTCTTATTTAAATTTCAATTTAAATGGCCGGCCCAACACTACCATGGGAGAACTTGTTTAGACTGGAATAACGATTATTATTCCAAAGGCCCAAACAAAAGGAAGCAACACAAGGAACATAACAGAATGCAATCCAGGAGAGCCTCATAACCAAAAGCGGAACCCAATGCAGGTTTTAAACCTTTCAAACGTCCTCAGTTGCAACTTCCTTTTATACCGATGCTTTGGGAATTGAAGTTAAATCCCTTTCAGCTAGTAATCCCGAATTGGAGCATTAATGCAATGAGTGTCTTTTCACAGATTAAAAGGCGGATGATGATGAAGCAGAAATTATCTCTTGCTCCTTCTCGTATGAGCATATACAACCGGAGCGCGTTGTAAAGCACCAGAGCCAGGAGACCGAAGGATTAGCCCAGAGATCGAGGCCGGGGAGACAGACAAGCGAGCTAGTCTCCCCCATTCAGGGAACAATTCCAGTTCAGTCCTCTTCCCAGTGAACCGTAGGGACAGCAAGCAAAAGAGGACTGTGTCAGCTAACCAGTTTCTGCAACCAACCCCCCGCCGACAGGCGAACAGAGAGATCTACCATGGCATAATATGATCATTCACCCAAAACAGGTGAGAACTTCACCGACTGTTGTGGAAAACTCAGAAATGGACCAAACTATCTATGAACGACATCCGAGTGTACAACCCTTGGTAAGCGGAGTGGCTTGTCACACAACGAAGACTGGGTAGGCGTCGAGCCCGCTACGAGACACACCCACGAACGGCGAGGGGCAAGAGCATGGGCGGACCGGGAGGATAAGGGCGCCGCCCGCAGGAGACGACAAGAGGAGTACAGTCAGCGAGAGGGGGAGAAAAAGCGAGCAGTGAAAGAGAGTTCGGGGATGATATATATAAGCGGAATGAGGAAAAGGAAAAAAAGAGAAAAAAAATACTCACGAAAAATAGATGAATTCGAAGGACACTAGAAGAAGCGCGATACGTAGATTGGGGAAAATTGCTGAAAAAGTTTAACGAATGGGAGCGAAAATCAGCAGATGGACAATGAGGTAGGTGGTAGGGGCAAGGCCAAAGTGAGCCGGTAGCAGAGGCGACGAAGCGAAAGAGGAGAGAGGAAGAGGAAGAAGAAAGACAAAACTGAAAGGCGACAGCGGAGGAAGGCTGTAGGTCTAGGGGTGAGTCATCTAACGTGGAAAAACGGCGTCGTAGAGCAAAGCCAAGAGTGTTGGAACCAGAGCGAGAAAGACTAGTGTTCAGGGGAACGCATAGAAAAGGGAAAGAAAGACCGAACAATAGGATGAAACCTTAACGCAAAGGACTGGAATTTGGGTCACCCCCACAGAAAATGGGAAACGTCGGAACCAGCACGCGTAGGGCGCAGTGGCCCACACGCTGCGTGTCTATTCAGGAGTTGAGAGTGTACAACTAGCTCAAGATGGTAGAAATAGACAGCGCTGTATATCACGTGTAGATAAAGGAATACGAAGAAGAGCACGTACATTGACAAATCTTATCCGGATTACAAAAAGATGGGGGAAGCAGAGATTGTTCGTTTACGTTCACGACCACGAACAGCTATGAGTGTCTGCTGTGAATAATCTATCAACTTCAGAACCGCGAACCTAACATTATGTGGACGAGGGGACATACCTGGCTCACTGCACTGGGCGCAGAAATAGTCCAAAGCAATCCTCTGATGGGGACAAGACACGCTGTGTCACAACGAATGAGGCTTTAGACAACCCAGGGCGCCGCGACTGGCGCTAGGTAATTCTCTTAGTCAAGGATTTGATTTGGAGAGACGATTAACGGACTGAGGAGGATCGCTTGCCTCGTGGCGACCAAACCAATATAAAGTATGGCGCTTGGCGATCAGCTCTTAAAAGACGGGGGCTCTTGGGTATAAGTGCCAACCCGCAACATGAATTTAGGTGTCCAGTAGATTTGGCAAGCCGACGAAGGACGGAGCGACGAACGCGCGGGGGGGAGCTTAGCGTGCATGCGAAACATCAGGCTCGATAGAAAAGTAATGGAGATATTTGTACACACGGGTTGAAAATAACAGCGGGGAAAGACAAAACGAGTATCCAAATAGCAGACACGTAAAACACCAGGATATAAGGCAGGGGCGAAGAAGGACCTTGGGCTTTGGAGACGAAAAGAAATAGTAAGTGCCTCAATCAGGGGTTGTGGTCTGAACATACTTCAGAGGGCGACGATGGATTCATAAAGAGAAGATGACCGGAAACTTCATGTGTGTAGATGCGAGATGAAAGGCCTAAAACGTAATAGAAGATCCAGTGCTATGAGGGTTTTCTCCAAACACCATTTGGATTATTGGAACTGATTGATCCTCCTCTCAAGGAGCACCAATTCACTTGGTCAAGAGGGAGGGGAGAACACTCCAAGCCTCAAGGAATTGAAGGTTTTCTTTATTCATTCCAAAAATGGAGTGAGTGTTCAGGGCTTCAAAACAATTACACACTGCCAAGAGTATTTTCAGATTATGAAACCCATCATCCTGGAAAGTGGAGATTGGGAGGCATCACACATCCCTACTTCAAATTGAAAATACATGTGGCTCACGCTAGAAATGCTTCAATTGATATGATAAAAGGATGTGGCGTCCTACGGAATTCAGGGAAACCCCATACTTTGTGTGTTGCAGAACTAGAAACCTTAAAGAGATATTCTAGGGAGACAGGAGGTGTATGGAAACATGAAACCCAAAGGAACCTAAAGCTCTTTTTGTAATTAGGGAAGGTTGGATCATTTAGATGAACTCAGAACCCTTTCAACACAAGAGAAAACACAGTCCTTGAATCTGAAACTGCAACTTCAACAGATTGCAACAGTGAAGGAGAATGCTCATGAGGCAAAAAATCTGAGCTTATGGTCTAAAGAGGGGGACAAGAACACAAAGTTCTTTCAGAGAATGGCCAATTCATATAGAAGGGGTAATTCCATTGACAGACTGAGAATAGGAGATGAACTGATTGAGGATAAAGGAAGGATACAAAATGGCATTCTGGAGTATTATCAACAAATATACAAGGAAGCTGAATCCTGGAGACCCTCAGCTGTTTTTGAGAACATGTCCACCCTAAGAATAGAAGAAAAGGAGGAACTTGAACTTCCTTTCACTGAACTGGAGATCTCTAATGCTCTTATGGCTTGTGCCCCAGACAAAGCCCCAGGACCTGATGGTTATACCATGGCTTTCTTCCAAAAATCATGGTGCTTCATTAAAGAGGATATACTAGCAGCTTTCAATTTCTTTCACCAGAATTGCCAAATGGTGAGGTCTTGTAATGCTTCTTTTATTGCTCTAATCCCAGAGAAGAAAGGTGTTGTAGAGCTTAAACACTATCGGCCAATAAGCCTCATAGGTAGTGTCTATAAGTTGTTGGCTAAAATCCTAGCAGAAAGGATGAAAAGGGTGATGAATTCTTTAGTCTCGGGGCAGCAGCGATGCTTTTAAAGAATAGGCAAATAACTGTGCATCCTTGATGGCTATGATGGTGCGATGGAGGAAATCAGAGGTGGTGAGTCTGGGGGATTTATGTAAATTGGGAATAAAGAAAAGGCCTCTTGAGCCAACTAACTGGGCCTATCTAGTCAATATACGAAACAAAGGGGATTTTTGGTGAAGGGGATAAGAGGAGATACTTTGCATTTCAACAAGAAGTTTCTCAGTTTTGATCAAACAGAGTCCAGTTGGATTTTTCGAACTCAAAAGGGGTGGAAGGGGGATCCACTCTCTCCCTTATTATCATTTGGCCATGTAAGGACTATCTCAGTTACTAGCAGGGCTTAAAGAACTTCAATGGGATTCAGGAATTCAAGTAGGAGCAATCAGAGCACCACCCACTGTCATGTTTTCACCTCTTTATGCGGACTGGACACTCTCAGTTTTTGTGAGAAGCTGCACAGGCACACAAGTTCTCCAAATCTAAACACAACACTTATATGTTTTTTGGAAGATTATCTCCGGACTCTATATTAACATGACTCAAAAGTTGCTCTTATAGCCGGTTAATAACCGTGGACAATACTAGAGGGGAACTTGCTGGCATACTTAGTGCAAAAATAGGATCGTTAACCCCAACCACCTATCTAGGTCTTCCCTGGGGCAAGTTCAAATCTTCTGGGGGATTTGGAATGGAGTTATTGAACAAAATGGAAAAGAGGACTTTGTACATGGGGAAAAAGCCAATACTCTTTTATATGGGTGGTAGGCTCACTCTCACACCAAAAACAGGGTAATAAGATAGTATTCCTACGTACTGCATGTCTTCTATTTCCACTACCAGGTTCAATTTGAAAAAATAGATAGGCTAGAGGAGATTTTCTATGGGAAGGAAAATAGTCTAACTCACAAGTAGACTCTCTAGTTAAATGGACAATCAGTTAACTAAAACCTAAAGTTTCAAGGGAGGGGCGTGGGACAGAAAATCTTCCAAACTTCACAACACGAGGCTTAATCATAAAAGTGGCGCTGGAGATTATGGACAAAACTGAGCTGGGTTTGGAGAGACGGTCATCAAGGGCTTAAAATGGAATTCAAGATCACTGGAGTTCCAATGAAAAGCACTGAAACCCCATGGTGTTGGGGTCTGGAAACAGATGAGCAGATTCAAAGATCTTTGTTCTTCGAGGAAGTATTCCTTCACGGCTGGTAATGGACTCAAGATCAGATCTTGGCAAGACAAGATGGCTTGGGAACCTCTAGGCTACAAAAAACTATTCCCCTCCTTGTACCCAGATAGCCTTCCAACAAGACAGCAACTATAGCCCACTAAGTACAGGAGGACAACAACCATGGACAACTATTTCAGAAGGGGAACTTCCAGGACGGCGATTAAGACCTCCGTTCCCACGGTAGAAAAACTCTGCAAAACAACTACATTGGTGTCGAAGAATAAAGACAAGATTTTTGGGGTAATTCTTTTTTTTAAGGAATACCTACACTGTGAAAGCCATGTTACCAAACTTTGAGGCTTCCAGAATTGGATTCTACTATTTGGCCTTGGAGAAACATGTCTGGAAAAATGGCATTTTGAACTCCCCGAATGGCATTCTATAGTTTGGCATTGGAAAAAGAAACATGTCTGGAAATAGGCCAAACCCCTTAGAGTTAGAGTTTCTTGTTTCAAACCTGGACCAGCTTGAAGGAAGCATGTCTACACACCAGAAACCGCAGGAAAAATAGGTGTGTAATCCTCATCAAACACAGATGTGTTCATGTGCAAGCAACCAAGAGATGTTAATCACCTTTTTTGCACTGCCCTGCAACAATAGCTTATGGGTATTATTTGTACTCTATGCTTGGCACAATTGGGTAATGCCCTTACAACATGAAGGATGCTTATGCCAGCTGGATATGTAAAGTTGACAAATCATCAGTAAGATCGAGAGAGACATGATCCCCGCAGCCATTTTTGGGAAGCCTATGGAAAGAGAGAAACAACAGATGCTTAATGGAAACATCACAACCTTCTTCCACCGCACACTACATCAACCCCCAATGTCTAGTTCGTTTATTTGGCTGGCACTATAATGCCAATGTAAAACAGTGTGTGGTAAACCTTTTCGGATTTTGTTAGTTGCCCTACTCTAGGTACAGTAGGTAGGCAGGGTTCCCTATTGACTTGTTTCACAAGTTTTTGCAAGCTAGGCCATATTTTTTGTTTGGAGCAGCTTGTTGTACAGGTGCTTTTGTAACTTCGCATCATCTTGATGCTTTCTAATATCATTTAATTACTTTAACCAAAAAAAAAATGAATGAGCAGACAGCCTATTTCTGCGAATTTACTACGAAATAATTACGCAAGTCAACTTAAACTGCATTTTATTGTTATGTCTTCGGTGTAATCGGGGATACCTTTCATGAATAAGAACATAGAGGACTATCAATTCACGAGGTAATGTGTTATCATTAACACATATACATTCATGTAGCAGTTACTAGTTACTATAATGACATAGAATGCACCAAAAGGAGTGGAAACTGAAAGAACTTCATGGAGTCACTCCCTGAAGTTGAGATAAAAAAAAAGTGAACTTTTTGAGAACACAATAAGCCTGTTATTCCCAGAGGGAGGAGAGAGAGGAGAGAGGGGGGGGGGGGGGGTAGATTACGTATTGTCATTGCCAAGCTACTTGTCAAACATGATTAAAATCCAATTAGACAACAGGTTGAAGGTTTTATCAAAAGATTTCAAACTGTATGTACAGCACAGGTTCACAATGAAGGCATGAAGTTGGATTCCAATTCTTAAGAAGTGAAGTATTCCAGATTGAACATACTCAATAAGCTATGCGAGTAACTGAAGCTCCTTGTACCGTCACTAATTTATTTATAAGGTAAGGTAATTTTATTAATGGAGCAACATTATCAAGTAACTGGAAGTCCAGATTATGTCCTTATGAAGACACTTAAGGCATCTCAAGAGGGACATTATGTGGAATAAAGAACTATTAGGCTAATTAGAGACAAGGGCCAAAATCTTGATGGAATGTTAGAACAGGATGCTGACAACAGAGTTTTAACACACAAAAAAAAAGGAGAAAACCATAGCGTTTATTCTCATCAATAAGTAACATTTATTGTTCGATTTACCCTTTGTTTCTCCAACACTTGTGTTGAAAGATATGAAGTAGCAGTATTAGTGGCCTCCTGAACTTTCATTAGCAATTTCCAACACAAAGATACTTGAAGTATCACATTCATTAGACGGGAATAAAAGTTGTGCATTTAAACCATCTCCGCATTTTATGCATACAAATTTATGGAGGGTGTGAAACTTCTACACAATCTCAAAAGACAGCCATGACTGCTCATACAAATGAACAACACGCAGAATTGAATTAGGAAAAGATTTAGAGCCTGTTCAGATTGGCTTATTTCAAGTGTTATTAAGCACTTTTGAAGTGTTTGGGTAAAATAAAAAAGTGTTTTTTAAGTTTCTTAAGACAAATAGGCAAAAAAAAAAATTATAAATCTAAAGGGAATAAGCCCAATCAATCAGGTTCTTAGTTTCAGTTTTGGTTTAGTGGGAAGACCTTACAATATCAAGCCACCTTACAACCTCAAGAAACCAAGCAAGTAACTAGAACTCTTCATGGCATTACTAATTACTAACTAGTCGACCTCCTTTTCCATCAAATTCAGCAAGCTCTTTCTAATTCTCAAGTGAAGTTCCAGTCAAAGTAGAAAAGACTGGAATTGTTTGGCCATCCCTAACACGTTAAAGAATACTTATTGCTCATCAGTTGAATAGAAAAGCCAGCTAAAAGATACTTAAAGCATACAACTTTTGCACCAATATTAAATTGTGAGCCAGTGTAAATAACCACATCCGTGTCTCTGTCATGCGGACACATTCAAGGAAACCTTGTTACAAATCTCAACAGTAGAAACTACTCAAACAATAAAAAACCACAAAACAAAGCAAAACCAACACAGATTACTGAATTATGAAAAGATTTCGCATCAGCGTTACCTGGTCCATCGGAATTCCTTCTTTCATTTGTGCAATCGGTCACTACAGAATAAGCTATAGATGCATTTTCTCTTGAAGTATCTGACGGCATATCTGCTTACAACCTCCTGCAGAAAGAAAGGGAACAGAATGACAGTACAATTAGGTTTAAGAGTACAAAACCTCAAAGAAGATAAAAAAAAAAAATATCAGAAGGTAAAATGAAGAGAACTTCTGAAAGTAACTCGCAAATCCTTGCCTTCACCGTCCTTTAGGTTTTGAGATTTGACATACCTAAAAAAGTAAATAAGTAATCCTAAAAAGTAAAACCTAAAAGTTAAATAACTAAAAGTATAGAGGAGAGTTTGTTAAGTGTTAAGCAATAAGTAGTGTTAATTATTATTTATTGCGTAGGATTTTTATATTTTTGGTCTAATATACTACTAATTATATTACTCCCTCCGTTTCACAAAGAATGACCTAGTTTGACTTGGCACGAAATTTAAGAATATAAAGAAGACATTTGAATCCTAAATTAAAGTTAGGTCAAATGTACGAAATTGCCCTTTGATCTTGTGGCCTCAAACATGCCACGTCGAAAACTGAAATCAAAATTTTACCAAAAGAGGTCATTCTTTTTGAAACAGACTAAAAAGGAAAGGAGGTCATTCTATTTGAAACGGAAAGGAGTAATATTTTTTGTTGTCAGAGGGGGTAAGTTCGATATATAGATAATAGAGATGTAAATATATAGATATATATATATATATATATAATATATAGATAGATATATTATATATATATATATAAATTATGATTATTAAATTCTATATGGGTATCAGTTGTTTAACCAATAACCCAATATTAAAAACCCCCCCAATAACGAGTCGATAACCTAATAAATTTTTTTTGTAAAACTATTAAATAACCGTTAACCCAATAACTCGGTTACAATAAGCCAATAACACTTTTTCCGATTTGATTTATTGATCGGTTCGAATTTTGCCACCCCTAGGGTTTGGGGAGGATAGATGGTACACAAATCCTTACACCTACTTCATAGGTAGTTATTTCGAATAAACCTTCGACTCAAGGAAAACAGTCGGAAACACTTCAAAAAGAAGTATCGAAAGTCTAAGAAACAAAAATAATAACAAAAACAATGATAGTAAGAGAAAAGACACTACAAAACAACAATACCACAATGGGAGTATAAGGAACAAACAAATAGTACCGGAAATCGAAAGGGATATGGGAAACTAGAAGAAACACACTACTAAGACGGAACGGAAAACACACACTGCTACTTGGTACTACTTAAAAATTCTACACTCCCAAATAGTGTCCTCACACACCATTCCGTTAAGGTCATGTCCTCGAGGCAAGCTAAAACTATGTTTCATCTCCTATCAATCACCTATCTTAATTACGATTATCAAGTCTAACTCTACCTGCTTCCTTAAACCACATGATTAAAACAATTCAGTCTTACAAATTCGATGTTATAAATAATTCATTTACCAATGTCAAACATAATACTAAAAATGGCTCACAGAATTCAATAAGAACTCCAAACGACCTCGGCGGGGTCATTTCACCCCCAAAACCCGCATGATAAAACAATCCAATCTGCCAAATTCTTGCATAAAAAGATTCATTATAACTACCACATTAAATAAAGATGCTCACAGAATTCAATAAATCCAACCACTTGTACAACAGTTAATTCATCTTCTATTATAGAAAAATAAAAAGGAAATCCACATGATTTAAAACCACTCAGTCAAACCCAAAAATCAAACAACCAAAAACAACTTCGGAATTACACTCTTCAACATTCATTCCAAACAAGTAAGATAATGAATGACCAAAAATGATTCATTCATCATTCTTTGAGGGAAAAAAAATCGGAAACCCACATGACAAAAAAATTCAATTGGCAAATTCTTTGCTTACAAATGATTCATTCACAACTTCAACAATGTAACAGAAAATGCTCACAAAATCCAACAAAATTCGACCAACAGACAAAAAAGAAAGAAATGCCACATGATAAAACCACTCAACCGACAAAAAAAAATTCTTTTACAGCCAAAACAATTTCAGAATTACGCTCTTCAACATTCCTCCCGAGCAAGTAAGAAACTGAATCACCAAAAGGTTAATCAATTTTTTCCATGTAAACATTAGTTTAAGCGTTTTTAGAAATAATTTTATTATGCGAAACTGAAAATGGAGAGAATTTACCTTTAAAATCATAGAAAAAACCTCGGTGGGAACGAGAGAGAGCGGAATAGCAGATATATTTTCCATATTATATTTTCCATAATATGGAATATATATTTGCTATTCCGCTCTCTCTCATCCAACTGATGTGTGGATATCCGTAAAGGTTAAGGTAAATTCTCACTTTCCATTTAGTTTTGCGGCACAAGAGTTACTTCAATATCACTTGAGAACCACTTGTAAGTTTACATGGAAATATAGATACATTTTTTGGTCATTCAAGTTCTTTACTCATCAAAATGATGTTGAGAGTGTATTCCGTTAGTTGTTGTGACTTGTAAAATAAACTATTCTTTTGTTGATTAAGTGGTTTTTATGCAAGGGGGGTTTAGCTTCTTTTTTTTGGGGTCGAATTTGGTGATAGGAGCATTTTTATTATACGTGGAAGTTGCAATGAATCATTTTAAGCCAAAGAATGTGCCGAATTGGATTTGTTTATTATGGGGTTTCTTGGGAATGAACCGGTTTAGCTTGAGTTTAATTCATTATGGTGAGTATTTTATTATATTATGTTGAGTGTAATGAATTAGTTATAATCTAGATTTATAGATGGAATTGTTTTATATTTGGGTTGAAGGCGAGTTAGAGGTAGAGAGAGAAAGTATTAGAGAGAGAGTGTGAATAGTAGGAAAGACGTAGTTTTAGCGTGCTAAGAAAAATGATCGAATAGGAGGGTGCAAAAGACTACAATTTGGTAGAAGAAGGTTGTTGGTAGAAGGTGTTATTCATTGTATTAGTTATAGTTTTTTTTCTTTTATAATCGAATGTTGTTCTATTAGTTGTTGTTCGTGAACTCCGGTATTCATTCTCTTGGGGATTGCTTTGGATGTTGAGGTTATTTGAAACAAATACCCTCTACCTATGAGGTAGAGTTAAGGTTTGCGTTACCCTTCTAACCCTCCAACCCAGGGTTATATTGTTGTTGTTGAGAGATTTTTTCCATTTTTTCATAGAGAACAGATGAGAAAACCTTTACTTGTCTATTTTAGTTGAAGACTCTCAAAAAATTAGTGAGCATTATTCTAAAATGTCGGAAGAATGTACTCTTAAGATCACTTGACATAGTCGTAATGTTTAAGGGATTAGCGTTGTAATTAATCATGATTGAAAATGGATCAGCTATCACCCTTGCATAGTTATTTAAATTGAGAGATCCAACATAAATCTTCCTTACCTTAATGCATGATTAGTTTGAAAGTAAATGAGAAGCAGAGGGCAAGGGAAACCATTGCCTTACAGTGGGACAGCTAGAACTTTTTTTGATGAGGCTATTCTATGAAACTATATTATAAATTGCTTAAAGAGACTTTTGACAGTTGAAGGTGAAGAAAGGAGGAAAATTCACAGGGAAACTTACTTCCTTATTGAAGCTATGAAAAAAAATTCCACAACACAGATCTGGATTTGCAAAAGATATGCATATGAGGAAATTATGGCAAGACTAGGGAGTCACTGAAAAGCGATCCACGAAGGACAAATTTCTGTCTCAAAGGCGGTTTTATACCACCAAAGCTAAGAGGTGAGGGGTCCTAATGTGAAATGGAAGAGGGGAAGAACTTGGTAGGTCCTCGTTGTGCTGAAGCAAAAACAGCAAAAATAGTAATTGTATACTATACTATGGCTACAAACCAAAGGACTACTATGAAATGGGGTATTCAGTGGCAGCAATATGGTGTCCTATGTAATGTGAACTGAAATTACAGATCATTTTTTTAAGTGCCCCTAACCCCAAAAGCATTAGGACATTCAATAACTAGCATGATAATAATGGCATAGAGCAGTACTTCAAGGAAGATGAAACAGAATGGGTGGATAAGAGAAGGCAAAGAGGTAAACAAGAAAGACGGTATGGTATCATCTTGAGGTCCGTTTTGCTGCGGTTCTATACAACAAACTGAACGAAACCAAAAAGGATTTTCAACAATTAAGAGACCAATGCATAGAGGCATACTTCAATGGGAAGATGAACAGAAATGGGTGGATAAGAAGGCAAAGAGTAAACAAGAAAGAGGTATCATCTTGAAGGTCAGTTTTGCTGCGGTTCTATACAACAACTGAACGAAACAAAAGGATTTTTCAACAAATTAAGAGACCAATGGAAGCATTTCTTCATCACATAAAACTGAGACTTTGTACAAGAGTTGGAATAGAAAGTTGATGGAGTACATAGATACATGCTAGTTTGGAGTGGTAGGTAGCCGAGCAGTGGAATAATTTTGATTACTATAGGTTGTTGATAGTTATTAAGAAGGGTGAAGTAGGTTTCTTTCCCTTGGTACTGATCTCACTTGGTGTTATACAGATATCTTTCTAGATATTCTACAAAGATATAGATAGATAGCATATCGTTAGGATTTCCTCTTTATTTCTTTCCTTAGTTAGCTTCTAATATTATTGTATCTATACATGTTTACCTATTGAATAAGATACAAGTTATTCTCTCCAATTCCTTGCTCTCGCGCCTCACCACTGGTGGTTGCCGGAACTAGCCGCTGCCATATTTCTGGTTCATGTGACTTCACCACTGGTGGTCTGTCTTACTGATTTGACGTTACCTTAAGATTCCAAGTTGATTTATGGTGGTTTTCTTATCATTGGACTACATTAGAATTATATAACATCAACGGTTTCTGCCCTCTTTCTTTTGGTGATCGCTTTAAGTTTGAATTATTCTTCTCTGCTGCTGTTTTGGTCTGTTTTGAGCCAGACACTGTCTGATCCTTTGATCTGCTGGTTCAAATTTCCTCTCTGATGCTTTATTGGGAGCCTCGTTTGTTTGCAATGCTCAGGTGTTATTTTCTCCATTTTTAAGGCACAGTGTCGATTGTACATCTTCACTACCTTTGTTGGAAGAAGCTTTGTTCCTAGTTTCAAAATATTTCTTTCATTGGATTGAGAATCTTGTCGCTTTGCTAAACACCATACGGCACCTCTTTTAATTAAGAAGTAGAATCAAGAATTTTTGCGTTGACTCGGATGCATAGATTAATATCCTTAGATTGCTAAGCAGACTTTCTGACAACTTAAGAAAGAAATTCCACTTAACTCTTCAACTAAATAAAAGGAGCTTGGTTACAGTCCCTAATAGAAAAGGAACATAGCTTTAGGACAGTTCTTTAAAACGAAGATCGATTAACATGTAAGGAAAGGTGGTAAAGGATATATATTAATACGAAGTATTAGTCTCTAACACAAAGAAACTTCCATGCGGAGACAAGATTGATCATACCAATAAGAACAAACAACTGTTTCTTATGCATGCGCCTATTTCTTAAAGAAAAAAAAATATGTGCAACTAGTTGATAAGGAAGCTTAGCAAAAAAGCTGAACTTATAAAATTTATGAAGAATCACGATCAATTAAAAGAAAAATTCTTCTATTGATGGTGAAACTAAAATTTAATTGTTTCACACATAGTGGCATGATACCTAAGCAGAACCTAAACTAGGTGCTAGTGGATGACCAACAAGAGCTTTCAACTGATAATCAAACAGAATATGCCGAGCAATTTACTAATCAAAGACATTAATTCTATCGATACACTTAAAGATAATTAATGTAACAAAAAGGAATATTTCCGTAGCAAAGCTGATACTCATACCTGAATTCAAAAAGTGAAAGTCCCAGACCGCACAACCAAGGGTAGACAAGAGCCGAGACAGAACTACACTATAACCAGCTGTTACCAATAACCTTGTAGGGATTGGAAAAGAACTACTAAAGATTCCTTACTACTAAGCAAATTCCAAATTCACCTAAACTTGCGAGAACTGTACCTTCAATCAATATCAATCTGAAATTACGTTGCACCAACTCATACTGAACCTGAAACCCGCCCTCACTACAAGCTGAGTGGTAAGCTTTATTGGTCTAGCTTTAACTAAGCAACCCAGTAGAACTCAATAATCAAGGATTCTACGGGTAAAAAGGAAATGTCAGACCACAGTTATGGAACGCTTGCTGATTGACATTTGTACAATTAGTTCGGTTTAACATCATTCTATAGTAGAATGCCACAGAACGCAGGCTTTCAAGAAAAGGCCTGTTCAGTTTAACTGCCACTAGAATCCTGCCGTAATTCTTTTTTGGCATCCTGTAAAGTCCTTAATGAATGCCCTTGTTTGTACTTTCTATATTTCAAATTAAGGATGCAGCAGATTTTTTGTTTGTTCACAATGTTCATTCTCGCAGTTTTTGCTGAAACAAGCAAAACACATATGTAGGACATGTCTACACACTTTGTCTAAAGGATTTAATATTCTATCTACACTGACTTGATATACTACTGCATCACCCTGAGCCTGTGCCATTAGTCAGTATCATAGTCCTTCCTATATGTTTCGCAAGTCGAATCTTAGCTCAGCCTACTCCTGCCCTCTTTTCACTAACAGGAGGCACCTGCCCCAGAAATTCATGCCTCATAATTCATATCACAGTCTGCCGCACCTCTTTTTTCTCTCTAAGAGGCAAAACTATATGCCTTATACCCCAAGTCTGCCCACTATGCTCGCAGTGGAAATCTTGCTTAACCTCTTCTTTGTTACCCTTAAAGTTTAGATATTGCCAAAAGTATATTTTATTCATGTATTTGTACGTATTTAAATAGGAAACAGTAAAGACCAGTTCAAAACTAATCAATCCTAACTTCCTTAGGAATTCCTTGAATCAATGAATTTAATCTAAACTATTTTCCTAGAATATATTTCTAATGCCTATATTATACAAATCTGCGGCCAGCTTCTTTGTGGATCAGATTATAATCAAATCTGCCTGCTCAATGGTGGAGCAGATTATGACTAAATCTGCCAACTCATTCAACACACCCTTTTTTTTTTCTGAATACTGCACCCACACCAGAAAAACTACATGCCACGTATCAGTTATTACAGTCTTCCCATTCTGCTGTAAAGTAATATCTGGTTCGAGCCTGCCTATCCCACCCGTTTCGCTCATAGCAATCCTCCCCGTCAAGAGACTCACCCCTTTCCGCGACCTTTTTTTTCTCTATAGAATGCCCCAGCCCACAAAAACTACAGGCCTCGCCTCACACGTGGAGTACAACAACAACATACCGATTGTAATCTCACAAGTGGAGACTGGGAGGGTAATGTGTATGCAGACTTAGCCCTACATAACGAAGGTAGTAGGTTGCTTGCTTCCGAAAGTCCCTCGCCCTAAAGCATATCTCAACATACCAAGCAACACCATATAGCCTTTCAAAAAAAAAAAAAAATCAAATAGCTTAGCAACACTAGCAGTACAATAACTGAAACCAAGAAACAAGAAGTAAAAAATAAAATCCAGGACTAACATACACCTACATGGAGTAATTATAATAATAAACCCTTTTAACACAAAAACAACTCACTACCTCACTCCTTGTACTCTAAGGGATCCTTCTACTCTAACATCACATCCAGTGGTATGCCGCATTCCATACCATCACCTACAATTTTGATATGAGTAAAAAGAACACAACCCAACTCAGATTTAGCGTAAATTGATTGTAAAAACAGATCAACAATACAGCACGAAGATAAAAAAATACTCTTAACGTTTAAAGTAAGCCCAATGAAATAATCCTAAACAGCAAAACAACCAAAAGAGGATACGCAATACTGACATTTTGAGGCGCAGTTTATCGAAATCGCCATAGCCTTGAGCTCGCGATTACATCTGTCAGTCCCTTAATTCCTTTTCCAATTTGTTCCATCACCATTCTCCATTGTTAATTTTCGATGCATATATGGATTTTGGCAATGAATTTGTAGAAATAGTAAACCCTATGCTAATTAGAAAAGGGGGAAAATTGATTATGAAACTAAATGGGTTGGGGAAAGAACAAAAATGGCCAAATGGTGCCAATGGGAGTTCGGGTCGGATCATTAGGGTTTATTGTAATCACTATATTAAATATTTTGATTAAAAAAATAGGATTTTTATTTTTTTTTAGTTAAATTATTTAATAAACTTTTTTTTTAATATTCACTTATTCGACTAATTAGAATAATTTATTAGAATCATTATTCACATCATTTATAATCTTTTATCATTTTTATACTATATGTCTTAGTTCCATCCTTGGTGTAAGGAAGACTATTCAAATTGTAATTCACCTTAAATCACTACTTTTATTCTAGTAACAACCAGTACTATTCTTTTGAAATCACTTTTTGATGATTTCTTGTTTTTGAGTGTATATATTCTTACTCAATCAATTATCTGTGATGGTAAGGACGAAGCTTCACACTCAAGTAATTTCATATCTAGCGGCTTTAGATATTCGATTGAAAAAATTTATTCACATCGAATCATTGAAGCTTCGTGCCTCTACTTAAACTGAATTACATTCTCAGTGCTTCAAAATATTTGAATAAAATAATTGCTCATTCTTGACAAGCCCCGCTCTCGCTGAGTTTCATATTTTTTTTAGTGGTGGAGTGAGTGGGGTGGGGTGAGGAGCTCATAGAGTCAACTCAAGATAAGTTTTGTCTTTGGGCAATTTAGACTCGGATGAACAAAAAAGGAGAAAAAACTTCATTCTTACTATATACCTAATTTTTCATCCTTGTTTTTCTCAATCGGTTTTAATAAAGATTCAAACAAACTGAAAACCACTAAAATTGTTTTACTCTTATTAAGAGTAACGTATATAACAATTTCGTTGTTTGTCATTCCAACTTCATTAATTGTCAAACCACAATGACTCTTGAGTCATTGTACTTGCATTAAAGAATTAAAAAAAAATGTAATATAATTAAAGAAGAAATGGTTTTTTGAAGCATGAAATAATTAACTTTTTGAAAAATATAGGTATGATTTATCCCAATAAGTTATTTCATATCATCACATAACTTTCAAGACAATCTTAAAAGAGATATTTTTCATATACAAATTAAAAAAAATACAATAAATTTCCTTCAAAATATATAAAAAAAAACTCATGTTTATATCTGAATATTTTTTATACTACTTCAAGAGTTTTTATAATTATAAAACGACTTTTCAAAATTTCCATGCTCTATCACTAACAAATGTGTATTTATACAAGGAAAAGACATAAATTCCTCTATGAATTTGTATCGAAAAATCAGTTACACGCTTTAACTGTCATGGCGACCTATTACCCACCTAATCTTGTTCAAAGTGATAGTAATACCTCCTTGAACGTGACATGACAAAGAAAGTGTTTTCACTTTCCTTACATGAAAAGAAAAAATAAATGTTAAATGACAAATTTGAACACATGGCGCGATTTTATTGGGCATTATATAATTATATATTATAATTTTAACTATATTAATTATTTCACTTTTCTTTCTTTTTTAATCTTTTTATTGGTGACTCCAATTTTTTTACAACATTTACATTTTTCTTTATTTTGAGTTCTTCTTCTTCCTAAGAAATCACATTTGTCACCATTAATTGTTTGGAAAATTACGCGGTTAAGCAAATTTATACTACTTAATTATTCATCATCGCTATAGTTTGCTATAATTACACTCGCGACAAATATTATACATTAATTATGTGGGCTGATTTTGAATTTGTATAATTAGCCACTTTTGTAATCTGTATGATGGCCAAAAAACAATATATATGTATAATATACAATTCTCTAAAAAATTATCTAACCGATATACCAGACACAATTCACATTTCTCCAATTTTGCTCTCGCTCTCTCCCTCTCCCTCCTTTCCCCATAATCGCTCTCCTCCCCCTTTCTCTCCCAATCTCGCTTGCCATATATACAAGTGCATTATGTATAAAATACAATTATCTTACCCTCTATATATATATATATATATATATATATATATATATCTCCCACTCTCTTCCCTCTCTCCTCCCTCTCCCAATCTCGCTCGCCTCTTTTCTTCCTCTCCCAGTCCCTCTTGCCATATGTACAAATACATATGTATAATATATAATTATCTAACTAATATACATATATACAATTCACATCTCTCCCCCTTTTTACCCTCTCTCGCTCGTCTCTGTCCTCTCTCTCTCTCACTCTCACTCACCTCTCTATAACATGCAGCTACGAATCGTAATTATCAAACTATAGTTATAGAGAGAAATTAGGCTATTTTTGAGTAGCTATATGTGAAAGTTACCCTCAAAGAGGAACTCCTATAGAATAGGAGTGGAGAAGATGACGACTTCCATAGAGAAGTTAATAATTTTCAACTTAAAATTTATGATTTTCCCGTTCAAACTCGCCTAAGGATTCACCAGAGAAGATTATCGAAAAATAATCATGACAAAGATAATGATTCCTATTGAAAATTCTATAACATTAATGCATAATATTCATGATTATATTACCTAAATTTATCAAAGATTCATCGAAGAAAATGATTTCTCCATCTTTGTCTTCTCTATTCTCATCGGAGCACTACATACAAATATCACAACTTTTACTTTTATGCCACAAATCATTAATAGCATATTTGATTAGATCATTACATACATAGAATAAAATAATGAAATGCTTGATTTACATATATAATCAAGATTTTTAAAGAAATTCACATTTGAAAATTTTATTTGTTCCACTGGCAACAAAGGTGTTGCCCATCGCCCGTCGCCGCCGCCAACATCTATCTACTTCATATTCGATTTGTTGACTCCTATTATCTTCAGATCCTTACCTTTTCCTTCAATTTATGAACAATGGAGAAGAAGAAATAGATTTTAAAAACAGAAATGTATGGTGAGAGGAAGATATAAAATATTATTATTTATTGTATGAAAACATGTGTACAACATTTTTTTCCCACAAATCTAGATTAGGTATTACTATCACTTTAAGCAAGATTAGATGTGTAATAAATTGCTACAACAATTTGAGCTTGTAACTGACTTTTCTTCACAAATTTACAAAAAAATATATGTATTTCCGTATTTATATATTACAAACTATTTTACACTTTTGATATCCATTACGCTTTGTCTTTAAGGCGAATCGCAACTACAAAAGCAATTTATAGGGCTACCAACCCACAAAGACTATTCTTCTAACAAACATACATACTTCTTTTTATTTTTCATCTAATGTACGATATCGACATTAAATCTCAACTTTTAAAGAAACACACCTTGAAAGGCCACATTCCAGAGGGAAATCCCTCCCTGCCAAGAAATTTTTCATACATAGGACTTCGAACCTAAACATACATATATCATAGACAATTAAAATAGTCTTGAAGCATAACAAGTACCCCCACAGGGGAAAGAAAAAAAAATAGAATAACTCCTCTCCATCCCAACAATCAAGAAGATGTTATCCATTTCTATACAGTACTTGACATTATCAAGAATGAATATATGAGTATAGGGAGACTTGCTAATTTCCTGTACAAGTTGTCCATTGACAGTATAAAATTTTCCATTCGAAAACAGGAAGGGGAGAAGGGTGACAAGAGGGTCATATAATACAGTACAGATATACTACAACATTACAGCAATATATGCTCCTAAGTTTTAAGTTTTACAAAAATAAAGGAACAATTTCGCAAGAGCCACCACTTCGCGACAACTGCGACAACACAATTATCAACCATATCAGCCTGCTCTCCAAGAAAACCAATGCAACCAATGGGGAGATTTAGTGACTTCTCCTTTTCTTCGAACTGCAACCTGATTGCCTGCAAAGATAATAGATATAGGTCACATAGTTGGTTCATTGCATCCCAGGTGTGTCAGAAATGAGAAGTAAGAAGACTTACGAATCATCACAGTTGTCTTCACTGGCTAATGACCTCTGTGTACTCCGTGATGGTCCTGAAACCTAGATAAAGAGAGGTAAATTGTTGCACAATGGAAACCTGATGTTTTATTCAGAATCCTTTCTAGCAAAAGATTCTTCTTTAAAAATCTGTGTGCAAGTCATGAATATCCACATTAAGAAACACTCCGCAGAGGCATATATCGAACTAGGGCACTTTCAAAAACTGAGTTTAAATAACGTTATGAACCACTCTCCTGCCTAGTGAAAAAAGGAATGTCATCTACAAAACTAGATAGATATCATATTCATGAAATATGCTTCACTTTCAAGATGCCTGGGTGGTGAAATGGTAACACGCCAAAGGGGGGTAAACCCCTCAATCTCATGCTAAAGAGCAGAACAGAGACTGAAATTTCGAGGACCCTAACTATAGCACATGAATTTATCACAATACTTCACCCAGAGAACCTGCCACATTCAGATCATCAACCACTAGATAGCATGGAGAAAAAAGAGGGATGGGAGTCGCCCCATGTTTTTTATGAACAAGAAGTTCATCTGGAGCCAACATTTGGGCATCCGTGACTTTCAAAACCCGGAGATGATGGACCCAACCCTCTATCCATCTCTACTTAAATACTAGACTTAGTTCAAACTTGTGACTTAAGACACAAGTTCCTCAATTGAGCTAACCATCTCTTGCTTATAGCACAATGAGGAAATGCTAAATGCTACAAGTTTTTCTCTGAAAAGAAAGGATATGAGAATACGTTTTCCAGAACAGAGATTAACTAAAAGGATAGAGGTGAACTTTGTACAGTTCAAAATCCAACCCAACAGAGCATGATTCATGTGTTTATTTGATAATACAGGAATATATAACAAGAAAAATGTCAAAGAGTACTAACAGGGTGGGGCGATCTTTTGCTGCCTCTGCTATAAGCTTCAAGATATTCTTCATATGTCTGCAACAAGAGAAAGGAGTATGAACAACAAGTTTAAAGTAATATCTTAATTATGGCAACATGATTTAATGGTGGATCTAACAGCTAGAACATGTGGTTCATGAAGTATTACACTTGTTTAAAAACATTCTTCAAACTAAATTCGGCAAGGGCAGAGAATTTGCAACCTGCTAAGTTCATAGCTAGGAGCCAGGTGAATAAATATGATGTATTAAAAACATAAGAACTATAGTGTCTTGAAACTATCAATATTGCAGCAGTCTAAGAGACAATATGAGTCAGAAGGCCTTAAATTATAGCCGCCATGCAAGAGAGGGAGGAAGAGAGAAGTTGCTGGTGTGTGTGTGTTACTTAATGGGGGGTAGGGGGCAAATGGGAAGAAGAAGAGAAACTTCACCAATAAAATAGGAATAACCTAATAACTTCTTATAACTGGTGGTGTCCGGCCCGCTCGTGTACACCTTGGCTAATTCCACTAGGTACCTGCGGACTCCACCGGCGGCATATGTACAGGGTAACTCTGTTGAGGTAGAAATCACCTAGTTATTGCCTCTGTTGGGTTTTGAACTTGAGACATCATAGTTCTCAGCCCACTTCATTGACCACTAGGTCACACACCCTTAAATGTGAATAACCTGACAGCTTTCCACTCTACAATTGAAATCTATATGGGTGTATATATATACATATACAAGTTCACAGTCTGTTCTCTATACCTGCAGGAATTATTACTCAACGAAAAAGGACTTACATTGACTTCTAAGACAACCAGGATTCATGTAAAGTTGGGAATTAAACTAAAATCTTATAAACCATTTTGCTACGAAGTTTGATTTAAGCAAACACCGTAATACTTAATTATAATAAACTAATATAGTTTATGGTATCAAGGTTCAACAGTTGTGCATTTGCTTAAGGAATTGTAAATTCACACCTGTGAGTCTTATCATGCAAACAGAAGATTTGAAAGTAACTACAGAAAGAATCAGATGACATACGGTCCAGTATTAAGAAATCTAGTGGAGGCCTTGTAAGTTAAAAATTACTGAATTGGGGAATTTCTGGCATATGCCTTCAACAGTAGATAACCATTTTTGTATAAAATGCACACAAAGTACAAATTTATATGCATTCAAAGAAAAGGAGGATGCTAGATATCAAATAGTCAGAAACAAGAGAAATAATCTTTGTTGGCTGAAATTGAAATCATCAGCAAACTTTGAGAGAGTACAAAAGAGTATTTCATCTTCTTGACAAATACAAGAACAATCCTTTTGACCTATGTTCATCAATAATTAAAAATTAAGGGTAAGACGAGAACCTCTACATAAATAATGGTAAGACAGGAAACACAAACCATTTCAAGAATGTCATCTTCAGTCAAATTACTAGCAAGTGGGCTCCTTTCTGCCGGCAAGCCCCACATGTTAATTTGAGGACCCATTGTCAGTGTCTACATGAAGATTAGCAAGGCTTCTATTCCTCTTTGAATGCCTCGACTGTCTCGACTTTGATTCCCCTGATGCAATGGCTGACTCCTCAGCAGAAAATACACCATTTATTCTCTGAGGTGCTACCTGAAGTCTACTAGCATCAATTTGATGTTGGTAGAGTAAAGAGGGATAAAACATTGTCCCATTAGGTGTCAGAGATGCATTACAGTCTTGATCTCCAAGATGCAGTGAAGGCTCTACATATGGCCTTTTAGAAGAGAAATCATTCCTTGCAAAGATATCCCTGGATGAGCCAATAACAATTATAAAGAGGAACCATTTGGACCAATTTTTCCACAACTCTAGCACTAATTCAATTTTGAGAAAAGGCTGTATGTTTCCAAATAATGGAATGGTAACACACTATTTAAGTTTTCGAGGAAAGGGCTATACATTTTCAAATCAACATCCAACGCATCCTTTCCATCAAGAAGCTCACATAAAGCTTCACCAATATCTGGAGGTAACTCCTGACAGCAATACATGTACCAGGGTCATAAAAACCTCTTTACTAACAAGTGTACATTGAAAAAATAAGTGAATAGTACTAAGACAAGAATATTAACCCATGCCTGACAATCTCTACTAATTTTGACTGGTTTGTATTGATTCCATGGATCTAGTGAGTTCTTTGGAAGGCAGATCATACATCGCAGCCCAATTCACTTCAAGCTCGCCCCAGGATTACGACCACCATTTCCTTGACTCCAAACTTGGTCTCTTCTCAAACCGACTGAAGAAATCATTTGGGCGTACCCTTGGAAATACCCACTCATGTTGACACTGAATATTAGTATAACCTTGTTGGAATTCTGCGCGCAAAATAACACAAACATTTGTTATATTGTAAGATATATATATGTATATATATATATTATCAATGCTCATAATATTATAATCTCATGAGGATATAAAAGGAAAAACGACTTACATGAAATGCTTCATCCAAAATGGCCTCATTCATGGCTTGAGTAGCCCAAATCCCTCTGTTTACTGATAATTGGATATTTTCATGGTTCAAACTCTTGATTACAAAATATCTTATGCTATAGAGTTTACCCTTTTCAATTGCACTTGAAATTCCAATTGGCAGAGATGAAGTGAGCTCCTCTGCTATAGAACGATAGGTATCCTCATTAACTCTGAGGCTTGAACTATCTGAGAAAAGAGTTCATATTTAAATTGAATCATGTTAATGTACCAGAATATAGTAATTCATTAACTTATCATTTAACCACTACTTTCATGTCAAGGACAACGAAGCTACAACATATCTTTCTTTTTATATTTTATTTCTGTGATCACTAGTAGGAAACTTCATAAAGGTTATAGTCAGGAGATGTTGAATTAAACAAGAAATTAGACAAAACAGAGTTAGTTCCTGAACACTGATCATCAAGGATGCTACATGATATCAATGAGGATTCGCATATAAAACAGCCCAGAAAATAGTAACAAACATACAGTAAAGAAAACTAAGCATTATTCACAACCAAAAAAATATAGCAAGCATAGGAATTAACTCGAACGTTTTGTGCATAGAAATCAATCATCAAGTTCCAACAACTCTAAACATTTTTTAGAAGAAAATAAATGAGCATACGGCCTATTTCTGTGAATTTACTACGTAATAATTACGAATCTAAGATTCAATAAGCAAAATTTGGCAAGAAGTTGGATTGCAGTATTTATCATGAATAAGCACATAGAGGACAATCAATTCACGAGGTAAGGTATTATAATTAACACATATACACTCATGTAGCACTTACTAGTTACTATAATGACATAGAATGCACCAAAAGGAGTGGAAACTGAAAGAACTTCATGGAGTCATTCCCTGAAGTTGAGATAAAATAAGTGAATTTTTTGAGAACACAATAAGCCTGTTATTCCCAAAGTGGAGACAGAGATAAGAGAGAGAGAGAAGAGGGAATGGATTACGTATTGCCATACCCAATCTACTTGTCAAACAATATTAAAATCCAATAAGACAACAGGTTGAAAGTTTTATCAAAATATTTCAAACTTTATGCACACTACGGGTTCATTATGAAGGCATGAAATTGGATTCCAATTCATAAAAAGTAAAGTACTCTATTAATTTGTAGGTTCAACTTTCTCAACAATCTCATATTTTAATTTTAACATTGTAAACAAATTAATGCCAAGCAAGATTGTACATTTATTTTTGAGAAGGGCCACACCAAATAGTACATACTCAATAAGCTATGCAAGTAACTAAAGCTCCTTGTATCGTCACTAATTTATTTATAAAGTAAGGTAATTTTATTAACGAAAAAAGGCCTAAAATACCCTTGAAGTATTGAAAATGGTACAAAATTACCCTTCATCCACCTATTGGCTCCAAATGCCCTTTTTATCCACCTATTGGCTCCAAAATACCCTTGTCATCCACCTTTAGGTTCAATTCCACTTTTTTATTGTTTTAAAATTAAACCTCTTGAATATTTTTTAATACTTGGCGTTCAACTTTGGGTTATATTTTATTTATTATCTATTTATAAACCAACCCCCTCTCCTCATTACTAACTAAACCTCCCCCATTAAATAATCAATAGATATCAAAATCGTCATAAACCTACTAAAACCGATGAAATTTAGATGTCTTGAAAATGACATCCCAAATTTTGAGTCCGAATCGAGCCCCAATTTATTTAGTTTGAGCCGCTTATTTTAATTTCAAAATTGAATTATAAAATTTTGATGAAACCGATAAGAAGTATACAATCCCAATTCAATTCATGCACCCTCTTTTTAATATAAATTTTATAAATAATTATTTATTGATTTTAAACCTTAATATATTATTTTGAAAAAAAGTTACCGTATTAAGTACCTCACATAATGAGACGTAAGAATCTTAAGATGACCTAGTCAGACTTTTAATTATATACGTGATTTCTATTTAGCCACTTGAATGTATGTAATTTACTCTATCACTTTTTTAAAAACCTCATTGGGCGTAACTGCATTTACTAATGTGACGGGTTTTATTTATTTAGAGGGCTTAATGAGTAGGGGTGGGGTAGTGGATTGAATTTATAAATTATACTCCTAAGTTAATTATACCGAATAGTTAGCGGCCACGTATTTAAAAATATTAATAGTTTAAATATAAAACCGTTAAATCATTGGTCAATTTTGAACCAAAAAGGTGATACAAGGGATGTTTGGACCCATTAGGTGGGTGGGAATGGTATTTTGGAGCCCACAGGTGGATGAAGGGTAATAGTTGTACATTTCTTTCCATACTTTGAGGGTATTTTAGGCCCTTTTCCGTTTTATTAATGGGGGCAACATAATCAAGTAACTGGAAGTCCAGATTATTCCTTATGAAGAAGTTAAGGGCTCAAGGCATCTCAAGAGGGGCAGAATGTAGAATAATGAACTATTAGGCTGACTAGAGACAAGGGCCAAAATCTTGATGGAATGTTAGAAAAGGATGCTGCCAACAAAGTTTTAACACAGAAAGAAAAGGAAAAACCGATAGAATTTATCCTCATCAATAAGTAACAATGATCTTTCGATTTACCCTTTGTTTCTCCGACAAATTGTGTTGAAATGATGAAGTTATGCAGTATTATTGCTCCATGAACTTCATAGCATTTCCAACCAAAAGATACTTGAAGTGTCACATTCATTGGACGGGAATAAAAGTTGTGCATCTAAACCATCTCTGCATTTTATGCATAAAAATTCATGGAGGGTGTGAAACTTCTACACAATCTCGAAGACAACCACGACTGTTCATAGAAATGAACAACACGCAGAATTGATGTTGGGGTGAACCAGAAAAGTTTGGGTAGAGCCGGATCTAAGCGTTGAAAAGATTTAGAGCCTGTTTGGATTGGCTTATTTCAAGTGTTATTAAGCACTTTTGTAGTGTTTGGGTAAAATAAAAAGTGTTTTTAAGTTTTTTAAACCAAATAGGCAAAAATGAGCCAAAAGCCATAAGTTAAGAATTCCTAACTTAGTGAATTTTGGCTTATAAAATCAAAAGCTATAAGCCCAATCATATAGGCTCTTAGTATCAGTTTTACGTGGTTTAGAGGAAAGACCTAGTAATATCAAGCCACCTTAGAGCCTCAAGAAACCATGCAAGTAGCTAGAGCTCTTCATGGATCCACTAATTACTAACTAGTGGACCTTCTTTCTATCAAATTCAGCAAGTTCTTTCTAAATCTCAAGTGAAGCTCCAGCCAAAGTAGAAAAGGCTGGAATTGTTTGGCCATCCTTAACACGGTAAAGAATACTTATTGCTCATCAGTTGAATAGAAAAGCCAGCCAAAAGATACTTGAATCATACAACTTTTGCACCATTATTAAATTGTTGCCCATAGTGAATGACCCCATCCTTGTCTTTGTCATGCAGACACATTCAAGGAAACCTTGTAAAAAATCCTAACAGTAGCAAATACTCAAAAAAAAATAAACAAAACAAAATGAAACCTACACAGATAATTGAATTATGAAGAGATTTCGCATCAGGGTTACCTGGTCCGCCAAGATTCACTCTTTCATTTTTCCAGTCGGTCTCAATGGAATTAGCTATAGATGCATTTTCTCTTGCAGTATCTGATGACATATCTGCTTCCAACCTCCTGCCGGAAAAAAAGGTAACAGAATGAGAGTAAAATTAGGTTTAAGAGTACAAAACCTCAAAGAAGATAAAATAATATATATCAGAAGGTAAAATGAGGAAAATTTCGGTAATTAAAACCTCACTACAGCAAATAATCATATTAGGTTGACCACTCAGGCCGTATATGTTAGGTTGAGGAGCATAGAACATATGTGTTTAGAACACGATAAAAACAAATAAAGAGACTTCAATGAGCAGGTTTGGCTCTCTGTCATACTGTATGAAGATCATCATTTAGTATACAGGCAAGCACAGAACTCCTTGGACAGCTACAAATATGGATCACTAGAAGAAAATTCTCAGATGAAATCATTTAACGCCACAACAATATACCCAGTGTAATCCCACAAGTGGAATCTGGGGAGGGTAGGATGTACACAGACCTTACCCTATCTTTGTGGGGGTAGAGAAGTTGTTTCCAATAAACAATTACTCCCAAATCAAATCCAAAACTAATACACATCATCAACCTTCAAAGAAATAGAGTTTGATTATCATATGGATGCTGTTGTGGCAACTGGGAACATGGCATTCCAAAGAGCAGGTAACTGAAAAATCTAGAGAAGTCATCCGTGCTAACTAACTGGAACAAAGAGAAAATTGCAGAAAAAAGTTTTTGGTAATTTGTTTTAGGTTTTCAATGTCCATATCAAGTAGTCATTATCATATTGCATATGTAAAAAAGGTAGAAACCAACTTACAAGACAAAGGTCATTTAACACAATTTGAGGATCAGCATTCTAGACTTTCCTCCTAATTATGCATTCTCTCATAGCAAATATTGAGATTTCTAAAGATATAAAAGAGTCTACACCCATCCAGAATCCAAACCCTTCGCTTGTGTAAGGCAATGACCAAATTCTTACTACATGTGGCACCAGAGTTGTTCATGACTTGCAGACTGAACTTCAGATTCATTTAGCTTTTAAATTAAAGTTTCAGATTTAAACTTTAGTCTATTTTCATCCATTTTCTTTCACTTACACCCTCGTCATTTGGTTTAGCAGTTCGAGTTTTATGCACCTCTTGATTCATTGCAGAAGTGTAAGGGTAAAGTCTCTATAATGACAACTTTTCTCCTTTTCAATTCTTAATTGATTATTTCTTCTTTTTCTTCTTCTTCAGTTTCCCTTTTCATTTCTCATATCTCTGCTCCAGTGTGTCAGAGTGATACTTAGAGTACATTCTTCAACATTTAAACATAATGCTCACTATCTCGAGAGACTTCAACTAAAATAGACAGCTAAAGTCTATTCATCTTCTCTATGACAAAAAAAAAGAAGGAAAAAACCCTCAAACAACAACAATATAACCAGTGTAGTCCCACAAAGTGGGGTTTGGGGAGGGTAGAAGGTACACAAATCCTTACACCTACTTCATAGGTTGAGAGGTGGTTTCGAATAAACCCTCAACTCAAGGAACACAATCCAAAGCACTCGGTAACGGAGGTACAAGAAACAACAAATAATAACAAAAACAAGATAGTAACAGAACAGACACTACAAAACAACAATACCATAATGAAGTACAAGGAACACAAAATAGTATCAGAAATCGAAAGACATGAAACTACAGAGCAATACTAAAACTATTAAAACGAACGGACAGCACACACTTCTACCCAGTACCTACTAACCTTCTAACCTAACTGTGTCCTCCACACCCTCCTAAGGTCATGTCCTCACCAAGCTAAAACTACGTCATCTCGTATCTAATCACCTCTCTCTCTCTAATACTTATCCAGTCTACTTCTTCTCAAACCCACGTGATTAAACAATTCACTCTACAAATTCTATGTTATAAATAATTCATTTACAATTTCAACATAATAATAAAAATGCTCATAGAATTCAATAAAAACTCTAACTAACCTCCGCGTAATACACCCCCAGAAACCCACATGAAAACAATCCAATCTGCAAATTCTTGCTTAAAAATGAGTCATTTACAACTTCCACATTGTAATAAAATGCTCACAGAATTAAATAAAATCCAACCAACTTTTACAACAGTTTATTCATCTTTCCTTAAACAAAAAAAAAAGGAAATCCCACATGATAACACCACTCAGTCAACAAAAATAACTATTTCGTTACAGCCAAACAACTTCGGAATTACACTCTTCAACATTCATTCGAAACAAGTAAGATACTGAATGACCAAAAATGATTCATTCATCATTCATTCTTTCAGGAAAGAAAAAACAGAAACCCACATGACAAAAAAAATTCAATCTCCAAATTCCTTGCTTACAAATAATTCATTTACAACTTCAACAATGTAACAAAAAATGCAAGAGAACTCAACAAAATTCTACCAACAGTCAAAAATGAAAGAAATCCAACATGATAAAACCACTCAACCAACAAAAAAAATTCCTTTTACAACCAAAACAAATTCTTTGCTTACAAATGATTCATTTACAACTTCGACACGGTAACAGAAAATGCTCATAAAAATTCAACAAAATTCGATCAACACTCCATTATTATTTCAAAAAAGAAAGGAAACCCACTTGATAAAACCATTCATTCAACAAAAAAAACTATTACTTCACAGCCAAAACAACTTCGGAATTACACTTTTCATCATTCATTTGAACAAGTAAGAAGCTGAATGACAAAAAAGATATAATTGTGTTCCATGTGTAAACTTTATTAGTATTTTGAAGGTCCATTTTATCGCCGAAATGAAAAACGGAGCGAATTACCTTTAAAAAACATGATATTCCGTGGAAAGGATATAGAGAGAAAGAGGAGCAGAGTAGCAAAACAGTTCTCCAGATGGAGATAAAGTGTGCCCTAATTTTTCTGTCCCAAAGACCCAATTTGGCCCAAATAATTATATATTTGTTTTTGTTTCATTTAGAAGAAAATAAGAAATTATAAATATGGTTAAAAATAATTCAACACAATAAAGATAGTTTACAGGATATTGTTTGGACAAAATAATCTACTTTTAAAAAATAAAATCTTAATTAAAAAAGACATACTACTAATTATTCATAAAGGTAATTAAGGAGATTTAAATTGTAGTAGTCTGTCGCAAAAACAGGGTATTGATAATATTTTATTATGAGTGAAATTGTGATGATTTGACTAATATTATTATCTAGGGGCAGATATTAAATATTTTTAAAAATAAAATATATATACTTGCTTTTTATATTTAAATTTTAATTTTGTCTATTTCCTTTCTTTTTTTATAATCATCATCGACATCTTCTTTCTGTTTCTTTTTTTTTCTTTGTTGTTATTATTAAGAATCTTTTTATTCCTGTCTTCCGAGGAACAAGTTAAATGAGAAAGTATAATCAAGAATTTTGCCTTAAGTTGGACTCTGATGCGATATAATTAATATTCCTTAGATTGCTTAAGAGATTATTCGACAACTCAAAAAAGAAAAATCACTTTTAAAGCTCTTTTAACTAAATAAAAAGGAGCTTAGTTACAAGTCTTAAGAAAATGTAGGTTTGAGACATTTCCTTGATTAGGAGATTGTAATAATATGTATATAATATAGATATGAACTATTCAACATCTAACAACAAAGAAACTTATGCGTGTAGATGAATTTGATCATACCAATAAAAATAAATAACTCTTTCTTATGCATGCGAGTATTATTATTAAAAAAAAGAGAAAAGACATAAAATTACTATTGGAGTTGTTCTGAATTTTAAACAGATATCTAATTTTGACGGGGAGGTGTCTTATGACCCAATGAAACAATTTGACCAATAGTATGTATACCCCAATTTTTCAGTCAATAACACTTGTACAAAATATGTGTAAGCTCACGCACTAATATTCACATAACACGGTTAAAAGTAATTTTTAATTTTTTTTATTTCTGTTCGGTTGCTTTCTCCTTTTTTTTTTTTCTGGGTTCTCTCTCTTCTTTTTTCCCATCCGGAGCTTTGGTCATTCCTTCTTCCAGAATAACAAGAGTAATGATCCATTGGGTGGGACGAAATTTGCGCAACATATCACTATTTGTAAACATCACCATTGATTTATTTATGAAAATAAATATCGTTAAATAATGCAAAATTTAAAGAGTCAAAGAAATCAAGTCAAAAGTTGACCTATTTAATTCACCTCCTCTCCAACTTCGTACTCCCAAAGCGAGTTTTTCATAGTTTCACTATTGCCTGAATTTCAAACTTGCTGGAGGCGGAATAAAATACTACTAGTTTATTTTTTTAAATAAAACATAATAAGAATGAAACAATAAATTAGTTTAGAAAAATGAAGGAAGACATAGGGGTGCCCAAGACACATGGGTAAGATATGATGGTAGGGAAGATGGAAAACAATTTTGAAATTAAAAACTATGATTTCCTAATAAGCTTTTAAAAAAAAATTAATACAGGGGTTTTTCTATTTTTAAACATAAGTCAATGGAGAGTGCCACATGACAATCTTACGTGGTCGGAAGCAAGTATGAAGGTCCTTCACGCGTCAAATTCGTGACAACTCCGAGGATGTTTAAAATCTAGTCAAAAGGTAGATTTATTGGAATTTAGATGAATTTAGTGAGAGGTAGGTAAAAGGACACCCACAAAGTTAAGAGTCTTTTGAAAATGCGAAACAACTTCAGTGATGACTTTATGTCTTTTCTCTAAAAAAAAAAAGGGAACAATTATGTGCAAACGGTTGCTAAGAAAGCTTAGCAAAAAATTGAACTGCTAAATTTTCTTTTAAAATGTCAATTAATTTTTTTTATTGATGGTAAAACTAATATTAAGTTTCATAATACGACATGATCCTAACAATTGAAAACTAAAAACTAGCACAGACGCTTAGTGCAAATAAAGATAACACAGAGCGAAGCAACCCTGATAATGCTGAGCAAATTTGTGTAATCTAAGAGAATTTATTCTATTAAATCACTTAAAAAATAATTATATGTAACTATATCAATAATTAGTAAGGTCACTCAACTGAAAACTGAAAAGTGAAACAAATAAATTGTTATAGCACATATTATTGAATGTATAAAGATAAAATTCATATTCATATCAATAGTTTAGAAGAAAAGTAAATTACTTATAAAATATTTGATATTCTAAATAACGTGAAATGTTTTATAAAAAATTACTTCAAAATGAAAATATACATATTATTTTAAAGGGAAAAAGAATAAATATACCTTCGAAGTTTGTAAATGACATGCAAATACCATCTGGGTTTCGTCATACTTTTGGGATATTGATGTCCCTGTCGTTCAAATGCCCATTTTAACGGAAGACTAAATAAGAACACGTGGTGCAATTTTATCCGTCGATCCAATATTTAAAAAATATCAGATTTATGATTAAAATTATGACGCATGTATGTCCGTTAGTATAAGTGGTATATTATACTCTAGTTTCTAGACGACAGGGATACCAATGTCCCTAAAGTATGACGAAGGATCTGCATACCATTTACCACAATTTAAAAATACATATATATTTTATTCTGATTTAACATAACCAAACCCGAAAATTAAAATAATCAACAACGTATATCCTGAAAAATTATAATTAACACCCCACCCCCCCCCACCCCACCACAAAAATGGTATGGCCTATCACATAGTAATAGGGGATAACTTCTGTACTGGAAAAGGGGATCCTGAATAAACGCACCATGCTCCAGGAATGCACGGAATTAGGAGGACAAGTGGGTAGACCAAGAGAAATGCGGATGCACGTGGGCCAAGGTAATGCCAAATAAACAGGATTTCGGATTTAGTTTTCGTTGCGATGTCCCAGACGAGGCCCGCTGGTACTTGGGTGATATTTCGGCGGCAGTTCGATTATCCCTTAAATGGTGTACAAGGGGTCCTTCGGTTTTGATTCGATTCCGAGTCCAAAACCTTTATTAAATAAGTTTGATTCTTATTGGATCATAAAAATCCATTTCTGTATGAAGATCTTTCCTTGAACGTATGATTGACCCCAGTAAGCGGAAAAGAATGTTGCCGCCAAGAATGGATTTTCTTTAGTCTTTCTAGATCGGTATTTTGGGTTATATTTAGAGGGGCTAGGGACCATCTTTATCTTGGTCTCCTGATAGGGGGTCCGCCTTCTTATTCCACTTCCTATACTATCTAATGTGGAAGAAAAAATCATAATCAGAGTTGTCCGACCACAACGATTGAATCGATATTTCATGCATAAGGATACTAGATTACCTAGTAGAAACGATTGAAAAATCATCACAAACCTCCCTTATTTCTTTTTGAGCATACTTGACAGGAGATAGACACAGGCGGTAGAGGGGTCCCCCATTTTGATTCCCGCCCCAGATCAAATCTTACGTGGCAGATACACGAAAGCAACAAGCAGCCACGTGTCAACCAAATGTAGGATCCTAGATTCTTGACAACATCATGAAGCTGACTTGGCAGATTCTGTTACATCAAATAACTGCTAAAAAATGGAAAATTTATTTTCTTGAATTTTATCAAAACACAAAAAAAAATTCAATCAATTATCTAATCGATATCTCTGATAAGGGTTCATAGGGAAATTCAAATTCATTATTACTTATGACACTTGTGTTCCATCTAACAATTCCAATACAATTTATAATTACTTTGTAATCTACAAGTTATTGCACATGAACGAATTTATCGAGACAGAGTTTTAACCAACCATAAAAAAAAATTGCTTGTTTTTTCCAATTTTGAATACCCTCCACACATTCATCACATAACCTTATCTTCATCTTTACCAAAACCTCATCAAATTGACACTTCTCAAGTTCTTTTTTTTTCAACAAATGCAATATTCATTTCTACACTCCATCCATCTCCATCTCCATCACCTCCGCCGCAGTCGCCGCCACAAATGGCCACCAAATTTGGATTTACTATAACAACAAGTAGTCGACTTTTTCATGCTCCTTTTAGAAAAAAACCAATTTTTTCTCCAAATTCTGTTATAGCACTTGATTAATTTTGTAGAAGGAAAGTTATTATAACGGAGACATTGATTCTCTTCTCCTAAGGCACCGAAGATCAAGCCAGGTAAGAAAAACTAAAAAATAAGAAAAAAAAAAAAAAAACCCCCCCAAAAACCCCCCCCCCCCAAAAAAAAACCATAGTAAAAAACAAAAAAACAAGTTAATCTCGAGTTTAAATATACGATAATAACTGAGCTCACAGTCAAATATTTATAAATATTTAGTTCGGACAAAAGCTATTGAATTTGGTGAACCCATAAGTTTCACTTTGGATCCGTTCCTTAGTGGTGGAGCAAGGATTTTTATTGAGGAGATAAAAATAAAGAAAAATTGAAGGGGTTCGACATCTGCTATATATATATATATATAAACGATGATTTCAACTTGTGTATAAATAGTGTAATTTTTCACTAGAGGGAAATTTGGATGAACCCTTGAGTCCTACTTGGCTCCGACTGAGCCATTGTGTTTTTTTTCTCTTTATGATGTTAGAAGTATTTAAATGATGCTTCAGAGGCGGAACTGATAGTTCATTTACCGTCATTGTTCATTTTAGTTAGTGAGGTTTATTGTAGCTAATACCGATATCAATCCATGTTAAGAGTATCTTTAGGTTGTTTTAGTCCAACAAAACGATTAGTGTTGATGTTGTGCTGTTGAAAATTGGTATGCTTAATTTCACTTGCTGTTATGTTGATAAATTCATTATGATAGTTTGATATATTTGATTGACATAATACATAAGCGTGTCTTTTTAACTTGGGGATCCTGCTTTTGCTTTCAGGTCAGCTCAGGGAGGATGAGATTGAAGATAGTAAGATCTTGCAGTACTGTAGCATTGACGGTAAAGGAAAGAAGTCTCTCGGGGAAATGGAGCAAGAGTTTCTTCAAGCACTACAAGTACTTTGGCATCTACGATTTCTTATTTCTAAATTGTTATCTTTCGTCTTCTAATAACATTAATTGTACTCTTTCCTTGCTTTGTACCACAGTCATTCTATTATGAAGGAAAGGCCATGATGTCAAACGAAGAATTCGATAACCTTAAGGAAGAAAGAATGAGGGGTGAAGGAAGAAGAAGCAGGGTGGAATGAGGAGTAGGGAAGAATGGAGGGATCGAGAAAGTGGCAAGAATGAGAGAGATGGAGGAGGTAGTGAAGTAGTGATCGGAACGGAAAAATAGGGGGATACGAACCCGGGGGTGCAAACGCACCACCACCATGCCAACCCACAATTGTTAGTCCGCGATGTTTATGCACACACCACCACCCCAAAAGAGCACCACCTCTGACAACACCCCCCCCACAACACCACACCACCACGCCATCTAGTAATAGCAGTTTCTCACTATGCAGGCCCTGATGAACAGAGGTTTCTCGAAGCTTCTATGGCTTATGTATCTGGAAATCCAATTATGACTGATAAAGAATATGACAAGCTGAAGATGAAACTTAAGGTGCTCGGACATTAGTTGTTACTTTGATCACAATATTGTTCGTAAAGGAATATTTAGTCTTTTCTGTATTGACATCTGTTAATTTTGTAGAGGGATGGTAGCGATATTGTGGTTGAGGGTCCAAGGTGTAGTCTTCGAAGTAGAAAGGTTTGTACTTCTCTGCTCGATGGGATTTACTAGTCTTATTATAATTCATCTTTCATGTCGTACTCTTGTGGAAATGCTTGTTCTTCGTCTTACATCTATGTAAGATGTCTACGAGGTTAAGTTGGTTGCACGGATTTTACTTCGTGCAGGTTTACAGTGATCTTTCTGTTGATTATCTGAAGATGTTCTTGTTAAATGTCCCTGCTGCTGTTGTTGCTCTTGGATTGTGAGTAATACTTGACCCCGTTATACGTTACACTTGTTCTGTTTTAAGATGTTAAAAGAATACGTGAACTTAGCTCACGATGCAACTATCATGGTTTTTCTGTAATAGAAATGTTTTGCAAATGTCTTGCTAGGTTTTTCTTCCTAGACGATTTGACTGGATTCGAGATCACTTATCTTTTGGAGGTACGCCTTGTTACCTATATTGATCCTTAGTTCATCTCTAAGGTATCAAAAATAACGGAGGGTGTATGTCGAATCCTCCAAAAGCTACGCATTTTTGGAGGATCTGACACGGCTGGGGCATCATTTTTGGAGGGTCCGAGTTAAATACATAACTAGCTAGATGAAAAATCAGACTATTCATCTGACTTTTGTAATGATATAATTTATCGATTTGCAGCTTCCGGAGCCTTTCAGTTTCATTTTCACATGGTTTGCTGCTTTGCCATTGATATTATGGCTATCCTTTACAATCACAAACGCCATTGTTAAAGATTTTCTGATCTTAAAGGTAAGATCTCATGAACATTTTAGGCGTGCGTAGTATTATCTTATAAGCTAGGTGAACGACATTTAACACAAGATAATCTCGATCTTTAGGGCCCTTGTCCGAATTGTGGAAAAGAGAATACTTCCTTCTTTGGTACAATATTATCGGTATCTAATGGGGGTTCCAGCAACAAAGTAAAATGCTCAGGGTAAGTCGGCATTAACACTTAGTCGTTCAGTATTTATCATGATCTATTCGTAGTGTAATCGTCATCACCATCATCTTCGACAGTTGTGGGACAGACTTGGTCTATGATTCAGAAACGCGTTTGATTACATTGCCTGAAGGAAGTAGTGCATGATTCGAGGTATATACCTAGCTAGCCTCTTTATCTGTTATAAGTTATAACCTATGTTGCTCGGATTGTTTAAAAGTACCACCAAGTGTGTATCGAAATCCTCCAAAAGCATTGCATTTTTGGAGGATCCGATATACAGGTGCTTCAATAGTTTTGGAGAGTCTGAGCAACATATTATCGTGTGTATGAAGAAGTATAATATATCATAGGGGGGTCCAGGACTGTAACTTATAAGTTCGGGACCACAACCCCTTTTGTTTATTGGGTTCTGAATAAATCATTTATACATATTACGTGAATTTCATAACACAAATACATGATTTGAGCCAATCGCCCTTAGTATATGTGCTTCCCTCGTATAGAAAAAACGTTCCGTTTACTGATTTCTTGCAAACTGCAGGATGATTTTATATGGGGAGATATCTGCACAAGAGATTTGCTCTTTATAACACAAGCTGCATGGAAGAAAGACCATATGATGCAGTTTGTGAAAATGAAAAACAAGTTCAGTGTTGAATTTGTGAATGATTTGCAACTTGTATTGTGTGAATATGTTATGGAATGTATTGTGTGTGACTTATTAGTATATCAATAATAATAAAAAAAAATTAACAGTTTTTAGTGAACTTCTCTTTCCATGTTATTTTTATGGCATAATACATATATCAGACCCTAAACCTGACTTCAAATTTTAACTTTGATCTCCAACGTCAGTAATGACAAAAAGACCACTTAACTATTCAACGTTAAATAAATAAACACCATGAGTCCGACATGACACAAGATACATAAGAACCACTAGGACTAAAAAATTGACGTGGTTGGATGCAGTGTGTGTCTATTTGTTCAACTTATACAAGTTTACGGTCCAATTGGCACACTCAAATTTGAAGGGCTAATAATAAATGTGATTCGAAGCCCAGTTAAATTGAACATTTATGGATTATGCCATTTTTTATTTATATCGAAAAAGCTTTAAACATGTCATCGAAACGATAGAAATTTTTTTGGACATTGACCTATCATGTCACTCACTAATAGTTGGGCATAAAAATATCACCGTTGTGATAGGCATGATACATAAATATGTCTTTTAACTTGACTTCAGCTGACATCTACATACTACGCTCTCCAATAATGGGGATGCACAAGTAAACACTTAAATTTATTTATAGTTGAACAGGTAAACACACATATATATATATATATATATAATGCCACATAAGAAACAAAAATATAACGTAGGATGTATCTTGAAAGATATCGTAATAGGAACGAGAATGTGTACATGTTAACAACAGTGGAATGATAATGAAGTCTTGTGAAAGAATTGCTCCAAGTCCGACTTTGAATCTCAAGGAATCAAAGTTATGTTTCACAAACTAAGTGTCACTTATGTATTGTTAATATCATTGAAGAAGATAGAAATTCTTATTTTGCTTCTCCATCTATTTTTCTATTTTTGTGTTTCTTGCTCTTATCATCGGAGAAGCGTTTAACACCCATTTTAAAAAGCTTAAACATGTCATCAAACTATCGAAAATGAAATGACCTATCCATGTCACTCACTAATAGTTGGGCATAAAAATTCCACCGCCGGCATAATGCATATCTTTAACTTGGCTTCAGCTGACATCGATCTACACTCTCTAACTAAACTTGTTTAAAATTAAACAAGTAGATATATACGTCATAATATATATAGGGTGCCACGTAGAAATAAAAATGGCACGTAGGATATGTTCGATTTGTTCAAAAATGATTTCTCCATTACAATAGTAATGTACAACATGTAAGTTTATAACCTGCCAGCACGTTTCTATAAAACATAATTAATTTTCAAATACTACCAAAGTTGACTTATGAAGCTTACATTGTTCGTGTTGGCACGAAGTGTTACATTTTTGTAACATATTTAACACACACAAAAAATAACTATATATTAAGGTCTTGTATCTTTACTAAAATCAAATAAGCCATTTCAATTTTCTTGATTGTAAGCTAATTTTTCATGGCCTCTTTTCACCATAGATGGAGCTTGACAATGTTCTTGGTGGTTGCAACACTAGCAATCATCGATCGAGTAAATGGCGCGGGCTATGGTGACACCCCTAGTGGCTTTCAAGCAACACCTTGGCAACTCTCTCATGCTACGTTCTATGGCGATGAGAGTGCTTCAGCTACAATGGGTGCGTTTACTCAATCCATAAACTATTTTGATTTATAGTACGTTTTATATATAAATAGCGAAAATTCACTTAAAAATATTACGTTATTTTAGCATTGAGTGATATTATTGGACTACTTTTATGGTGGAATATGTTTGTATAAAAGCATTTCATTACTACTAGACCAATTGTAGACATCCTCAATATTTATTCTAATGATTTAAGTTATATATATGGGTAATACTAAAGTATTTTTTACACTATCAATAAATTTTAATTTGTGATAGCAGATTATATACTATAAGAAAACACGGATTCTTTAAGGACATTTTCATTGCGTAAATATTCTTTTTATGTTGATCAGCATGTAGAACTTTAACTCTTCAAATTTGTTAGACCTACTAGACAAATGTAAAACATCGCGCATTTCATTAGCACCAACACAATCTTTTACAAAGGAACGCAATAGTAACCCTATGTCATACTATATTTTTTAAGAGTTCAAACAACATAGCAACTAACTTGCAAAATAAGACATATTACCTGCTACAATAACAACAGAACTCATTGTAATTCATCATGCAAGTGAGATCATCGGATCACCATAGAGTATATGCAGATGTTACCCCTTACTTGAGAAAATAGAAAGTCGTGTTTCCATTAGACCCTCGACTCTTAAAACGATAAAAGATTAAAACGCGTGTGATAGTGTAATATCTTCTTGTTAACTTGTGAAACAAGACAGATTACCTGCTACAACGCATAAAAACACACTAATTTATAATGTGAAATCTTTTTGTAGGGGGAGCTTGTGGATTTGGAAATTTGGTCACATCAGGTTATGGAACAGATACAGCAGCATTGAGTTCTGTATTATACAACAAGGGATTTGCATGTGGACAATGTTTCCAAATAAAATGTGTGCAGTCAGATTCTTGCTACTCAACAATTGTAACAGTGACAGCAACAAATCTTTGTCCACCAAATCCTGCACAAGATAGTAACAATGGTGGTTGGTGTAATCCACCTAGAACACATTTTGATATGGCTAAACCTGCTTTTATGAAAATTGCTCAATGGAAGGCTGGAATTGTCCCTGTATCTTATAGAAGGTAAATGATGTATTCAATTTTGTGTTTGAACATTTAATACTGGCATAATACATAAACAAACACTCGATCTTGGTTTTTAGCAAGTAAGTACGCGCCTTAATTTGGAATATGCATATCTCAACTCGTCTCCACTCTTTCAGTTGAAAATTCCAACTTACAAAATGATATAATTTAGACACTTCTAAAATTTATGTGTCATCGTGGGTGTCCATTATACATAGTGGGAATGAGTTAGACTGTTTTGTTGTCAGTTGAGACAAAATTGAGGTGCTTAAATGATGTTTTCAAAGTTTTGAGTGCTTACGGAGGTCAAGTTTGAGTGTCTATTTATGTTTTATGTCTTAAATATTTTAGAGACTGTCAAAGGTTGTGGTGGAATTGTAAGTACTCCTCTAACCGGAGGTCTCACATTTGATCCCTATAAATAAAGTCGTCTTTAGTGGAGAGAACGTCTGACCCCATCATAACTCGAATATCGGATGGAAAACTAAAAAAAAATAAGTCTGTAATATGTGTGTTACACTTAATTTTTTTATATTGGTATAGTCCTACTATTCGGGACTCGTGTAAGACTCATTAAAAGAGGAAGTGCTCCATATAAGGATTTTCTTCCATTTCTAGGTCTTTGATGTGTTACTTAACTTAGATGCTGCAAAAACTAACTTTTTAACGCTAGTTCTTTGAGTAAAATCAAGAATCAGTTGTGTGCACCTCGACTATTTTTACTAGCTCTAACATGTACCATTGCTCTCATGATTGTAGGGTACCTTGTGTTAAAAAGGGTGGGATAAAGTTTAGTCTTCAAGGAAATGGGTATTGGTTATTGGTATATGTGATGAATATTGGTGGAAGTGGAGATATTGCAAGTATGTGGGTGAAGGGAAGTAAAACAAGTTGGTTAGCTATGAGCCATAATTGGGGAGCTTCATATCAAGCATTTGCAACTCTAAGTGGACAAACACTTTCTTTTAAGATCACTTCTTACACATCTCATGAAACAATTATAGCTACTAATGTTGCACCTTCTAGTTGGCAAGTAGGAATGACTTATCAAGCCAATGTCAACTTCAAATAACCATCATGTAGTCCTATGTTTTTTTTTTTGGACTTCTCAAGTATTTATTCTTGATTTTTTTTTCAATATTATTTCTCGAGTTTTATTTTGCGATTTGATCTTGTAATAGTTGATACTATGTAAGAACAAATGATTCATATAGCTGATCTCAAAATATAGTTTTTCTCAATTCATATATAAGACTACACATTGATGAGAATACAAGAAACAATATTGAATTTGTTGGGAAGTAGAAAGAAACTATATGTTATTATGAAGCAATTATATAATTAAAAGAGTATAATCCAAATTCATGGAAGTTATATCATACTAGGACTTATCTTCATTGACCATTGGCAAGTCCATTCTCAGCACATTTCTTGGCATAGAATCTTCTGTACTTCGAATCGACTTCTGTTAGATAGTACGTACCAGGAGCTAGAAGGCTGCAATCCTTGCTCGTCACAAAGTCCTTACCCCCGTACCTGTGCTCCATTATCTTCATAGTTTCGATGAAATTTTCAGGAGTGAACTGCACAAAAGATTGTTTGTCAAAGATAGTTATGGTACTCAACTGTCATAGTGTTGGCAACGGGTTCAATGTCCGTGAGTAAATTATAAAGACGATTTTATCATACCTCATGCCTCGACTTCAATTTCTCTTCAATGTCCATCATAGTTGCGATGTTTGACAAGTTAAAAGGATGTTGACCTTCGTGAAGCTTTAATGAGAACATTGTTGCAGTCAATCCACTCCCGTAAGAGAACAATACTACCCGCTGTCCAGCCTGAGTTGACAAAATCATTTGAAATTATAAGAAACACGATAGAGTATTGCTAGAAAACAGGCCAAAAGGAAAAGAAGTAGCTTGTAGTTACCAATGAACTGTGCTTATTGTGAAGGAGGGATGCAAAAGCAGCATAGAGAGACGCGGTGTACATGTTGCCGACTTGTTTTGGTACTAATGTGGCCGGTTTTACCTTCTCGTCATAAAATGGTTTTGCTACTTGCCAGGATGTCTGTATATGCCAATAGATATAATGCACTAATTAGTTCCAATCTCAACATATATAATTGTTAAGGCAATTCTTACTACTGAAAGCTTCATTTTCAGCATTCTAAACATATACTGGAAGATCAACACGAAGCCATTTGAAAATGAAAATGAAAAAGACAATATTTCTTGGAAATCAACGAATATGAAAGCTTATGTATGGACCTTTTCAAGATCACGGCTTTGATAACTCTCATCACCAGTTAGGGATGAAAATGGTGCCAGCTTTTCTTTAGTAGACTCATCAATGGAACTGCAAATGCAAAATCGAATAAGATCAGTCAACTGAATTCCATTTATAAGATAGGAAGCAATTCCTTTAGTACGGAATGTTTGCAACACACCTAGCGTTCCTTGTAAAGTCATTGAACATCAACCGAGCAGTACTCTTCTGTACAAGCTGCAGGATTGAATAAAATAAATGTTCAGGTAATCCTTATCATCAATTTACTTGCAAAGAAAAAAGATCAAAATTCTGTATTGGATCCCATAGTACCTTGTTGTATGGTGAATGGAAAACAAAATAGGCTGCCTCATCAATCGAAAACTGCTTGCCCTCCAATTTTTCGTATCTAGAATGTGAACGAAAGAGGTTATTAAAGACTATAATATAGAGGTTCGTTTGGAATACTAGAATGTGTGCTCAACCGGCAGCTTACTTGTTGCATAAGCTCTTGTAGCAAGAGTCAAGTGCCATAAGATAACAAGTTTGTGAAAGTTTGCCATCAACCACCTGCAAACCAACAGTTAATTACCAGTATACCATCATATAGAACACATATGGAAATTCATATACCAATCTCAAACAATTTCTTACATATTTTTAAAATTTTATGAAGTAAACAACATATACAAAACACTCAAGTGTAAAAACGGACGATTAACGATTGCATGGGCGTAAGTGAATTACTGGATATTCACTGTCGAGAATGGGCTTGTAAAAATCATAGACATGGGCCATATGGCTAGCCCTAATCTTGCTTTCGAACACAATAGGAGCATCTGGCCCGACTAGCATAGCAATTGCTGCCGCACCTCCAGTAGGCCGAGCAGCTCCCTCAGCATAGACCTGTCAAATAAGCTCCTGAAATTAGTGAATGTCTATCATGCAGATGCTCAAATTCATCACAAATATGTACCAAATGAGCAATGCAAACTCAATATTTTAAAAGACAACACACATGCTGTAGAAATCCTATCTATGTGATGAGCTTACCGCACTATCAGTGCACACAACGAGTCCGTAGCGACCATCCCATGAAGAGCTTTCGACCCAATTCACACAGTTGAACAATGCGGCAGTTCCCCCGTAGCATGCATTAGTTGAGTCGACTCCTTCAATGTCAGTATTTCCAGATTTCTGCTTGTTTGACACAGTAAGGAAGCAGGATAAGTTTTCATTGAACAAAATTCCTGTTAGTCATAATGTAAAGCTCTGCTTGTGAAGTGGAATGTCAAGTGAGGCAAACATAAATCACACTTCAACAATAAGAATAACTACGTCTCAAGCCTCAAACAAGTTGTGCGGGTATATGAATCCCCACTTCTTCATTTAAGCTCATTTCATATCATTGTAAGACAAAACAGATGCACCAATCAATGTTTCAGGATGATGTACAACAAACAATAAACTCACTTTTTTCAACAAACAGGATGAGCAAGTGCATTTAGGGCCATAAAGCTAACATTACAACATATTTCAGGCAGAATTAAGTGGTTCCAACATTTGAAATCTCTGTCCTAATACTTGGCTGCAAGATATATTCATCATCTTGAGATAGCGTGTAGTGAGTAAATCTCAAACTACCTAGTTTCATTTTGGTCGATCAATCGGTTTGCTTAATATGCCAGACGTCTAAGATACAAGTCATAGAACACATTTGATTCATTGAACGTGCCATGATAGATGATTTACTAAACAAGCATTGCTAGAACTGTGTACCTCAAATATTTGCATCAGGAATGTCTTGATGGATTTGCTCTTATCAATTACGGTTTCACTTCCAACCTCTAGACGACCAATTTGCTTTGGATCAATAGCATACTTCTCCAAAAGGGAAGTAACTGCTGTCAAACTGAGCATCAACAATTTAATTAGAAGACAGTACAGTGACAAAAATTACAATGATAAATTTATCACGCTGTTCATCTAGCAGAAGAAACTACTAACACCTTACATACTTCAGAATATAAAGAACTAAACACGCGAAGAAGTGTTTATCTATATAAAAGGAAAAAACTGGACCAATATGCAGATGTGATTAAAACGGAGCAAGACATAATATGATTATAACATTCTTCCACCTCAGTGCAAAAGCCCATACAATCTTGTCCAAGACCAATTGTGTATTTCCCTTTGCTTGCTCCATCATGAGCCTCCAATGTTTCCTATATAATGCAAAATAAAATGATCTTTTCTTCTTTTTTTGCAAGTGATCAGAATTTAACTGCCTTAATCTTGCACTTATTATTTATATATTAATTGAAAGTACTACGAGTCACAATTATTAATAATTAAAACTATTTCTACCATCATTTGACTCCTCAAATAGTAATACAATTATGTGATTATGTCTTCTATTTCAATTTAAATGTCCAAAAAAAAATCATTTTTCATAATTAGCAATAACTTAATTATTACTATTTTTTTACTCTGAATTGAATAATTTATAATCACACATACATCTAAGATTTGTCACCACAAATTAAAAAAAAATCATTTTTTTAAAACTTTGTATTAAATCAAACTACGACCTAAATTCACTTCATGCTCATATATGAAGTATTAGACGGAGTTCTCTATGAAGCTCTAGATGAAACAATTAAGGGAATTTGAACTTTAAAAAAGATTAAAAATGAAAAAAAAAACATTTAAGGAATATTTTACCAGAAATAAAACAAATGAAAAAAAAATATATTCTACTTATTTTGTTTTCGAGAAAAAGACAATAAAGAATAAAAAAATCCGTATAAGAAAGTGACAAAAATTAAAATTTCCCAAATTTCAACCACGCGCCAAGAGTAAGTCCATCTCCTTCACTCTTTCCACCTTTCAATTCCTCAACCAATTTAAAGCACTTAATATCTATGATCAAAGTTTATATAGCCTGTTTGGCTAAATTTCAAAAATAAGTTTATACTATTTTTGTTAAGTGAAAAATATAGTGTTTGAATAATCATTTGGAAAAACAATTCTAAACAGTTTCTAATTTAATTTTTTTCCAAAAAAAGTACTATCGGATTTAATTTTTTTTAAGCTTGAAAACAACTTTCAGTTATTTTCTGCAAAAAAAAAAAATTGACTAAACACTAAACATCTCAAATAAATAATTTTTCAAGAAATTCCAATCTATTAAAACTTAACCACACACGCCCGGCTTCCACGTTTCACAAGTTGTATCGCGCGTCATTGATGATTAAAATAGAGAAAGTACCTGCTGTAGGCAAGTAGGAGGAAAGTAAATCTCGACGGCGAGAATTCCGACATTCTTCGGTTGAGCTGCCATTTTCCGATTACCGATTTCTTCTCTCCGTCCGATTATTGCTAAACAGTGTTAAACTGAACAAATCGAAGGAACACACACACAAACAGTTACTTTCTTCTTCTGTTAAACTGAACAGATCGGAATAACCGCCGGCGAGCACAACGTTTTCTCTCACTCTAAATCTCTGAATTATCTTTAAGCGGCCGGCGACCACCACCTTTTTTTTGCGTTTTGCAGAAGAGGAGAAAGGCGCAGCCCCCCCCCGAGTGCTGGTTATGCTTAGACAGGCGTCACATATTTATACTAAACTGGAGGAGAGTGGAGACTGTTAAGAAATTTTCCATTTTGATATTCCGCAGACTTATGAAGAAAATAAATAAATACTTCGGCAGACATGTGATCGTATGGAGGAAAACTATATTTATCAAAAAAAATTATTCCGTTCTAATTTACTTGACATATTTTATTTTTCAAGAGTAAAATAATTTAAATTTAATTATAAAAATTTATGAAAAATATTCAATTATTTAAACGAGAAATTTATATATTTATAAATTATATAAAAATATTTTAAAAAATTATAATAATATAACATTCAAAATAAATTAAAAAATATAACAAATTTACGATTAAAAATAGGGTTTTACATAGTTCGAATTCCAAAAAAAAACAAAAAATATTCTTATAATTAGAGTGTATGGAGTTATAAAATAGAATAAGAAAATTAATATATTTTATTTATGTTTACTTAATAATAGAAGCACTTATCAATACCTATCGATGATGCATTATTTACCAAAAACCAAAAACACATTTTTCTTTGAATTTATAACTTAATTATGATAAATATATGATTTGATAGAATTAAATGACGGTCTTTTCGAGAGCTATGATTTTTTATTGCTACATAAATGTTAGATAACGCTAAAAGTTTATTTGATATTATTTTAATATTGTATATCTTTTTTTAAAATAAAAAAAGTTTTTTCTTAAACAAACTTGCACATATAATTACATGTTTTGAAGTGATGCATCGAAATATTTGTGTTGCACTACAAATTAATGAATAAATTTACTTGTAGTCTATTCTTTTCAATTTTTTTATATAAACAAGACTATACTACAAACATTATTATTGTTATTGTGCTAATGTAATGTTGGTAGTTATTTGGTCTTAAACTTGAATAATAAAATAAAAAAGAGAATTTTTTTCCAAAGGTACGTGGAAAAATACCAGATCTATTATCTGTTTTTTTTTATCATTAGGGACAAATCCACTTTGAATATTATATTTAATAATTTGATAATAAATAATAATAATAATTTTTTTTTAAAAAAAGACCCCACTTCTATTATATTAATAATTAATAATAATAATGACAGCCAACCTTGACCCCAACTTCATTTTTGCCAATAAGATTGGATTAATGTTCCTATTTATGGAAATTAACATTAATTTGACTTTTTAATTAATTGATATGTATACCTTTTAAGTTTGGTTGAATTTCTCAACTTAAGTACACATATTTTTAAATAAAAGAAATACTTTAACATACATTGAATGATTACAAAGACAACCTTATATATACTTAATTCAAATTTAAAGGATCAAACCAAAAATTTATTACACTATGATTCAGTTATATAGATGGTTTGTTGTTACTTTATATTTGAGGTAGGTTTTTAAGTTTTCGACAGCAAACCCAAAAAATACCTAAATAACCAGGCATATTTTTCAATTAAGGAATAAATTACTTTGTACGACAACTTAGTTAAAAATTAAATAAAGTAACTGAAAACTTACAACAGGTACTCACAAATCAGTTTCATAAAGAATTAAGGAATCAAAAACGCGACAGTAGTACAACACTATTAGATCTACTTTAACTTAAACCGTTAAGATATAAGTACCAAACGAATGCAACTCACTTCCTCCCCAGTCCCACCCCACGTCTATATATATAAAAAAGAAAAACATTACGCGGTATTTATAAGCAAAAGACCCTTATGACTACTTTAATTTTACCTCGTTATACTATAGTATTGCTATAATATCAATCCACACTAAATTACTACATTCATTACCGGCGCGACCTGATTTCAGAACCGATTGTATTATTAGTCACGTTGCTACATCATGAAAATTCGTCAGAATATACAAATTACATATATATAAGATACAATTATCTCCTGATATACATATACAATTTAACTCTCTCACAACTCTCTTCCATCTGATCGGCTCGCCTTCTATCATCCATCACCCAATACTTCCGCTTGCCCTACTATACAAATAAATATGTTGATATACAATTATCTATATATATACATTACATTCACATTCTCTCCCACTCTTTGCGTTCTCTCACGCGGCCTCTCTCTCTCTCCGGTATTGATCGTCTCTCTCCTCCACTTATAACATGTAGATACGAATTGTAACATCAAACTATATTATAAACACTCAACCTCTAAGCCTATTTTGAGTGATTATATGTGAAGTTTCTCTATAAAATACTTGAGAACAAAAAGCCCGGACCAATATATAGTTATAAATATGTCAATTTATTAGTAGCTTTAAACGTCTACTTTTTTAAATTATATATGTGACACATGTGATGTTTTAAAAGTTTTAATTTGCAAACAATCATAATAAATTTAAAATAACAAAATTATCCTCGAATTTAATAGATATTTTTAAAAAACATACCTCGATTGAGACGTGTTTGCTTATTCCCTCTTATATATATGTAGTGACATTATATATTATATATATAAGTAGTGGATATAGAATGGGAAATAGAACATGAAATAAGCCTAATTAATTACAATTAGTCAAAGAAGGAAGTGTTATTACAACCACTTATTATTTTGATTGTTTTTGTACAACTTTTTTGATACAAATTTTTTTAAAAATTAGTAATAACTTTTGAAAAATGTGATTTTTAACATGTTTAAATTTTTGCGTAAGAAATAATATATATATAAGAAGTGTTTATTGTATTTATGTTATTCGTTATATTTGTTTGTATGATGATTAATTTGTTAGTTTGTAGGATTGATTGCTCTGCATCTCCTTTCTATAACATACCTAAGCGCTTTCCTTTCTAATTATTAAGAAAAAAAATAATCAATCGAAGCATTATTTAAGTAATATTTTTTTTTTAATTTAAACTTTTTTGACAATATAGATTACTTGAGATGCTACACTTTTTCTATATAATAATTTCTGTTTTTCCTACAAATAATAGTTAGAAAGTAAATAATAAATTATCATTCAGATGAAAGATCAATGATGTGTCAAGAGAGCAAATTTGACTTCTAAATTATTCTTAAATATGAAAACATGTCATTTATTTTTAGAACATATTATAAGAAATTAAAATCATATAAATTGAAATGGATGAAATACAAAATCATTAACAAGAAATTGATCCCAAGTCTAATTTTAATTGCCAAATAATTAATAATAACGATAATAATTTTATTCCTGTTCCTTGCTATAAATTATTAATCTATAAAGAGAAAATGCACAAGTACTCCCTTAACCTATGTTCAAAATTTTAGAGACACAATTATACTATATTAAGATTTTATTACCCCCTGAACTTATTTTATAAGTAATTTCCTATCCCTTTTTGGCCTACTTGGCACTAGCTAGAAAAAAAAGTTAACCAGCGTTAAACCCACAAGATAGTGCCATGTACGCTAAAAAGGGGTAGAAAACTATTAATAAAATAAATTCAGGGAATAATAGGACTTTAATATAATATAAATATATCTCTAAAATTTCGGAAATAAATTAAGAAAATACTTATATATTATCCATCTATAAATTTTAAATTCCGAATATGTTATCCCGCAACCTCCAAGTTTGGCAAAAGATGTTCTTTTTTAGAGTCAATAATAGAGTACTAGACACCACGCAGACATTTTTAGTTCAGCAACCTATATTGAAGATTTTCGTCACATGTTACTTCTTTTAAAAAAAAAATAAATTTACATCATCTTTTGAAATTGTTTTTTTCCTCTTTTCTCGTGTATTATCATCAATTATTTATCAAAATATATCTCGATTAGTATATGATGACTTGTATTATATCTTTTTTTTTAAAAATTTAGGAATAGCACGTAGATTATTAACACAATAAATTGAAAAATTGAAAAAGTCACACATGAATTTTTATGAGTTTTCCTATTCTAATTATCATATTTAAATTTCATAGCTAAACTATCATTAATTATTTATCAAGACACACCTTAAAATTAATGAGTCAACTTCCATTCACGTGATCGATGTTTTATGAACAAATTATGTTGTCACTTGTCTTTTGATGAGAGTATTCAAACACTTAAACTAGTAAATTTCAAAATGCATTTTAATAATTAATTAGTTATAATTCAAATAAAAAAATATGAACAATTAATAATTCAAATAAAATACCTAATAAAAACGTGACATATATTTTTTACCACTGACTTTTACTAAGGGGAATAATTGGTTCACATTTCTTCATGTCAAATAAAAGTGTGTGTTTTAAGAAAAATATGGATATTTAAAATTAAGGGTAGGTCCTGAGTATTTAATTTTTTTGATTAAAATTAAGGATAAATTTATCAAAATATAACGAAAAGGGTTATATTTAAACAAAAAAAATATGATTGAAAGAAGTATATTTAAATCAAAAAAGTTATAACGAAGCTATATTTAACCTTTTTCATTTTAAATTAGTCAGAATATTCGTATAAATATCGAAAATCGATTAAAAAAAAATAATAACAAATTAGAAAACATCTCCACTATGTGCTGCTGCCAGCTTATGAATTGTACTTTAGGATATGCTGTTTTCAGATTTTATTAAAAGAGAATAATAACATCTCTCTATATTTAGTGGTTGTCGATAATCACAAAGGTAATAATTTATTGAGCAAATTTTGAATAATTTTTATTGAGTTTACATCTTTGGTTTTAATTTTTTTTAATTATAATTTTACCAATAAAAGAAAAGACATGCTTAAATATACATTCCTTTTATTATCGATCATATTAGGGGAAATTGTATATATAACAAACTTAATAACCTAGAATACATGAATAGCAGGTTGATTAATTGGGTTCCATAGCAACCGTTAACAAAATTTGCCAGAGTCTATCTCCCAGAAATCTCGCTCGCCATCCCATTCTCGCTGCCTCTCTCGCTTTATACACAGAAGTGTATAATTCTGTTTATGTGTTTGTATCTAAAGCGAGAGGAAAATTGTATATACACATGCAAAAAAAATATATATCTTTGTGTTATACACTTAATTATACCATTACAAAACCATTTTACTTCAAATATGGCAGAGAAAAAGGTAACGAATTATACAATGGCGGAATTATTACAATTGCAGTGAAATACAATTTTCTCTAGTTTATACAACAGAAGTGTATATATTGTGTTTCTGTTTTTTTTATAAAGTGAGAGAGGAAAAACATATATCTCTTGCTATACACTTAATATTGACAGCGAAATCGGCATGTAAATTATACAATGGCATTTACAATTGCAGTGCAAATAGGCTAGTGAATTATACAATTGCAGCGAAATAGGTCGCGAATTATATCATTAGGCCACCGAATTCTACACTTGTATATTATAGCGACTTATATTATACAGTTTATGTTTGCTATGGAGCGCCCCTCACTTATGCAAAGTTTGCCTAAGCATACAAAGATATAAATTTTTTATTGTTATATGTGAAAGTTGCCCTAAATTAATAAGAATGACTCTGATATATATATAATAACTCAACTTAATAATAATATCTTTTATTTTGAATTTAAGACTTGAATGATTTTAAAATACGTCTCTAATGATAACGACACGATTCCTCACAAACAAATTTACTTTCAATGCTAATGATCTTCTAGGGCACTAAAACATTTATAATTTTGGTAATTGTACGACTTTAGTGTTATAAATATTTAATTTCATAATTTTCAATTTTAAAAAAATAAGAATATATTGACCATAATAAAAAGACGAAAGGAGGAATATTTTTCAGGGATTAAATATTCAATTCCACATTTTGTTTTGTTTTTCATAAATAATTGAATTTCAAACATATCACCAACAAATGTGGTGCACTGATTATAAAAATATTTCTGATCGAAAGCATTTTAAAACTATCTATATGCGATAGGGGCCTATATTAATAAAATTATAATTACGGGTGTTCGTTGTTCGGTTTAGATCATTATTGATTAAATTTAAAATCAAATCAATCTAGTCATTTTTTTTAATTTTTAAAACCAAATTAAACCAAATAAAAAAAAAAAACCATCGGTTTGGTTATTGACGGTTTGATTCAATTTGGTTCAGCTTTCTAGTTATTTCGATTTGAAAATAATAAAGTTTTTAGGTCATTCTTATCTTGATAAAAAAAAATCTAGTACATAAATAATCCACAGAAAAGCTATTTGTTAGTTAATTTAAACAATACTGGAGTTATCATTAAGAGAAAGTGTGTGACTATCTTATAAAATGGATCGTAGGTAATAAATTTTGATGGAATTGGACTTAGGATGGTAATTGGGATAAAATTTAACTGTTAGGTATGGGAAAATTGTAAAATTCCATAATTAATTATAAATAATTATAAATTTTAGATATCTAATTTATCGGTTCGATTTGATTATTTTTGCAGTTGTTTTTAGTCAAACCAAAACCAAACAAAATAGTATCAGTTTTCAAAATTTAAAAATCAAATCAAACCAAATATCAATTTTTTAATCGATTTAATTCAATTTTTTAATCATAATCATGAACAACCCTAAACTTATAATATAAATATCGAATATCTAATAAAAACAATAATTAAATTTTAATGTTGGAATTTGGTAGTATAATAAATAGAATACATAAAGCAATTACAATTGCAAGCCAAACTTGATCCAAGATGTGGGTAGTAACTTCAAAGTACTAATAAAATTCAAGGAATTTTATGTTTATAAAAGAATTTTAAGTATTTATGGCAGCTGATTGTTTTTTTGCTCGATGTTCGGTATTTCTCTTATTATATATATATATTGATTATTGTGTTTTAATTATTAATTTTTGGGGTTATATTTTAGAATGCTCTCCTATTATTTGTAATGTCTTTTCTTTTGAATATGCTTCGCGATACATTACTTAAGTCAAAAGTCTTTTGGGAATAATATTATACTTTCACGAGCTAAAATTAAGATATGTGTTCACTCTGCTCTACTCATACTCAACCCAACAAGATTATTACCCTAAAGTCCTAAATTGATGAATAATCTATTCATTATTCCCCAATAATCACATTACTCTATCATTTTGTCAAAGAATGTACTAGAATTTTGAACTCATAAGTCTATTTATCTAAAATGAAGTCCAATTGATTGGAACGGATCGTAAAACAAAAAATATTATGGTTCAGATTAAATTATTAAATCACTTTTATAATTATTCAGAATATAGCATATAATATTTATGGATTTTCCGGAACTTCAACTTATTACTATGATAATAACTAGATTCAACCATTATTGTTTTAATATTTATAAATGTCTAATAATTTTTAAATTTATATGTAGATGCATAATTTAGGTATAAGTTACTGAGTTTATGTGAATTCGTAATCGATCGACCTTCAGATGCGCCCATAAATGAGAGATAGAATACCTTATAAGACTATCGAAGTATGCATAAATTCACCTGAAGCTATGATTATTAAAAAATACATCTTAGAATCCAAAGGTACATTGTAAATATATTTTAGAATCCAAAAATGCATGTAAATGGATAAAAACAAAAAAAAAGAAAGAAGGTGCATTGTAAATATATATTAGAATCCAAAACTACATTGTATATGGATAAAAATAAAAAAAATATTTAAAAATTAATGTTGAGAGTGGGATTTGAACCCACGCCCTTTCGGACCAGAACCTTAATCTGGCGCCTTAGACCAACTCGGCCATCTCAACATTTGGTAATTATTTCAATATTTATAAATTTATATGTATACAAATGTAAAATACATAAAGATGTACAAGTTGAAGTTGCTGTGTTTTTTTTATTGTTGAAGAAAAGAAAAGATTTTAACAGTTAATAATAGGGATAATGCATAAGTATCCCAAATCTATGTCTGAATTATCAGCAACACACTTATACTATACTAAGGTTTCCATACCCGTGAACTTATTTTACTAAGGTAATATAGAGCGTATGAGTCCGAAGATAATTCTACTTGTAGTAATAATGGTGACTAAGAGGATCGGGGTCCTGATTGTATCTCCAAGTTGTATGTTTCTTTGATTATTTGTATGATGTTATATGATGATTCGGGTCGACTGGTGATCCCTATAATTACATGTAATTTATATTTGTACTACACTTGTTATGCCACTTAATATAGTCTAATTGTAGGATCAGTGATATTTTCTACGTAAATACAAAGTTGATCTCCCGTAGGTTCTACTCATCTTTCCTTGTGGTGAAAGTTGTGTTGTATTTCTTTTTGTAATTTTATATTTCCTTAAATGCTCTAGTACTTGTTCAGACTAGTTTCTAGAGGAGTTCAATGTATTTCTTTACAAAAAGGATTTTACTTTAAATTAAGTTTAAAATACTTCTAAAGGTAAATAAGGTGTAAGCTAATAATTTGTTTACTCCGCAATGAATGTCCCAATTTAGGAGTACATATTCTTTTATCTAGGTGTTAGAGTAAGTGTTTGTACCACCCAGTAGATTGAAATGCGACCGATGATATTAAAGTAAATATAATGTTGCCTATTTAAAAATTAAAACATATACATAATTTTAAAAAAGAAAAACACTTTACCAAAAAGATATAAAAAAAATAGTGACCTTATTAAAAATACTTTTCACTTTTATTTTTATATGCTAAAACATTTTTATAAAAATAAATAAAATTCTTGGACAAACACATTCCAATATTCTAAGAAAAAAGATATTTTCTATCGAAGTAGGAAAAGATATAGAATATTATAGTAAACTTTAATACTCATAATCACAACACTACATTATACTTTATCTTTCACCTTGTATAATTATCATTAAAGTAGAAAAATGATTAAGAAAATAATTTTATGAATCTCATGATCCATCAATAACTAGACCAAGAAACTTTTGAAGGATTGATTTAGTATTATTTATTTTCATAATCCATTAATGACATACTTTTAATTTATAACAATAATATGAATAAATGTGACTAAAAATATAAAATTAAAATTGTTCATAAATAAAAAAAAATTGTGGAGAAAATGTTTAAGATTATTGTGTTGCGAATTCACCCAAGTGTACGAAACAATACAATCATTTGCCAGATCACACTCAATCATTTTCATTGTTCAAAACTCTGACAACTCCTTTAAGAAACTAATTGTTCAAAACTCTGACAACTCCTTTATGAAATTAAGGTTAAAAAAATGTATATTTGTGTTTGGAATGGATCTGAAACCACGCCCTTTCACATTTTCATGTGAGCATTATATCTTTTCTCATACTCTCCTAAATTCATCTATAAACCCTAAAGTTGCAGAAAATTTAACTTAAACCTTAACCAAGTAATATGCATTCTAGACACATTATGAAATTTCACACTATAAAATTGTACATAAATAGAATAGAATTCATTGAAGGAAAAAAATGAATAAAATATTCTTATAATATCTTTATATAAATTAGTGATCTGATCTGTTAAGTTTAATACAAACACGTATTTTATGTATTTATGTTTTACATTTCTTTTTTACTATATATAAGAGAATAGAAAAGCAATTGTTGGTCAACATGCATCCCTAGCTAGGAACAATATAATAAATATGCCAAATATCATTGTACTTAACTGCTATGTTGTTGCACTTTCTACTTGTTGGACATAAAGCTCCACCGAAAGAGGTAAAAAATTATTAATAAAATAAATTTAGGAAGATAATAGGATTTTAGTATAGTATAAGTGTTTCTATTAGATTTTAGGCATAGATTAAGGAGTACTTGCATTATCTCTAAAAAATTTAAAAGCTTCCGTAGTTCATATCTTTTAATTGTCTGCTATAAATTGGCTATCAGATTTTTGCAAATTGCATGTTAATTTTATATTTTTATATTATTTCTTCTGTTCTTTTTTCTTGGTTTGATGTAGTCTTATAATAAAATGCTAAGCATACAACAAAAAGTTTTAATCGGATATCAAAATGTAGGCATCGTATTCAAAATTTTGTTTTTTCTCTTTTAATTTTTCTTAAAGTTATATATCAATTATGTGATATTTAAAACATATTTCTTAAATATATATAGGATGATATAACCTCCTTGTAATATTTGATCTTCAAGAAAATCAATTGTACTTCGAATCGATCACGATGAATAATCTCCCTTAGTTTTTACCTTCTTTTTACTTCAATTGAGGTTCAAAGAAGTGTGTTTCTCGAGCGATGAATAACGTGAATATTTTAACATACCACTTAAAGTTAATTAATTTTTCGAGAATGTAATTATTGTTCGACATATACTTTAATTTATTACTCGAAATTGCCAGTGTACTTAAATATTTTTACATGACTCAATGCAATTTAATTATTTATAAGGAGTAATAAAAAAAGAAGAAAAAATAGTTATAGTAAGTTTACAGTATGGTATTATAGTTATATGAATAATGTTGTTGATATAAAAATAAAAGCACTCATTACTTTTAAATGGAAAAACACTTTATTTAAAAGGTATAAAAATCATGGCCTAATTAGAAATACTTTTCGCTTATGTGTTTGATATACTAAAATATTTTATAGAAAAACAAATATTTTCTCCGTCCGATATTGTTTATCATGATTCTATTACAAGGAGTGAAACTATAAAAATTTGACTAACTTGAAGATTGTCTTTTTTCATCATATAATATGCAAAAAAATTGTAATTTATTACTTTCTATAGTTTTAAAATATCTATTTTTTGGTTAAAATATCGAATAAATGTAATCTATCTTAACTTTGGAAAATAGTCAAATGACTTTCGAAAAAGCACAACAAAAGAAAACACAATATGGAGAGGGCTAAAATTCAATGACAAACACATTCTAAAATTTTAACCAAAAAAAAAAAGAATTTCTATCAAAATGGGGAGAAATATTGATTATTATTATAAATTTTAATACTCATAATCACAACACTACATTATACTCTTTTAACTTTCACCTTGTATGATTATGATTATCATATCACACTTTCATATCAACAAATTAGACCAAGAACTACTCATGATCCATTGGAACACTTTCAATTTATAGCAATAATACAAATGAATGTAACTAAAAATACAAAAAGAATGAAACAGGTAACTCTTTTCTTGCTTAATAATAATAACAAGATGAACGTAACAACCATTACGCGGATCAATCTAGTATCATCTATGCTAACGATCCATTGGTTTCACTTTCAAATTATAGCGATAATACAGATGAATGAAACTAAAAGTACAAGAAACAAATAAATCGATAAGATAGTTAAAAGCAAAAACGATTTCTGGGGATGAGAATTCATTTAAATACCTGAGACTAAATCAATAGAGAGAATTGTAGGTCCAAAAGGTGGCGAGAATGGAGACAATGCATATGAAGAGCGAAGGGAGAAGAGTAACATTCAAGAGCATACTCACGCCTAAGTATCCAGCGAGAGTTATGGTTGCATCTGCAATCACCCGAGCAATGGTTCCAGCTTCTGTAGACAAGAGGCCACCATTGTAGGTTCCACGAGAAAGCCTAGATGACATGACTCGTGAGAGGAGTGACAAATTTACACCTGAAGTGAGCCAAAGTGCCAAGGTATCGTTAGATCACAAAGTTTTGTTATATGCCAAAGAAGTGTTAGCTACGAACACCACTTATACACATAGTATATAGAAATGAATTCACTTGTATCAACGTGCTACAATTAACCTAAGTTCTAAAATCGACGACTCCCTTTAGATCTTTTTGTTGAACTATAGGCAAACATTATCGAACCTATCCACACACTAGAAGCCAGTATATGCCATTCCTTTGAGTATCTACTCTTAATCTCTCTAATGAGTAGAGTCGGTGTCCACACTTGCCATTTGGACACGACATTATCTCCTTTTTTTCGAGTTATTATGAGTTTGAGCACAACTTTTATTCAACTACAGGATTTTTGGTTTTCCATATTGATAGATCAATTGACAACTAAAGATGAGTGTTTCTTAAGAAAGGCAACGAAAAGAGGGAATCATACCTTCTAACACTTCGGCAGATACAAATAATAAGAGCCCCGAGCAGACATATTGTGGCACAGAATACGGGATTATAACATTAAAGCTCATCAGTATACCGACACAAACCATAATTTCAGATGCCAAAAGAATTTGCCTGCAAACAAAAGAAACTCGGGCATTCAATTTCTGATGATGAAGATTTATATATGATAAACCTATGGTGAATTTTCAGTTTTCTAACATATTGTTGAATATAAATTTGTCCACCTTCTGTCTTATTAGATGTATTATTACAAGGCGAGACGTGAACTCTCTGCGAAAAAGCTGCTAACATATTTCTTACTTTATACGCCAATAGTATTGACCAGAAAGTAACCATCCATTAACATATGTGTGCGCGAAAGAAGTTACCTGTCCTCAAACATGTTACTTATGTAACTCCCAACAACAAGATTTACTGGAAGAACCGTGAGGCCAAGACACGCAAGAAAAACTGCGACATGGCCTGTTGACCAGCTAAAGTAATATGTCGTGATGACGCTAGATTCTGAAAGTAAAATCTCCATAGCATATTTCAGCATAAAATAGATTAACAATTGAACCTAGAAAATACAAAGAGTCGTGTTAGTGGTCATTAAATTCATGTCTTTCTATTACATAACCAAATCATATAGACTCATGTCAAGCAGACTTGTGTTCCATACTTTTAAATATCATTTTCCTTCTTTTGGTTGCTATTCAGAAAACTTGCGAGAAACAGAAGAACTTATGGCTATGATATGAGTAACAGAACACATGGGTTCTGGATTTTATTGGATCGAAAAAGAAGCAAGGAGCTCATAGTTCGAATATACCTTTACAGAAGGAGTGAGCAATCTGTATGCTGCTACTATAGAATTAGCAGGTTTATGAGAGTCCTCGGAAGCTTCTTCACTCTCGTCACCTTCTTGTTCATCCTCATCTTGTTGATTCTCCGGTGATTTTAACAGTAATGGTTCCACAATGCCTTTTTCAAGGGAATCAGGTTCTGGTGATCAAAAAGATCTATTATCAGATCCTTTTTGATAAGTACCGACCTTATTACGTCAGATTTTGCACATATGGTACTCAAGTGAATTGTTATTTTGTATTCTTAGTTAAAGATAACATAATATATGTAATGTTCGAATAGTAATAACTAATGTAACCAAAAAGAAATGTAGGACATACCGGCCTTAGACTCTTGAGGAACATTTTTTATTTCAGTATCACGCACAGGTTCTATTAAAAGAGAACCACAGCCATATCAAATAAATGAGCCATGCAATAGCCATAAGCCAACCGGGCAAAGTTTCTTTATTGACGGTTATCTTGTAAATCTTAAAATTCGTCTGAAGTAAGCCAGCAACTGCAGGTCCACATGCCATTCCAAGCGCGCTTGCACTAACAAAACCCGCTGAAGCCTGCATCCGGTATTTAAGTGGCACACAGTCACTGATGTAGCGACGGTTTACTGCTCTGGCGGAACCAAAACTGCAATTCAAGAAGATTATCACATTCACAATTCGGGGATAATGGACCGATCTATGAAAATACATTCATCTTAACATTTGCATACCATTCAACTATATCATGCATTTTCCTAAAAGATTGAGCTTAGGCATCTGAACCAAAATTTAGATATCATAATCTTATCTCACTTCACTTTCATTCATTTTTCTAATGGGGACTATACTTGAGATGAACATATTCCATCTTTAATATAACCGAGAAATCCCCTAGGGCTATCTAGCCCACGATATGAAACTCTTCCAACTTCTCGTTAACTCCATGACTAGTTTCATCAACTAACTCGACATCATTTGCAATTACTTTTTGAAAAGTCGATGTTAACCTCTCAAATCAGCAAAAATGAAACTAGATATGCTTCAAAAACACAAAAGAGAGTGAAATCACCAAATTTTACAAAGCATCCTCCAACCACTACCATTCGTTGTCCGAAGTACCAAAAGGAAATATCTTAAATATCCAATAACAGAAAACCACATGTATAGATGCATACAGCTGGAAAGAGTGGAGTAAAGGAAGGAAAGAGGTTTAACCGCCAACAAATAGACGACGCCATATAGCAGAAATGTATTGAATTGAGATCATAAGCATTAATGACATACATGACATTCATTCCCGAATAAACAGAAACTACTGCCTGAATATCAGAGGTCTGAAATAAGACCTGTTCGACCAAGCACTGAAATACACGGACGAGAAGATCTGGGCGACAGCCATGGCTCCAATCACAATCCCACAAACTGTTGCAGCCGCACCAAGGCTCATAGAATAATCATCTGCTGTTGGTACAATGATGTATGTATTGACCATGTAAAGGAAAGTATTCGCCAAGTTCAACAGGAGCGACATAAAATGGTATCTCTGATCATCAACTCCTTCCTCGACAGGAGCGGGTAACTCGTCTTGCATAATAAGTGCATGTTGGGCCAAAAAGTTTAGAAAGTTTGTCGAATGACTTAATCTATCGACAGCTGCTTTCATTGAGTCAACCACAGGATCCTGCAAAGAGGCTCTGTACCATATTAGAAAAAAATAGCAGAGCATGTCAATACATACAAAGTATGAATGGAGTACGACAGAAAAGAAATTGTACTCTCTGTCCCACTTTATGTGATACTATTCAAAGTATGACGGTCAAACTATCTAATTTTCTGTGTGAACTCAGACAAAACATCTTCAAATTTTCTTAAATAAAATTTACATATTTAGGAACTACATAAAAAGTACTATAAGTCACAATATGAGAAGTAGTGGTCTCAGAAAAACTTTTGACACTCCAAATAGTAACTGTGTCACATAAAATAGAACAATCAGAGTGATATTTATAAAACGTGCACAAAAATCTGAAGCTGATTACTACAAGTAAACTAAACCTGGAGGGGAAGAGCTGGCTGGTCATAAATTGACAAGTAGCTTCCCTTACGGTCTTGAAGATCTGCAAGATTACGAGATATTGCTCCAACAACTGCCCCTAATCCCTGCAATTATCGTTCAGAGATGGCTTGCTTTAGAGTGCATACTACAAAACAACATTATAGTAGAAGAAGAAGAGTAGGACAAGCTTTTGGTTTCGAATATTTACCACATGACTTGACTACTTGATGACGTGTGAATAGGGTAGGATTAGCAGGGTTGTGACATAATAATCAGTGTGAACTAATTTAGGAAGATCAGAAAGGCGATCCCGAGGCACTAGCTCAGACGCTAAGGTGTCCGGTTTTTTATTCCTAGCCCCCTTATAAGTTAGCAAAACGTGTCAAATTTTTTAAGTATCTTCCGCAATCCAATAGCATTTATTTCAACGAAATAGAGAAGCTTTAGAAGATCACGCCCCACAGTTTGATAAGCTTCCCGCAACTCATCTATTTTTGCTATATCGGGCACCTCTTGAAGCAAATCTTTCTGTTTATTAAGTCCAGATATTCTGCTCGCAAGAGCTCCTTGTTGTTCCAACAAAAAGAGAACTATTGTTTCGATCTGCAAAAGATAAGAAGAAAATGATCACATCTCCATGATGTGGCTGAAGCCTTCTTCTCTATAAGAAGTATCCTTTCGATCCAATACAGGAAGTGTAAATGCTACGAGCAAATAGAGATAGTCAAGATTAATTTCCAAGGATTATTATTGACCCCTCCAAACCTATCAGAACTAGTGTTGTCAAAGGTGAAAAGCTCTAAATTTTACTCCAGATCAATTGGGGCTTCAAGCGAAAAGCACAATAAAAGTGTGGGCTTCAGTTATAGAAGGCACAATGAAGGGAAAAAACAAAAATATATGTGATTCGAGAAAAAAGTATTAAGTTCATTCATATTATTTTCCTTAACCACTACTAAACTTATATGCCGATTATATTTGTTTTGTAATATTCTATCCAAGATAGAACTCATGAGCAATGTGCTGCACGCCTAACTGACTTGCCTATAGTGAAGCACAGCTTAATCCAGGCAATGTACCTTCCATAAGCTTTTATGATATACAGGGCTTGAGTGCACTTTAAATGAGCCTTTGACAACACGATCAGAACATTGACAGAGCAAGCAACAAATTATGCAACAGTCACTGCTAGCAACAAATATGGCAAATAAGACATCGAGTGAAACAAGAACCTGCCTTTTACCTAAAAGTTTGATCTCAGAAACAAAAAACTTTTTCAAAATGAAGGTTCCACAACTGAATAGTTTTCATAGACCGAATACGGATGAGGATACTCGCAACTGATGCATAACATATACTCATAGTTCTTATCCTGATTCAAGTTGAACTAGGCATGGATTCCACTTCATCGAAGAGCCTCCAAAATAACTCTTGAAGTATACAACACCATAGAAGCCTTTCACAATAAATTCTGACAAACTTCAAAGTTGATAAATTGTCACAGGACGAACAAAAGAACTAATATGATCCAGCTGATTAGTGCATGTAGGGATCTGATATCTGTTGAAGCCAGGCTGTGGTAAGAGTTGGGCAAAAGTAGCCCTCAATCACTTACTAAAACTTACTCGGTGATTAGCTAGCAAGAGGCCCCTCCCCAGGAATTTTGTTTCCAAGATGAACTATTTGAATGCTGCTAAACGACAAGAATAGTCTATTTGAACAGGGCATATGCATCACACATAAGGAAGACGCTGAAAGACTTACAATGAATTTGTCTGGTTTGGCCTAGTTTGGCCTTAATACAATATGCAAGTGCATCAATCCCATCTCCTTACCTGGTTGTCTAGCATTCTGGAGAAATCCTTAAGAACAAATCGACGATCTGGTACTACGGCTTGGCTTTGGTTAGCATATTGCTTAAGCTTCTTCTTCATCAATTTGTAATTGATATAGTATCTGCAACAAAATTGATCTTCACCATTCAACTTAATTATGCAGACTCAAAATAAATGTTTTCTTTTGATTCCTTTTCGTTAGGTGGTAATGTCTAATTTCTCCTCTTTGATTAATAACCTATGTTGCTCAGACCCTCAAAGATCTTGTCGTATTCCTGTCGGATCCTCAAAAATAGCATAGCTTTTGGACGATTCGTAAAACGCCCAGTGGGATTTTTGAAGAGTCCAAGCAACATATTTAATCACTTCTGCATTGAAGTATTCAGGTAATTTTTTCTCTCTTTACTAACACAAAAAAAAAAAAAAAACTATTTCCTTAATCCTCAAAGAAGCAAACTTTGTCTTTCTGCATTGCAACTACCATTTCTTCATTTTTTAACTAACACACATAAAAATAAAGTTTGTGGTCAGAATGTATGC